>JASUUH010000131.1:0-470140 GCA_030449925.1 Citropsis articulata | reverse complement strand
CACCATCTCTCCAGGTAAGACATCTTCCCATATAAATTTCCGCCGAGCATCCTACAGAAACATCCTTATCATTTTCACAGCTCAGTACTCCTAAACACAATAAACTCTAAAATACATAAAAATATTCGTCATATGTTACATGCAACATCCAACTGTATTATCTTAAGTGAAATTAAACAATCAATCCCACCTAACCAAAGCTAAATCAAAGGGGGAATATAGTTTGCATTATATCTCCGTAATCTACACGAGTTTTAGGATTGTGTCTAACTTTGCTTCTACAAAACTCCAACCGAACAGCTGCTAAGGTTTTCTAAGTACCTAACTAATAAGACACAGCATCAGTTGAAAATTACACGCAGCAAGTTCATAAAAAATAACGAACAATCAATTAATATCAAAATAATCCACAATTAACAATAAAATTTTGAGCTAAACCAAAAAAAAGGGGCAAAAAAAGAAATAACCTTGGATAGAGTCTCAACAATGGTGTCAAGTATATGCCTGGATTGGCGATCATAGTACTCATCAACGGTCAGCTTCCAGCCAGGATCGTTATGCGAATGAGGCACAACAAATATCTTGAGTTTCTCGTGATCCCACTCGTCGCCTCTGTATTTCACATCCCATCCTTGCTTCCACGCGCCACCATCCACGTCCAAGAACTGAATCTTATCGTACAAACCCTTGGTGGTGAAATCAACTTCAGCCTCCAAAACGACGCCGTTCGTCTTCTGCTTGTTATCAACCAGTCGATGGTGGCGGTGGTTCCGAGAAATGGGCTTTCTGGGTCTGACCCCACGAACAGGTTTGGATTTAAAGTGAGAAGAAATAGGAGTCGGGACGCCAAAGAAGAAGACTGTCAGGAGGAAAAATGAAACGGAGACCGTAAGAGCGATGGTGAAGAAGTTGGCGAAAGCGAAGTTGATCAGAGCCGTCCGTTTGCGTGACTTTCTGGAGGAGGGGATTTTTGATTTGGTGGTTGATGGCAGAAGGGAACTTGCCCACGTGGTGGTTCCACGCCGTGTGTTCGTTATGTACGAGGAAAACGGCATCGCTCGCTCGCCGTCTGTCGTTCGTTGCTATATGCACTGTTTTATCGTTTTTGTTTCTGAAACTGAAAATGGAGAAGGATTTTGATTTTTATTCTTCAATTCGAGAGACTGAGTGAGAGAGGCGAGAGCTGGTGGAAACAAGTGAGATGGGAACGGATGGATCCAACAGCGAGCACTCGAGCAGCGACTTTTGGAGTATTTTTTACGTCAGTTGCGAGAAAATTTGGAGATTTCCATCATGAAATTTACCTTTCCACAAATACTTTAAAAATTGTGGGATTTATAAATTTGAATTTTCTCCCGAACAATTGGGAATTAGGGAGATAAATTGCTACTCTGAAAAATGTAAAAGTTACTACCTAACTGTATAATTTTACAGTTACTTCAAAATAATAAAAATTTCTTATTCTTATTTTTAAAATAAAATTAAACACATGACTCCAAATACACTACACTGAAGTATGCGTTATACTTATAACATATATAAAATATCTTATTTTTAAAATGAGAGATTTGGAGTTTGAACTATATTCATATGCGCGTATAAATACTTTAAGTGATGATACAGCGATAAGCTATTATATAAATTTATCTTATACAAATTGATTTGGTATTAATTCATTGGTTAAATAAAAATACAAGATAATAAAAATAGATCATGTGGGTCAAAATGTATTTAATTCAACTAATTTTATCATGTCACATCAATTTGTACAAAATAAATTTATATAAGAGTTTGTAGCTATATTATTACTCAAATACTTTTAAGAGGTTTGAGATTCCATTCTCGCTATATGTGTACGACTATTTTTGTGAATTTCTAAATAAATTATAAATTTGAAATTTTTTAATAAATTTTTAGCCTAAATTTTATGTATTTAATTAATCTACCGTGGACAAATTTATAATTTAATTTAAAATAAAAAATAGTTTCTGATATTTTTATTTTTTGAAGTAATTTTCTGAGATTTTTAGACTCAGCCTTAGTGGCTCCACATGCTTAGAAAAGAAAAATAAGAGGGGAAAAAAAAAAAAAAGAAGTAATTGAACCTAAAATCATACAATGCAACAAGGGAGATAAGCCAGATAACATTCAAAAACTGCAACTAATCGCCGCCATAGCGCAAAACAAAAAGCAAGAGTCTTCACATTATTCACACCACTGTAATTACCAAGATCGATGCTGACAAAAATAGGTTTTGGTGTCAATTAATAATAATAAAAACAAATTTCTTTTACTTTTTATTGTAATTCTTTAAAGGTTTTCAATCCAAAGGACGACTGTGGCTTGGGGTATAGCGATCATTTTAAGCTTAAACGAGCAGTGTTATTAAAAACATCTTGAAATTATCTTTTGTGTTTCGTGTTTTTATTTCTAGTATTATCAATACTAACAATCATTGATTAAACTCAACTCTTAACACTAAATTCTTGATCCATCTTTATATCAGTGGTGTATTTCTTTTGCCAAGTTTGTGTGGCTCTTAACTAGCTTCGTTCGTCCTTCTTAATTTGCATCAAGTTGAAATGGCATTTCAAAGGGCAATTCAGGTCCATCATCTTGTGCTTTGCTATGCCGATTGGACTGCAAATTAAACGTCATTCTTTGCTGAAACTGCAGCTATTATTCATGTCAGATCAAAGATATTTAGATAAAAAAAATTAAATAATCAAATAATACTACAATACACCGCACAGATTTTATGGTTCATTCCTTCAATTTCTTTGGCAATTTTGATTCGAATTTCAAGCTATCAAGTTCACTATTCAAAACGGATGGAGTTTGTTTCATTGTTTGTTTGCGACTTTGCGTGGTGCCTCTTGTCATCAGCCTCGCACTACAACCATTGTTGAGGAAACGTGGCAAGCCTTTTCCATCGAAACGCCAGTGGGATTGGCAAGAAACAGCATGCTTCATGCAGGTCCTGACTGCGGCGTCTACTGCTCCATGCAGCCGCACATTTGGCATATGCCCTCTTGGATCTTTAAAAAATGGAATAAATTTTGTGTTTTTTCATTGCTCCTCACTCATAATAAACTTCCACGGCTCTTCTTCCTACATGCCAAAAACGCCCCTATAGTTTTATTACAATCTCAAGTTCATATAATCTCAATAATGGACAATGCCCGTTAACGGAGAAATTGTAGAACATTTCTGTTGTACTACACTCATTTAATGTATGTATGACATTTATTTAAAAAAATTATCGTGTGATTGAGATTGACGTATTATAACTCATCAATCTCATTTTAAAGAAAATATATACGCACACACTCACGAGGCTTCTTGTTTTTTCTGATTCTGATGTTGAATAGTCTTGAATCTTCTATTTTATCATTCCTATACGTTGCAAAATTGGAATTTATGATCGGATTAGAGTTTTCAAATTTTATGGGTCCTTTTATTCTAGCAAACTAATTTTGTTCCAATCTTTCTGCACTTTCGATAATTTCAAAGGGCAAAAAAGAGTCAACCGGTAAAAGCAATTCATGTTTTGTAGTTTCTTCACCGTCCTAGACGTGTGGGATTTAATAACCGTCTTAATTTGACCTTGTTCACTTTTTAATGAAACCATGGATGGAAATTTCCAAGTACATAGTAGAACTAGATGCTTCGTTTAATTAATTAGCTACACATATATGTAGAAATAAACTCTCACATTGAAATCAACCACAAGGTACATGCTACATTTTGATTTTATTGTATGAGAAGACAATTTTTTTTTTTTTTTGTTTTAACACATGTTTTGTTATTAAAATATGCGAACAATCAATCGGTAATATATGGAATCCACTTGTAAAGATCACAGTCAAGTGCCTTGCAAATAATATTGACACATGATCTCGAAAACGCCTACATGTTTGTGCGTGGATGACTCGTATATCTTTGGGCTAAAACCAATCGGCATCTTGATGTTTCCAATGCAATATTTGTAACCCGTTACTGTCCTTATAAAATCGGTTACAGTAGCTTCAGCTCTTTCAACAACTCCGCCAAAAGCCAAAACCTCCCAGGTGAGCCTCACTTGCCGCCATTGCCCCCGCCGGCGACAGAGAGAGGTGAGTTGTGGCCTTTCCTGCTTACAATAATGTGAACTTATTATTTGATTGCACTTGCTTGTTAGAATAAGTAAGCTCGTTCATTTTGCACTTGCTCAGTACTAAAAACAGAAGAGGGATGTGGAGTCCCTCTGTGCATCTCATGTGAATGAATAGGTCCTATTATTTTTAAGTTTTATATTCAACTTGACGGCAGAAATTGCGCCTGGATATATAACATCCGTACTGTCTTTTTCATTTCATCTGGTGGTCCTGGTGCGGAGGCTGTCAAATGGGATGTTTGAAGTTGCCTTACTCCACTCTTGAATCCGAGAAATGCCATAGAAGATGCTTGTTTAAACTTTAAATGGTATCATTGGTTGTTGGAACCCATTACCAGTAACAACAAGTCTATTTACAATTAGCTCGTAAATAGACAATAAGATTTGGGGTTATCGACTGATAGGATTCACTTTGTTGATTCACTTTTTGGTTATTGTCTGTTTACTAAAATAAATTAAATTCTCCTTTCCGTGGATGTTGATGACTTTGCTGAATGCATATTGATTTTCGTTACTTCTTTGTTGCTTTTGACAGTTGTGCCCGCTGTATCTGCAAAATCTGGAAGTTTTACTGAATGCAATCAGGTGCCCTTCTGAACTGCTGAATTACAAGGAATTCTCAGTCTCTTGGATGATGGAATTGGAAGGTGTTCTTCTCTACTTCATGTAGTCAATCCAGCGTTTGATTAGGTTCCCCCAGATCTAATCAGTCTTTTTTTTTTTTTGAAAGACAATCAGTCTTTTTTTACTGATTTGTAAGATTCTATTCCTATTCTAAACTATAGTATTGAGTGGAAAACTGTTACCATCAACTCTATACTAAAAACATAGTTCAGACTAAGAAGCAGCCTCATAACCAATCCTTCCTTTCATGTGCCATGTTTTCTTGACTGGTGTCTTAAAAGCTGATAGTGTATTTTAGTTATTTTCTGTAGATGGGTTTTGGCTTTGCATTTTAGCTCACCTGCTTCTACGAAGTGAGCTTTCTTACTCAAACCATGACGTATCTTGAATGAATTTCTTTATTATATGAATTGGAAATGATGCATCCTCTTTTTTGGTGCTTGCCAGCTTTGAACATGGCTGAGTGAGGCAATCTATGTATAGGTGCACTAGTTTGCTGTTATGAGTGGTAACAATGGCTTTATTTCAAAAGGGCAATAATTTCTTACTGCCATATTTTTTATGTCTATGGAATTGTTACTTGCAACAGCCATATTGCTCTATTGGATTTACAAGTTTACAAAGATAAACGCTTTGAAATTCTCTTGCTGTCCTACTTCGCTTTCGATTTTATTGTGAGCACACTTCCTATTAACACTGAAATGAAAAGAAATTCTATTGCAAAGTCAATGCTGGAGTCCATTGCTTGTAATGAATTTGTCTGGAATTCCTAGGATTAAACATTTGTTAAGCACTCCTAGCAATTTCAGCTAAAAGTTATCATTTTTGTCGTTTATTTTATTTTAGAACTCAATAATGGGAGATTATGTGAGTCAAACTTCCAAGTGTTATTTCTATAAATTGCAACTAATAAGGTTTGTAATTTCTCAGGCCTAGCCAATCGGTAAATACTCTTTCTTGACAACAATTTTGCAAGCCTTGTTGTACAGTGACAATCTATACAAGCCATGGCATGCACAACAGTGACAATTCCTACCTCTCCAGTTGGCACAGCAGCAAAAGATACTTTTAAAGAATACAATGGGCTTAGCCGATCAGAGTCTGGCAATGACCTTTGTAAACGTGCTGGGATGCAAAGGTCTTATTCTGATAACAATCTTTGTTATTCTGTTAACCGCATACGTGCAGCATCAAAGTCACCAAAACTAAAGGGCAGCCCCTCAGTTGGGTTCTTCCCTCTTCAGGGCCAGTTATCTAGCTCCATAATTCCAAACTCTGTTCGATCATTTTTGTTTGACCCGGAAACTAGTAAAGATATGAGTATAGTGGACAAGAAGATGAATGTCATTGAGGATTTAGCAGAGAGTAACGAGGAAGAATTGAAAATAAAGAAGGCAAATTGGGTGGAGAGGTTAACGCAAATAAGAGAAGAATGGGTGAAGAGACAGCAACAACAGAGTGTAGACGGTGAAGAAGTTGGGGATGAGGATGAAAAGGGCTTTTGTGATCCAGACGCTTGTAAGGGTGGCTGTGAGGTTGATTATGGCTCTGAAAATGAAGGAGATGAAATTAGATATGACCGTGAATCCTTCTCAAGATTACTGGCGGAGGTGCCATTGTCTGATACCAAGCTATTTTCTCAGCTTGCTTTCTTATCTAATATGGCTTATGTGATACCAGAGATCAAGGTATACACTTTTTGTTTTTCCTTTTTTTTTCCTTAGCCAAGATTTATTCATACTTTTCTTCTCAAATTAGAGCCTATGCGCCAAAAATGCAAGCTCTCTTTAATTGCATATACAGATGAATTTACTGGAAGATACTTTTATAATCTGGACGTCTGTTATTATCAGAATGAGCTATAATTTCCCCTGAAATTACATCTTTTATTAGAACTTGGCTCAATCTCGAAAGTCTTCTAAAAGTTGTTCTTAATCCATCTTGCTCTGATCCAAATGATGACTAACTTATGCAGGCGAATGATTTAAGAAGATATTATGGCCTACAGTTTGTAACATCTTCCTTGGAAAAGAAGGCAGAGGCAGCCGCGATAAAAGTTAAGCTCAAACTGGACTCTACTCATGTACCTGTAAACAATGAATCAGCTTCTGAATCTGATACAGAAAAGCATGTGGACTCTGAGCTGAGGACCTCAAGTCGACCATTTCTCGCTTCCAAGATTGCTGCATCAGCTGCATCTTATGTCCAGTCTCGCGCTAAGGACCTTATGTCCCTTGGATGTGAACCCCAAGAGGATACAGGTATAAATCCATTTGAAATTGAAGACCAACAACAGGGAGATGGTGGGAATTCACGAGTATATAAGTCAGAGGTGGCTGCTTATGTAGCAGCATCAACAATGACTGCAGTTGTTGCAGCAGGGGAGAAGGAAAAGCAGGAGGCTGCTAAGGACCTTCAGTCGCTTCATTCCTCACCCAGTGAATGGTTCATCTGTGATGATTTTAGGACATACACCCGCTGCTTTGTGATTCAGGTTAGCTATCTTTTTAGTTGCTTCATCTTATTGTGTATCCAATAAGCCCTGAATCCATTCACCTTTTCATGTTTATGTTAAACTGACTTTTTTAACTTTAAGATGGCCTGACGGTAATATTCCTTGAGATGCAGGGATCAGATTCTTTGGCATCTTGGCAGGCAAATCTCTTCTTTGAACCTACTGAATTCGAAGTGAGTAGAAGTGCAGCTTCCACAAGTCTGAATGGCTCCTCAACTCAGTGAATTTGTACCAAAATTGGAACAAAGAAAGAATTACTATATTATTAAAAGTTTTATTTGTCTTTCTCACAGGGAACCGATGTACTTGTTCACAGAGGAATTTATGAAGCTGCAAAAGGAATATATGAACAATTCATGCCGGAGATCATGGACCATCTAAATAGACATGGTGAACGTGCAAAGCTTCAATTCACTGGCCATTCACTTGGTGGAAGCCTATCTCTTTTAGCTAGCTTGATGCTATTAAATCGAGGGATTGTCAAACCCTCTACTCTTCGACCGGTTGTCACTTTCGGCTCGCCATTTGTGTTCTGTGGAGGCCAAAAATTACTCAACTACCTTGGATTGAACGAGAATCATGTTCATTGTGTGATGATGCATAGAGATATTGTTCCTAGAGCCTTCTCCTGCAGTTACCCTAACCACGTTGCTCTGGTCCTCAAGAGGTTGAGTGGCACCTTTCGCTCACATCCTTGCCTCAATAAAAATGTAAGTGTCATCTTTGGTGTTGATGAAAAGAACCCATTGTTCTATTTTCACACTTGCAAGTTTTCTCATTACCCTCTGCTCCATCGGGGTGCTTATGCAGAAACTATTGTATTCTCCACTGGGCAAACTTTTCATTCTCCAACCTGATGAAAAGTTATCTCCTTCACACCCTCTCCTTCCTCGAGGGAATGCTCTATATGCTCTTGACAAAACGAAATGTGGCTATTCCACAAGTGCACTGAGGTTCTTCCTAAACTGGCCACACCCACTGGCTACTTTAAGTGATCCTACAGCCTATGGTTCGGATGGTACAATCCTGAGAGACCATGACTCCAGCAATTACTTGAAGGCTGTGCATGGAGTTCTGAGACAACATTCAAGGATGGAACATACGAGGATGGTTTTTTGTAAAGCCAGAAAGCAGAAGAACATGCTATGGCCTCTACTGACTTCACCATCCCCCCACTCCTGGAGCCACGAATACAGCTTGCAGGGCAAGAGCTTAATGTCCAAGGAGGTTATGACTGGTGTTTGAAGCCATTTCGAGGGTAGCTCATTGGCAGTGTCAGTCAGTTTCGCGTATGTAGTATTGTCATGTACAAATGCTAGACTTCTTACTCATCTGTGTTCACTGACCATTACTCAATAAAATGTAAGTATTCCCCACAGCAGTCAATATACGAAAATTTTGCACAGCTTCTCTATTCAGCAGTTTTTAATGATGGGCATTATTGAAACCAGTATTAACACTAATTGATATCTCATAACATATGAAGCACTTTCATTTGTCGGGTTCTGGGGATTTATGAAACAACCCAATAGATCGGTAATTTTATCAATTAAAATTTCTCTGAGGAAGAGCTTGATCAAGAATTTTAAGGTTTCGTTGGCTTCAAAAATTGTTCTTGCAAGTACCACTGAGAGTGAAAAAGACATAGAGAAACCCAAATTCTCAATACAGAAACCGTGCCATCCATTTATTGTACCTAATTTGAATTTTAACATGTGTGTTTACTTTGGTACATGGATGTTCTGTGCACGGATATCAAATATATAGATATGCTAATGTCTCTTGTTGCTCGTAATGACACATTTAGATGGCTATACTTCTAAAGGTTTACCATTCAAACTTTCAGTTCATGAATTCCCAAAATCTGGTGATCCTGTCAGGCTCTTGACAGTAATTAAGGAAACAGTTGCAAAGAGAAGAAGTAATTCATTGCATTAGTAATAACTCTCCTGGGAAAAACTAAATTTTTTTACTTTTTCTAAAAGTAATCATATTCTTACAGTTGTAATGCTATTAATCTTTTTACAAAGCTAAGATTGCTGTAATAACATTATATCCGCAGCTGTTAAATTTCCGGATTGATCAGCATCAAGGGTTCTGAACCTTTCCATCAATACCGAAATATCTTCCTCATTGATCTTCCCCATCTCCTTAAGCTTATATATTACAAATTCTGCTGCACTGCGATGAAGCAAACCATCAAGATACATAAGAAATTATGAGAATGTTACTCTTAAGTCTAAATTATGCAAATTACATGTACCTGACTACTCTGTCATGATCAAGATCTGCAGCCTCAAGATCAGAGAATGTCAATTGTCGAGCAAGAACCCATTTAACGAAAGAATTTTGCCTACTCTGAGTGTATAATTCAGTAAGGTAAAGAAAGAACTGAGCTAAGCAAATTGTACCACTCAATATCCAAAGGACAGCGAAAAAACGACCCCCTCTAGTTGAGAAACTCATATCCCCATACCCCAGAGTAGTGATAGTGGAACAAACACAATACAAGGCATCAACAAACTTCAAATCTTCAACAACAGATAAGAAGACAATTCCAGCAATTATAAGCACCAAAAGAATGAAAGTTGCAGTGACCAATTTGTATTTGACTTTGTGGGTTTCAACATCCTTAAGAACCTCAGCTGCTGAACCAGAACCAGCACTTGCATTTTCGTAATTGTACATTGCCTTGACCAGAAGAAGCTGCTGCTTTTCAACAAGGTAATCTGCAGCCTTACCAAGAATAAGCCCAACAAGAGCCATGCCAGAGAAAACATAGACACATGCAAGTAACTTTGCTAATGTGCTATGGGGCATGAGGTCCCCATATCCCACGGTAGTCATTGTCACTATACAAAAGTAAATTGAATCAAGAACCCCATTTGTTTTCTCACCCTTAATTTGATGCATGATTAAGAAGAAACAAAGTGTGCCTACACCCAGATAGCCAACTAACAACAAAAGCACTTGCTGGAACCTGATTTGTTCTTGAGACATCAATGCTGATTCAAAGGGCAGAAGAGATTTTTTGTCATTTTGCTCCGTCGGTTCCTTTAAATTCGGAAAATGAGCGGGCTTCGATGAAAGCAGAGGCTGTCCTGATCCTCCTTCATTGTCATTAATTTTGTGAGCCGCCATGAGATCAAGGGAGCCTGCAAAAGAATTCAATTCAATTTCTCACTAAAAAGATTCAAAACAATAATACAAGGAGCTTCAATGCAAATGGAACCAGAAAGTATAAACCTCTACCCGGGAAGAATCTGAATTTTGATTGGTTCCTGTGAGTGGAGTGTTAAAAGATGATGCAAAGGAAGTCTACAAATTAATGATGTAAAATGTTAACAAAGGAATTGAAGCGGGAAAGATGGTGCTGAATGATTAAAAGATCATAACACCCGTCAAGTTAAAATTTGGATTTTAACATTCCAAATTCTTCCCTAAGTTTCCTCTCTCCTTGACATTAGATGTTGTTTATGCATGGGCAAGACAACTATGCAACAGAAAATCTCGTAGATGAGATCAAACGCAACACCTAAGCATGCTATTATTTAAGATAGTTGCATACATACATAATATGCACTTACTATTTATTGTATAAATTAAATATATAATAAATGTGTGTGTGTGTGTATAGAGGGAGAGTCTTTTGTAGGTGCCGATATTTGTACATTATGAAATACAGGCTTCTTGAAAAGGATTTGTATGGTATTGTTAAATATCAAATTCCGCACTTCATGCATGAGAATGAATCTACAACCTTCTCCCTATAAAATTTCGAAAACTCTGGAGAGTATGGTGCGATCAATTTGGATGGGAACTTTTGGCTAGAGTTTTATCAAAGTCAAATCATAGAAAAAAGCAAGATACAAGGTCAGTAAATCAGAAAAATATGTGATTGACGGGAATTCAGGAGTGAAATCATGTTTTTCTTCACAGCTTTCTCTTTCATAAGAATTCAGTCCAAATTTTACAAATCAAATCTTTATGGATTCACAAGCTTACCCACCAAAAAAAAAAAAGCAATAAATTTGGGCCTCAAGTAGCCCAATATGCAGTACGATCGAAACTTTAATCTCTTCGTCAAAAGGGGTTTACGAGGAGATTAGAGGCTTTACGAAGAGATTAGAGGGTGCATGCCAATAGCTCAATTTTTGTTTCTTTTTTCTCTTTGACAATGTAATTTTCTTAGCACTCATGTACGTAAGGTTATTGTTTTCAACTCAAGAAATTTTACCAACAGAAATATTCCTGGACACCCACACAAGATGGTCAAATTTAAGAGCAGTAATATCTAAAATCCTTGATTTTCAATAAAATCAAAAATAAAGAGAGTCTGAAATTTTGGTCGTACGGGCCACCGCATTCACATATGGTTCAAATCTGTTGATGGAATCAGCGTTTGAATGCTACTTATGATGGCAGCAGGAACTTTATTTGCTTCAAATTTTAAAGAATATTACAATAAATTGCTGGTTCTATTTTGGATTTTTAACACAACAGTGTAAAATATTGTAAATTATGACTTAGATGTAATTTTTCTAAAACTGAGGAAGCCATGTGTTATCACACCTAGGAAGTAGAAACAAAAATAAATTGGAGCTTTATCACACCTAATAACCTGATCCTTAATTAGTTTTTTAAAAAAAAAAGGAGTCTCCCTCCCCTTTCTCTTATGTAAGAAACTTAAACTCATAGTTATTTTGAGTTTTAGTCTTTGTGTATAAGTTGAATAATAAAATTTATCAAATGCGTACATTATGCTTTTGTAACTCACAATAATTTGATAAACATAATTTATCAAACACTTGATTACATTTTTAATAATGATAAATTTTTATTTATTCTTTCACAAACTAGCATATTTCAAAGAATTCCTAACATAAATTAAAAAATGAATATTAGAATCCTTAACATTACTCTTAATTTCGAGAAGAAATCACATGCATGCAACTTGATTTTTTTTTTTTTTTTTTTGTCGACAATTAATGGAAAATGACTCCTAAAAGTAGACCTAACGTGCATGCACATTACAGGACCACAGCATAGATATAGCAATCTCATTAGGATTCTCTCTTATTGATGATACTGAACTCTAACAACTATGCTTGGATTTTATTGCACTCAAGTCAATGAGGGATTGGATTTTTCATCTGGTTTCCACAATACAATAGGAGTGTAAATTTCGGAAATGATCTGTATGCAATTTTATTACCACCGAATACCTTATTAAATGTGACAACACATATAGAAAATTAAAGCCAATTGTAACGAAACCACTTTGGTTGTCCTTTTTCTGCTATGTTATCTTCTGCTGATTAAATAACAACGACATTTAAATTCCAGACATTTTATTTGATAAATAAAATAAATTTCTGACTTTTGATGGATAAACTAATAGTAATATCGGGAAATTGACAAAACATGCCACTTGTTTGTTAAAATTAATCATTTCTCTTTCAAATTTTGAAACCTACTAATAGAACTCCTTATGTTTATTGAATTCCATTAACATTTTTGTCTTCTTTATATTTATATTTTTTATTTTTTGAGAGGGTCACTGGATTTCACCCCATTTTCCCCTAATAAAATAACTTTTTTAGTATTTTACACTTATGCCTAATTATATCTAACATGGAATTCATTAAAATGGACTCTACTTAAAAACAAAAAAACAAAAAAAAGCTTGTTTGATGTAGTAAGAGACTAAATATTGGCCCTCCACAACACATTTGTAGCCGCCAGCATTTTAACATTTTTATTTCAGGAGAGTTTTGATGGGTTTTGAAGCATGAAGAGAAAATAATTAATTTTGAAAAACATGAGGGGGTGTGGGTTTATCATTTGCGGGTCGATAATATATAAATACAGTTTTCGCCAACCATAAATAGCTCTAGTTCGATGTTAATTATACCATCATTTGAAGTTCAATAAATGAAAATGAGTCCCAAGGGGTCCGTTCATGTTTTTGTTATTTTGATTGTGGTTTTGTTATGCCCAAGTGTAAATTCTCAGCTCCAAGTAGGGTTTTATCGAAATTCATGTAGCTCAGCAGAACTTGTTGTGAAAGATGAGGTTAGAAAAAGTTTCCTCAAAGATAAAGGAGTGGCTGCTGGTCTTGTGAGAATGCATTTTCATGATTGCTTTGTTAGGGTAATGTAAATATTAATTTATATTTACACTTACAAGTTTCTTGTTTTTTGTTTTGATCATTTATATGACGCAATAAAGTAACTTAATGATCTTAGTGGGCTCTGTTTGTAAGGGTTGTGATGCATCAGTGCTCATCGACTCCACTTCTCCAAACACAGCCGAGAAAGACTCTCCTGTCAATAACCCTAGTCTGCGAGGGCTTGAAGTCATCGATAATGCAAAGGCTGCCCTAGAATCCGTCTGTAAAGGAATTGTATCATGTGCTGACATTGTTGCATTTTGCTGCAAGGGACAGTGTGGAGATAGTAAGCAGAGCTACATTTAATGTTTTGTCCTTCAGGACATTAATTAGTTAATTTTACGTCCATTTGACTCAACTATTTAGTAAAACCACTGCTCTAAAATATTTAGGAAAAAAATTCAAATTTTATACTCATATTGTTTTTGGCTTGCCTTTGTGGGATCCCCTTATTGGTGGTTGACAAAATAAAAACAATAAAATGATAATTCCAAACCATATGTATATATTCGACTAATAATGTTCAAGACTTGCAAGATCTTTAAAAAGGTACGTGAAAGAGAAGATGAATAAATGATCCATTTCCTTGAACAACACTTACACATGTACTTGAAAGTCGATTAGGTGGTTTTAATTCATATTTGTCTGATTTAAAAAAAAAATTATGTTATCTTTACTATTTTGTTGAAAATATCATTTTAGATCATATTTATCAAACATTAATTAATTACACCTTGAAATTTACCACAGCTGTGGCCTTTACACTTCCAAACGATTCCTTAGTTTGCTTGATGCTATGTATTTTACAATAACATTTTGTGCGCAGAGTGGTGGGCTTGGCTATGATGTTCCTTCAGGAAGAAGAGATGGCAGAATTTCACTAGCCTCTGAAGCACTAACCAATCTACCTGCCCCTACATTCACTGTCAACCAACTCATTCAATCCTTCGCAAACAAGGGATTTACCCAAGAAGAAATGGTTACACTTTCTGGTAATTAATTATATAAAATTTTTAAACATAAACATTATCAGGTGCGGACGACGTCTTCATTATAAAATATCGGACGCTTACCTTTACAACACTTTAAATCCATTATAATAATTTAAAGGTGTGCAAGTCTGCCCTTTATAAAGTGTGGACATCCGCACTTAAGGATGACTCAAAGTTTACATCTAGAAATGATTTATTATATACATAAAATAAAACATAACTTTTAGTTAATGTAAAATCCATATAACATATACAGGAGCACACACCATTGGACGCTCTCACTGTACTTCCTTCAGTAACAGATTATACAATTTCAGTGGCACAATGAGTCAGGACCCAAGCTTAAATCCCATGTATGCTGCTCAGTTGAAGCAGCAGTGCCCCCAGGGCGGTACCAATCCGAACTTAGTGGTGCCAATGAATCCTGGGAGTCCAAGCATCGCTGACACTGGGTACTACATTGATATTTTGAGGAACCGCGGCTTGTTCACATCAGACCAAACTCTGTTGTCAGACCCAGCAACTGCAAGCCAAGTGAATCAAAATGTTAAAAATCCGAAGCTTTGGAAGACAAATTTTGCTGCTGCTATGGTGAAGATGGGCCAAATTGGTGTCTTAACGGCTAGTGCTGGTGAAATTAGAGCAAACTGTAGAGTTGTTAACTAGCTAGCTGCAGATTACAGCTTGGAGATATGAATCAATAAACACACATATGCTTGGTCTTTTACGTACATTGCACCATGTTTGGTATAAAACTAAATTTCAATTTCAATTAGTATCTATACATTATTTATATATATTAGGTCATATTTAAGTTCATACTATTTTTATTTAAGTTTATTATTATTTGACTACGTTAGAAATTATAAACATTCAATATGGCTATATAAACTATTTCACTACTATATATATACAAAACTTTTCATTTTATCATATTTTCAATGACAACGTTAGTTGATTGATAAAATATTAATTTTAGTGGCATCCACTGATTAAATGATATCCGATTCCATATGCAGAAGTTACCGTTAGTGCTACAGCGGACTAATTAATTTCTTATTCTTTCCCTGAAAAATATATTATAAATTCAAGTAAAACCCCATCAATAGTCAAATAAAAGATGCATTGTTTTCATTGTAAATACTATGGTTGGATTATTTTTACCTTATAAATGCTTTCTACATCCCATTTAATGGAAACATTATTAGAAAAATAAAAATTATTTCTTTCTTTTTCCTTAATTAAGGCTAGTGATTATTTTACAGAATTTTTTTTGATATATTAATATATTATAATAAGAACTCTACTAATATTTACAATCAGAAATCATTTAGGACTCTCTTTAATATTTCTATTATAGCACAGTTCGAAGATCAGTCCTCACTTAATATTGGAGAGAGACCTACCCTCACTTTAATAAGGAAAAAAAAAAATTATTCTACCCTTAAATGCGGAGAAACAAGTAAACCCCTACATAAGAGAGGAGTCGACTCCTAGCCACTACTGGCTCTCTCGAACCCATTGTGCGCCTGTAGCCATTGGCTATTTTACAGAAAACTTGATGTTATAGCGAAGTCAAAAGCACTTGAGGCCAATAATGTCATTTAACCCAAAACTTTCTATAATTATACTATGGTTCTAATCGTCATAAAATTTTATAAATAAGTCCATTTTCAGGGTTTTTAAACTTTTTCAATTTAGACCATTAATTGAAAATAACCAATTTCATAAAATCATTTTTTCATTAAGTATAAAACTTATATAATCAAAATAATGATTTGTTTAAAATGTATGAAAAATAATTTGAGCTTTTAAAACCTTAATCATTCTTAATCTTTGTATAATTATACTAATCATCATAAAATTTTATAAATAAGTCCATTTTCAGGGTTTTTAAACTTTTTCAATTTAGACCATTAATTGAAAATAACCAATTTCATAAAATCATTTTTTCATTAAGTATAAAACCTTATATAATCAAAATAATGATTTGTTTAAAATGTATGAAAAATAATTTGAGCTTTTAAAATCTTAATCATTCTTAATCTTTGTATAATTATACTATGGTTCTAATCGTCATACAATTTTATAAATAAGTCCATTTTTAGGGTTTTAAAACTTTTTCAATTTAGACCATTAATTGAAAATAACCAATTTCATAAAATAATTTTTTCATTAAGTGTAAAACCTTATATAATCAAAATAATAATTTGTTTAAAATGTATGAAAAATAATTTGAGCTTTTAAGACCTTAATAATTCTTAATCTTATTTATTATCATCAAAATCAACATTATGGATACATATATGCTAACAATAGGTGTTCGTTTTTGGCATATAATATACTATTTTGATGTTTGTGACGAGACAAATTTAACCTAGAATAGCTTTTGCAGTTCTGCTTTGGAGTCAAGCCAAAAATTCTACTTATTTCTTGGCCATTTTTTAGTTTTAAAATTGTTTCCTATTTTTTCCTGATTTTTCTAGGATTTTTATCATTTTTTTAGAACTCGAATTTGGATGCCGTTTATTTTTCTTTCTTATTTTGATTAACAGAATTTTATTATTATATTATATTTTAGATTTGATTATTTTGATAAATTCGTGATATTGAGACTTGTTATAAAAGAGATTCAAAGCACTAATTTTATTTATTCAGACTTTCAATAAAACTTATTATTATTCTGAAACCTAGTGTCTTCTAACAGCAAACATACTAACGTTTTGGTTTCGTCATAGATCTAACATTTTCTATTTTTAACTTATACTTTAAAAAATAATAAATAATAATGCAGGTTAGCAGATGCCAGATGCCAATTGATTTTCCCTCCTATTCAAACTCGTCCGCTACTTGCATTTATTACCAAAACCACCTATTACTCGTAAAATTACTTACAATGGACGGATTTTAGTGGGCATACAAATGTGGATTTGTAGGTGTGTGGATAATGTTGCCATCCCTGCTTATAACGAGGTTAGATGGATGGGGAAGAAGGAAGAGAGAGAGAAAAAACTTGAGAACAAATTTTTTCTTTAATTACGGCTTGTACAGTAATCACATATGAACATGTGTTTGGAATAAGTCAAATGTATAACACAAGCAGCTAAAATAATTGATTTAACGAAAAATTATAGTCGGGTCAACGAATTAAGGATTAGCAGTTGTCCAAGATAGTCGGCAGGCGATGTGAATTCGATTTGGTTTCAATAAGAAATATCAATTAACGAGGCTTTCTTTGGCGTGACGATTGGGTTAGAGAAAAGAACTTCTGGACTTTGACTTCTCATCGCCTCTGATCATTTATTCAACCCAGTACGAGAAAAATTCATAACTAGAAAATGCAATAAATTGATAGTTTATACCAAATAATAGCTTTCTTTTTAAATATTTTCCCTTGATCCTAATGTAATTACGTACGCGTAAATTTTGTGATTTAAAACGTGAAACTAACTTAAAATTTGAAACACAAAATTACTAACATTAAAAATTAACATGTTAGTAACTTTAACTCATCACAGAAAATTATTAATCATTTAAAGTAGAGTGGAAGACTCATGAAACATTTAAGTGCAGTAGCTTTGGAACTACAACACTAAAGAAGATATTAAGTGATTGTGTGTGGTTTAATTTTAAACACGTCTGCTTAGAGGATGCTCACTTTCTTGTCTCTCCTCAATCTTTAAATATGTTCATACAGCAATGACATTGTCAAATGTCAACACTCACGATAGAATTATCAGTCACCACGCGTCTTATAGAAAGTGAGGTTATTGACGTTCAATAGACGTGATCTTAATTATCAATTTATGTATTAAAAAAATTATTTTAGTCGTTAAACTGATAGGTTAGTTTCCAGTTTAGAGAGAGAAATCAAAGAATTAGAGAGAAGAATAGGACTTAATTAGAAGGGAAAAGACAAACTTCATTTTCAATAATCCCCCATTACAAGTACACTCAAATATTTTAAATAGACATGTACACCTTGAAAACTGGGAAAGAGGAAAAACATGTGCAAGTCCAGCAAGCACAACACTTAAAAAATCGAAACATGAACAACAAAAGTGGAAACGTGCACAACCACCACTAAACATGCAGCCACTACTATATTTTATTCTAAGACCATAACCTTTTGAAGAAACTTGAGCCCATATCATAAACCCATTTTGTTTTCCTGATCAATGAGAATCAAATTAGTTCACATGTAAAAGATCTTTGTGAATGTTAAAAAAAATGAGTCGATATACAGTTGTTTCTGCCCATCAAAGACGTTATCTAATAGAACTTTGCTGTAATGAAGCTTCGAGGTTTTCGGTACTGTAGTTTTTTTTCTTTTAATGCGATCACCACTATATTGGTGGGGAGTTAGGCGTAACCCCATCTGTCATTTAGAACAGATAATGAAAAATATATGTGGAGGGGGACATAAACCAAAACATCCAATCGAAAGAAATAAATACAATAGAAAAGGAAATGATTAAGGTATAGCCTAATGAAAGAAGCATAATAAAAACTAATACAGACGGTGATAATGTCTCTTACGATACTTGCGGCCAACAAGTAATTTAATGCCCTTTTTCGAATAACTGACAACACTAAAATCAGGGCTAGAGTCAATTCTCTCATAATTATGAGAAGCAGATAAAAAGTGGTCATTATTAGCCAGGATCTCATCAGAACTATCATCATTATCAATATGAGAATTGTAATGCCTAAAATCTATGCTGGATTCTTAATGAAGATGTGGATACTCACAAGGTTCTCGGACCCTAAAAACATAAGTCATGGCATCCTGCCCAATCGGCTCCTGAATGGGAAGTAGATTTTGTAGTGTTAGCTCGATTCTCCATAGGTAGGACAATCAGAGACCCCGCATTTGCAATCTGCTTAGTGACGGAAGGTCCAGGTCATGGAGTGTCTGACGTCAGAACTTCTGACTTCTTACTTTTACCTACTTTGGTCTACCAGTTCCCACTAGGCCGCTGGGGACGAAGCCCCGGATTGGCGACGTAACACGTCTCAATGGAATGGCCAAGGTGCTTGCAAGAAGCACAATAGAGTGAAATTTTCTCAAAAATTACACTCTGCCAAAATCCAAAATCTCTCACATTCAGTACTGTAGTTTGGCTCATCATCATTTTCAAATGTTGTAAATAAATAAACTTTGATTTAAAATATCAATAAACCTTTATTTTCTCTTGTTCCTAATCTAGGTACGTACATTTAAAATTTGTGATTTAAAACGTGAAACTAACTTAAAATTTGAAGCACAAAATTACTTACATGTAATAACATGTTTGTAACTTTAACTCATCACAGCAAATTATTAATCATTGAAAGTAGAGTGGAGGACTCATGAAACATTTAAGTGCATTAGCTCTTGAACTACAACTATCTTGTTGGTGCAAAAGAAAACCTTTGTTGAAAATCATCACCTATAAATCTATAAACCCAAGAACATTCATGTTGTATCACCAAGAATCAATAAAAGAATATGTGGAACCGTACCTGAATCCATATCGCTTAATTCCTCTCTGGAGTAGTGTGGTTGGCCTTCCAGATCTACACATTCTCCTAGAGAGTCCTTTAGTTCTCTCTCTCTGATGATGGGATATCAGAAAGAGTGGAAAGAAAATACGTGTGACCTCGGGACCATAATCACTTATATAGACAACTGTTTTCTGTTGTCACTGGGTATTCCTAATTTTGCCCATCATAGAATTAGAATACTATTGGACCTCTACACATTAAAAGCCCACACCCTATCAGATACATTAAAGCCCATAATACTGAAAATTAAATAGATCACTTTTAATTGGGCTTAACTTTATATGACAGATCGCAACACATAATTATTCACATAGAAACCCAACGTTGGATTAAGGATCCAACAATGCTGGATTAAAAAATCGAACATACCTAACTAGTAACTACAATACTAAAGAAGATATTAAGTGATTGTGTGTGGTTTAATTTTTCTGTTTAGAGGATGCTCACTTTCTCGTCTCTCCTCAATCTTTATATGTGTACATGCAGCAATGACATTGTCAAATGTCTACACGCATGCCAGAATTATCAGTCACCACGCGTCTCATAGAAAGTGAGATTATTGGCATTCAATAGACGTTATCTTAATTATCAATTCATGTATGAAAAAAATTATTTTAGTCGATAAACCCATTTTGTTTTCATGATCAATGAAAATCAAATTAATTGACACATAAAAGATCTTTGTGAATGTTAAAAAAATTGAGTCGATATGTAGTTGTTTCTGCCCATCAAAGACGTTAATTACTTTGGCACTCAAAGGGCTTGCAAGCCAGCCCAAGCCTCTCAAAGCCCATCCATTTGGTGGGCCTACAGTGTTGGGCTTTTAAACTAAATTTTAAATAATTTTTAAATAAAATTATAAATTTTAAAACATAATTATTCAATATATAATACTACAATAGGCTAAAAACTTATAAAGAATTTTCCAATACATGATTAGACAACACACAATATATGAAAATACTAATATCACAAGTACATAAAAACAACCTCTAATAGAAAAAATAAACTAATCCAATATTTGTGGTCCATCTTCGTCCTCATCCTTCAATTCCTCGCCAGTAAAAATTTCTTCTTCAGGAACTTCACCTAGCAAAAAAAAGTGTTAAAATAATTAGTAATTAATTTTATAAAGAATATTTTTATACCTCGACCGCTAGTAGCCCATAACCAATGCTGAGAGCACATGATCACTTCTAATGTATCTGGATGTAGTCTGCTCCGATGTGGACTCAATGTTCTACCCCCTGTGCTAAAAGCCGACTCTGAGGCAACAGTTGTGACAGGTATGGCTAACAAATCCTTGGTTATCTCCGCCAAAATAGGATATTTGCCTTTGTTCATCTTCCACCATTGTAAAACATCAAAGTCCGGAGTTCTTTTGACTAAAGGATCCTCCAAATACCTATCTAAGTCAGACTTCGAACTAATAGGTTGACTATTTTGAGTTGCATATGCATCAAAATCACCCATATCATCAAAATCAATACGAGATTGGTCAAGGAATAACAATTGAGGTAGACTCACCAACAACATTGTATCTTGTAGTTGCGGATTTGGCCTCATAATAATTCATCATTTCACCACTTTGTTGAGATTTTCAAGACCATTGTATAAATCATCCGATAATAATAATTAACCAACATCATCTTGTATCTCGGATCAAGAATAACAGCCATGACCAATATCCTACTAATCTCATCCCAATACTTCAAAAAATTTTCAATCATGTTATTCGCCATGCTCTTAACTGCAGGAACATCTGATGTTTGCCACCCCTTCAATGCAATCCTCATTTTACAAACCAATGGAAAAAATAGATTAGCGAGGATATGTTGTGCGAAAACATCTCACCAACCTTGAAAAAGGTCTCAAATAATCCAACATTTGCTTAGCCAACTCCCATTCCTCACTACTAGGCAAACACTTGTATTGCGACTCAAGTGTTTGTAGTCGAGAAAAAACACTTTTGTACTTCACCGCAAGTTCAAGCATATCAAAAGTAGAATTCCATCTAGTTGGACAATCAAGCCCCAATTTTCTCACATCCATATGCATTTGACGACACACCAACTCAAATTTTTCCACCCGTTTTGGTGATTTAACTCCAAGAAACACACTTTCTCTAACACATGCAATACCACTCTCAATCACGGACAACCCATCCTTCACAATTAAATTCAAAATATGAGCTGCACATCTCATATGAAAAAAATTACCACCCAATATCATTGACTCAGTTGACAATAATCCCTTCAATCTTTCAACCATCGCATCATTAGTTGAACAATTGTCCAAAGTAACCGTGGATATCTTTCTATCCAGATTTCAATCCAGCAAACACTTCACCAAAATTTGTGAAAGGCAATCGATTTGTATGGGCTTGTACATATATAAAACCTATTCATTCAAAAAATAATAAAAATTATGCAAAGTTACAAAAAAATTAAATAAAATTTTTTAAATTTAATAAAGTACCTATACAAATTTAAATACAAAATTTTAATATTCAATAAAATAAAAATACCTTAGGATTCGACTTTGCAAATGCCAAGAGTTGTCAATAAAATGTCCCGTAACAACCATATAACCTTTCTTTGATTACAAGCAGTCCACATGTCTCAGTAAAGTAATTGCCACCCTACTATTATTAATCTCTAACAAATTCATTACCTTCGCCTTTTCAACATTATATATCTTAAAGATCTCACTCTTTAAAGTATTTCTAGACATATGTTTTACCAATGGGTTGCAATAATCAACAAAATCTCTAAACGCTTCATACTCCACAAATCTAAGAGGAAGCTCATGTTTTACAACAACTGTTGCAAGTTTTTGACGGGCAACTAATGGATCAAATTTCTGAATTCCAAGCTCACCACTTTCGGTTTTCACCAAGTGTTGCTTATTCTCAAGAATTTCTTCAATTGTCGGTTGATTAAAACCATGAATTTGTCTAGTATGCTTATTCAAGTGACTGGTACCCGATCCACAAGAAAGAACTGTTCCACAATGATTACATTTTGCCTTCGCTACACCACCAACATTTATCTTTGTAAAATGATCCCAACAATTCGACACAACCCTCTGTTTTCTTTTTTTATCACTCCGCATCTCTTCTTGAACACTTTCTGACTCCACAGATGGATTTGGAGGTAAATTAGAAGATTCAGCAACATTTTCCATTATAAATCTGTATAAAATTAAAGAAGATACAATATTAAATTAATTAATTAGTTAATTAATTAAATATCACAAAGAATCGTGCATAGAATCGCAACAAAGTACAATTACGTGTAAATTTACAATCAGGTACATAATCGCATAATTCATTACATCAACCCAGAAATACCAACAAAAGTACAAAACCAACACAGCTCAAAATGATTAACCAACAGCACAATACTCTTCACAGCTCAAAATCATAATATTCTTCACAATTTTCTTCAACGGATTAACCAATTATATATATTTAGGCATTATATAATACAATTAAAAAAATTAAGCTTAGATAATACAATAAAAAAATTGAGCTAGATAATAGCTTAGATACAATAAAAACAGCTTCACCGATAATACAATAAGTTGTCACTGGAGCTTGTTGCCGCCGGGCCACGCTGCTCGAGTCATACGTAGGCCGCATACGCTGGTGGGTGGGGGACGTCAGCGCCGCTACCGTCGGCCGGGTGGGGCCGTTACGCGAGATTCGGGCGGGTCGAGGAGGCCGCTAGTCGCTACGAGAGATCCGCCGTCGATGGCCGTGTCGAAATGCACGGCCGGGGATGTCAAGGCGGCCACAGAGCTGTGGGGATGCCGCGCCGCGCGATGATCTCGGGCGAGATGCCGCATGGGATGTCAGGATCAGGATGGTTTGCAGAATTGTGAGATGTCACGCCACGTAAGAATGGAGCATTAGATGGATGTCACGCTTGTCACGGCAGCAAAGAAGGCTGTTGAGAAGCTCCATGAGAAAGGAGGAAACGAACAAACAAACAATCAAACGGTGATTTTGACTCATTGGAATGTTACTTGTTACTTGATGATTTTTTTCGCTTTAATATTAATCTAATTATTTCAATTTTATATAATGTATTGTAAGAATGTAAGTCCGTAATTAACTAATTTTTATATTCTATTACGATTTTTTTCTTTAACAAATATATATATATTATTTAAAATAGAACTTTTAAATTCAACCTCTGGCGTATTATAGAACACCGTAAGGATCATTTAGCTGGCGAGTGAGGCCGAACTGGCTGAGCACCCATGAAATCCTATATCTAATAGAGCTTTGCTATAATGAAGCTTCATCACTATTTTAAAGTTTTGGTGCCAATTAATTTTTGGGCACAGTTGAAGATACTATATTTTCTCTTATAATTGGGTAAAGTATGTACAATCTCCACCATAAAAATAAATAAATTACTAGTTAGCAGGTTAGAACTAGTTAGCAGTATGAGTTGAATTATAATAGAACTAATAATAAATTCATGATTTAAAATATCAATAAAACTTTGATTGTAAATATTTTATGTGCTCCTCTTAATTACTTGTCTTATTTATCTTATTTCTTTTTAAAAATTGTATCGTAGGGTTTTGATACTATTTTTCCTTAAATAATTGTGTGCTTGTTTTGAAAAAATGTCTACAAGAAAATTAATATTCAACAGGATAAGAAAAATTTTGAAAAAAAACATAATAGAAAAATTATTTCAAATGAATATCACAAGTAGTAATAAAGATGCTACCTTGAGTAAAAAGTTAGTAATTGAACAAGAATGAAAAACGATGGAACAATTTGCCTAACGCCCAGGATAATTTGAGCCGCCCCCGGATGCCTTACTGCCACTGAATGAAAATTTGACATTCGCATAATTTCACTTTATTTTGTATGATTAAAGTGGAGGTGGGCTTTAGTTGGTGTTTCAAATTATGACCGCCATGATTATGAGCGTGACCCCTCACAATACATGTGAGTGGAGTAGATATTTTTTGAATATTAGAGAGGATAAAAATTTGGACATATTTCATAAGAATTTATGTAAACTAGTTTTAGTAATATTTTGATTTGTAAATATTAATTGTAATTTAATATAATATAAGTTATTCTCTGGAGTAATAGTCTCATGTAGTAATAAAAGAAAAAAATAGAGGAAGCCGCGGGTTTGAATAAGTCGTCTACTAAAATAAATTATTTCCAAGGCTGAAAAATGTCGACATATGCTGTGACTTTGACGGGAGTTGTCCTGTTTTGCTGAGCATGTTAACACGTGCCTTTCACGTGCGATTCTTGGTGGGTGGATCGTTCTGTACTTATAAATATCGAATTTGCCACCTTCTCGAGTTCAGAACAACAACAAAATCTACTACAATAATAACATGCATTCCTCACCTTTCCCTTTAATGCGTCTTGCCACTTTTGCTGTTCTCCTACACATAATAAAATGGCTATCACTTGGTGTAGATTCAGCTTCTCTGAGCATTGTTACGGACAGAGAGGCCTTGATCTCATTCAAGTCTCAAATAAGCCTGGAGAGTAGTTCCAGTAGCCCTCTGTCTTCTTGGAATATTAGTCAAAGCTCTTCTCCTTGCTCATGGCCGGGAGTTACCTGCAACAATTTCGGCCGAAGAGTGATTGGCCTCAATCTCTCCGGCTTCGGACTTGAGGGGACTATAAGCCCTCATATTGGCAACCTCTCACTCCTACGTTCACTTCAACTCCAAAACAACAAGCTTTCAGGGACTCTTCCAAGCGAAATTGGTAATCTTTTTCGCTTGAGAGTTTTGAACATCAGCTCCAACAGCTTACGAGGTGTAATACCTCTAAACATAAGCAAGTTAACTGAGCTCAAGATCCTTGACTTGACGGCAAATAAGATTACAGGCAGAGTTCCTGATGAACCACTCCGTAATCTTAGAAGTCTGCAAGTCCTGAACTTGGGGAAAAATCTTCTCTCGGGCTCAATTCCACCATCCATTGTGAATCTCTCATCACTCAACACCTTAAACTTAGGCACAAATAACCTCACTGGCAGCATACCAAGTGATCTGAGCCGTCTTCAAAACTTGAAATTCCTTGATCTCACCATCAACAATTTCATTGGCACTGTTCCTTCTACCATTTACAACATGACTTCTCTGGTATATTTGGGTTTAGCTTCAAATCAACTCTGGGGAGAGATTCCCTATGATGTTGGGGATAAGCTCCCAAATCTTCTGGGCTTCAATTTCTGCTTCAACAAATTTACAGGCAAAATACCAGGGTCTTTGCACAACCTCACCAATATACAGATTATCCGGATGGCGCACAACCTTCTGGAGGGAACTGTGCCACCGGGTTTGGGGAATCTCCCTTTCCTACAGATGTATAATATTGGTTTCAATAAGATTGTTGGCTCAGGAGATGAGGGTCTTTCATTCATCACTTCTTTAACGAACAGCACCCGTCTCAACTTCCTTGCCTTCGATGGCAACCAGTTTGAAGGCGAAATTCCAGAATCCATCGGCAATCTTTCCAACGTGCTCTCAAAACTGTACATGGGAGGCAATCGTTTTTATGGGAAAATACCTACCACGATTGGCCGTCTCAGGAGCTTGACTCTGCTGAATTTGAGCTATAATTCGATTTCTGGCGAAATCCCAACAGAAATAGGCCAATTACAAGAACTGCAGTCACTGGATTTGGCTGGAAATCAAATCTCTGGTCGCATTCCGAATTCCCTTGGTAATCTCAAGAAGTTGAACCAGATCGATTTATCAGGAAATGAATTGGCTAGTGAAATACCAACTTCATTTGGAAACTTTCAGAATCTACTTTCTATTGATCTGTCCAACAACAGGCTCAACGGAAACATCCCCAAAGAGATCCTAAGTCTATCTAGTTTGACCACCATTGTGAATCTGTCTAAGAATTTCCTTGACGGAACTTTGCCCGAAGAAATTGGCATGCTAGGAAATGTCGTTACCATCGACCTATCAGCCAATGGCCTGTCCGGTAATCTGCCGAACTCCTTCAAAAACTGCAAGAGCTTGGAGAAACTATTGATGGGTAACAATAAATTCTCGGGGCCTATTCCAAATATTTTGGCGGAGTTGAAAGGCTTGGAAGTTCTAGACCTCTCCTCCAACAAACTTTCTGGCTCCATTCCTTCTGATCTCCAAAATTTACAAGCCCTTCGTTCTTTGAATCTCACATTCAATAATCTAGAAGGAGTACTTCCCCGTGAAGGAATTTTCAGGAATACGTCCATGGTCCATTTGGAAGGCAATCCAAAGCTTTGCTTGCATTTGGGATGTGAGAACTCTCCTAGTCATGGAAGAAGGCGAATCATTAGATATATTATAGTTGCCATTATTGCTATCATAGCAGGTTGTTTCCTAATTTTTTGGCTGATTATAGTGAGGAAAGGCAAAGCGAAGCGCATTGGAGTTTCTACATTATTCAAACATAGCCCCCAAATGATTTCATATGATGAGCTGCGTCGAGCCACTGGGAATTTTAGCCATGAAAATTTGATTGGAAGTGGGAGCTTTGGGTCAGTGTACAAAGGATATCTCAGAGAAGGCATTAGTGTCGCAGTTAAGGCTCTTGACATCGAAAGTACTGGAACTTGGAAGAGTTTTTTTGCCGAATGTGAAGCTTTGAGAAACACAAGGCATCGTAATCTTGTCAAACTGATAACATCATGCTCTAGCTTGGACTTCAAGAATATGGAGTTTCTTGCTCTGGTATATGAATTCCTAGGTAATGGAAACTTGGGAGATTGGATTCATGGCGAGAGAAAGAATGAACATGGTAATGGACTTAATTTTCTGGAGAGATTGAATATAGCCATTGATATCGCCTCTGCACTGGACTACCTTCACAATGACTGTGAAGTTCCAATAGTACACTGTGATTTGAAGCCAGGCAACATTCTTCTGGACGAAGATATGACAGCAAAGGTGGGAGATTTTGGGCTGGCCAGGTCTCTACTAGAAAGAACAGGCAATCAATCTTCTATTAGTTCCACACACGTTTTAAAGGGTTCAATTGGTTACATACCTCCAGGTTAGTGCCTTAATTTACAACTCTAGTGCTTCCCTTGAAGGTTTAAGTCGTCTACTGTAAATTTAACTAACAATTAAATGAATATTAAATCATGATGCAGAATATGGTTTAGGTGAAAAGCCATCAACAGCTGGGGATGTATACAGCTTCGGAGTGATGTTACTCGAAATTTTTACCGGAATGTGTCCAACCCATGAGAGTTTTGCTGGAGAAGTTAGTCTTGTTAAATGGGTGGAATCAAATTTCCCAAAGAATGCGCTGCAAGTGGTAGATCCGGAGCTGCGACAGCTGATGATGAGCAGTGAAAGCCAAACCATACAATTGCATGATTGTTTGATCACAATCATTGAATCTGTTGGGCTGTCCTGCACCACTGAATCTCCCGATGGTCGCATTGACATCAGAGAAGCTCTCCGCAGGCTCAAAAGTGCTCAAAAGATCCTTCTTAAGCAGCAGCGGCCTAATGAAAAAACCATGAATTAATATATATATATATCTTTATGAAACATAAGCTCGTTCGAGAGCAATTCACGCTGCTGTCAGTTGATGTCAAGCTTAATTAATGCAGTGCCGTGTATGGCACAAAAGCGTGGCAAAAAAGAAATCGGAATTTGCTGAATGTTAATTACATTATTTCGTATGATATATCTTTCCTTCAGTCTTTATATCCAACTAAATTCACAAGATCTCTCGCAGTGCTGGAACCGATTAATGAGCTTTCGCCAAATTCTAACAGAAGCAAGTGGCATAGATTTACGCTGAGGATGCATTTTTAAATATTTTTGCCATTTTCAAAAAACTTTTTAAACTATAGATAGGCGTATTTCTAGAAATATATTGAAAAATATTTTTTCAACCCCCATCTTTTGAAATGCTTCGTTCACTTTCAATGTACTGTATAAAGGGGAAATCAAAAACTCTATGATAGCTTTTATGAGCTTGATCTTGAATCAGCTTTATTTGGGTAGCTGTAATTTCACTATTTTAATTTATTGCTTAACATCAACTGATTCAACGTAGGATTGCGTAAATAAGCAAAGAGAAATCTATTTTTTTACCGTGTCCTCAGCGAAATATGAAGAGTCACTCTCTTACTAGTATTTTGAGACTTGTTTCAGCTAAAAACAAAAGTGAATGAGTTTTATATCTATGAAATTCCAGGATTTCGGGGATAGTTCCAAAGTGTAATTCCACCATTCAATGAAACAATATGAAATTGATTCCTCTTTTGATGTAGAAAAATCAAGAGCACTATTGTTGTTAGTTTAAAACAAAAATGCATTTAGCCATGCTCGGTAGTAATTCCAATAACTATAACCTGGAGGGCAAAACTATTTCAGAATTTTTTGTACTTATTTGAGTTAGTTCCCCACTCAGAAGGAGTAAGAACTTTCAAATTTTGACCGTGGAATAGGTAATAAAATTAGATTTTTTGGACGAGGGTAATGTTTGAATTTAGCTAATTCTAAATCAATCAAAATAAATTCACAAAAATTTTGAGTTTCCCTAAGGTCTTTTGGTTCGAAATGAAATCTTTCTGAAAGAAGATTTTTGACAAATTGTTGTGCATTTTTTTAAAATATATTCATCTTCCAATATAAGAATTTTTTACTTCAAGATTTTTTAAAACATTCTTGATCTTGAAAATAGCTTTTAAGAGGTGTTCGATTTGCAAAAGGAACAATCTCTTTGTTTTTGTTCAAAGAAAGAGTTGTTCTTACAGCAGATTTCAAAATCTATTATGGAACTATTTGTATCTCCGGTTTTGCTTGAGAAATCGCAAGAGTTACTTTCGGAGATTTTTCAAACAATAAATCCATAATTGAATAAGTTTCTCTTTTGACAAATCTTTTGGAGAAGAACTAGATGTGGCCTTTCTCCTTGAGGTTTTGATCACTTCGAGCTTTCAGAGCTTCTTTATCTTTACACATTTTCATATCATGAATTTTAGAACTGGAAGATTGACCATAAGACGATTTTGACGGTTTCTTGGGTGCTTTTCATGTATTGGGGTTTAGGTGGCATTTATACCTCCCTTGGAGAAATTTCTTGGTGAGATAGTCAAGAAGGGAATTAGACTTCCTTTTTATATGCTCAATCTCAAAGTCAACAACACTTAAAATTACTTGCCATCGGGAAATCTATTTTGATGCAACATTTTTATCATCTTTTTATAAAATCTCTTTTGCAGATTCGCAATCAGCACATACAAGAAATTTTGATTTAATAAATCTCTTTTTCAGATTCTCAATCTATTATGTACTTTTTTTTCTTTTGTTTAATGATACTCCCATATCCTATTTCAGATGCATCAGTTTCAACAATTTTGTAATTATTTAGATCAGCCACATGCGAACAAGGGAAAAACTTGATTTGATTTTTTTATTTTTAAATTTGTTTGACAATTTGTGTATGTTCACTTTTCCATAGTCTAGGATTCTTTTTCAGTCTTCAATGCAAGAGTTTACTAAGATCACGCAGATTAGAATAAAAATCTGCAGCATAATTAAAGTATCCTAAGAATTCCTTAGATTCATATTCAAAATTCTTAATTGATTTATATCCTAGAATAAATATAGAATTTATGGTTAAACTAATTCAATAAAATTTATTCCACTTTTTTCAGTATAATTTTTTTCTTAATTAATTAGTAATTCTCCTTTGTTTAAAACTTTTTTTTAAATGAATAAAATATTTTTCACTAAAATTCTGTAGAAACAATGTTAATTTTTTAAATAATTAATAATCTTGTATGAATTTACTGGTTTTACTTTATATTTACTAATTTTATGTATAATTTATAATATTGATGTCTATCACGGTATTGATCTGTAATTTTCGTTACGGCATTATAGAATTTTCCTGAATATCTAATATTTCATTCATTATTCTTTGTAATTCTAATGGAGCATTTTTTAATCCATATGATAAAACATTCAATTTATATTAGTCAAATCGTATAATAAATGCAGTTTTAAGTCTACCCTTTTCTTTGATTTGTATTTGCTAAAATAAAGATTTCATATTAAACTTTGAAAATATTTTAGCATTATTAAGTGTCTGCAGTAAATCTTTTTTATTGAGAATTAGATATCTAAACCATCTTAAAGTTTGATTTAGAGGTTTATACTTTATCACTAATTAGGATTCTTCAATCTTTATTACATAAAAGCCAAACAACCCTAAGGAGATTGGCTTTTCTAATTAATTTTTATTCAAAAGATAATCAATTTTTTTTTACAATAATTTTTTCACTCTTTATTTATTTAATCATTTGTACTGGTCTAACTTTTCTCGGAATTGTTTTTTCATTAAAGTCTTTTTCGTAAGGATTAAGGAAGTTCAGCCATATATTGTTTTCTTTCCCAAAAATAATTTAATAAGTTTGAACAAATTGTTTCTTCAATAGTTTGTTGAAGTCGTAAAATTCTTTTTTTTTTTTTTAATATCTGTTCCTTGGATTTGCTTTCCTATTCTTTGTATTCTATTTTCTTTTACACAGACAAGAAAGAAAAATAAAAATTATCAAACACGTGATGGAAATTGTGCTAGGAAATCTTATTCTAGAAGAAAAAAATTTAAAAACAATAAGAAAATTCAATTTTTTTATAATAGACCCAAGAAAACCAAATACATCAAAAAAGATAAAGTTCCAAGAAAACCCTACGAAAATTTTCAAATAAAATTATTATTTCTTTAAATGTGGAAAATCTGGACACACAACAAAATATTGTCGTATAAGAAGAAAAATAAACCAATTAGAACTTGATGAAGAAATTGTTAAAAAAATTGAACTTATATGAATTGGAATTTGGAACCCCTTCTGAATCCGAGGAACGATATGATAATTCTAAAGAAGAACTAGGGATACATGAAATTACATTTTAAGTTCAAAACTTGTTTCAGCAAAAAACAAATGAGTACAAGAAAGAGTTTTTGTCATAATTTTCAAATGATGAAGAAGACTAACATACCACTGAAGATTCAGTTGTTGATTTGGCACAAAACAATGAAAATGATTGCCATGAAATATTATGAATTAGTCCATAAAATACCATCCGTAAAAGTCACATGCCAAATGGGGAATACTGTGAATCATATGTCCATTACAATAACTTTTAACTGACTATTTGTATCCCAACAACTTCAGTCCTTAAAAGTAGAAGAGTGGAGTAGTCATACTTGACTTTGAATTTTCGCTTGCAACATAAGTCGTCTAATTTTCCAAAACTTACCTGCTCACGGGCCACGGCGAAGTTCCACCTATCTGAATTTTATTACTATTATAGCAAATCTCATATTTCCAGTCTTATATTACGGTATATATGTTGGGAATATATGCTCTTTAAAAGCATATGTATTTTATTTAATTGTAATAAATAATTTTTCTGATTAATAAAATAAATGAGGTATTTTATTCAAATATCTTAATTGCAATTTTTAGTAAAGTCCATTTAATCATATTATATGTATTTATGATCACCATGTAGATTCACGAGAAGATATAAATACAAGTTATCTTATGATTAAATAAATTAAGTCATGATTGATAAATAAAGTTGACTTTATTTAGGTTTAGACTGTAGTAAACTCATTGAATGATTTGTCTTAATCATATATGAATTTACTGATGTAGTTTGATTACATTGAGCTGGATCATATATGAGATTTAATTAACCTTAAAATGACTGTCAGACTTATTAAATCTCATAGGCATTGATTTTACTGTAATCTTAATCTTGAGTTAATTATGATTTCATGATTGTAATTGTTATTCCATTTGAGTTACCATTGGGCATGACACACACTTGTGGTCAAGATTACTCGGCATCTTGGTGGGAACAATTATGAGTATTGGAATTATAGATTAACAATATAAAATTTGACGATACATCTCTTGATGGGTTTTCAGACTTGATCATGTAATTCTCCCAAGAAGAGTGTATCAACATATTTAGTATGTTGAAAATGATCATTAGAGAAAATCAAGAAGTATCAAGGAATAGATGTAATTAAATCGATTGACAATTGAGATATCGATTTAATTAACGATAAAGCGATTGAAAGAAAGAAATCAATGTGGCTTGGGATGAATTATTATTCGAACATACAATTATGGAGGTGGCCCAATCTTATAGTGAGTAGAGTTGGAATTAGCTTAATTGTCTTAATTGTTGTAGCCACTATCAGATGTTCCCAAACGATCCCTAATTTAATCGACCGCACTAATTTAATAAAGATAACTATTCGTAAAAACATAATTATATCTTTAGCCCATTAATACGCTATATGTACCATGTTATTTTACAAGATGCCCTACATGACAAAAGCAACGTGAGTTTCATAATTTTAGGAGCCTTAGGATTCCTATTTTGAGGGAGATATAAAAGGGTTTATTCTCTCCTAAAAAGGAGAGGAAAGTCACTATATATATATATATATATATAAAAGTTTTTTCTCTACAACAATTTTAGAGAAAAATTTGCTATATTATAAGATGCGCCTACACGCCAAGTCGATCAATCCTGAGTCATAACCTAGAAGATCGTTTGGTGACGGATCGTGATCTAATGAACGTGGTGATGACGGATCGTGATCTGAGAGCCTAAATCACATCAGCTGAAAAAGCCAGATCAGATTTTCAAGGTACAATTTCTAGATTACGAATTCATATATATTTTATGAGATCGGTCCTAAAATTTTTTTTTTAAAACTGTATTTTCCCCAACAATATATGCTCCATTAATATTCAAATAATATATCTACATCATCATACCTACCCAATTAAAAGGGGATGGATAAGGGCCATGCGGACTTGACGTCATCCCCACCTTCCTCCAGTATATCACTGGCAGTCCTAGATTGACGTAAAAATATTGCCCTTTCAAGATGAGACAGTTGGGATGGAACTTGAACAGAGTTCATTTAGCTCATGACCAGTGTGTGTGGGTTCAAGCAAAATAGTCGTCATAAGCTCTTAAATTTATAAACCTATAAAATTTAAACTTTAACCTTAAAAGAATAAAAGTCCATACTCTCATTGAAAAAAAAAAAAAAAGTTGTGATAATTGACCCTCTTGAATTATCTCTCCTACCCTCAGTTTTCCTTATTCATTTCCCAAATTACTCTAGTACAAAAATGATTACCTTATTTTCTCTCTAATATTAGTATCATCTCCACCTACTTTAATCAAATTTTCACTAGGATCTGATTTGAACCATTAAGTGGTTGTTCTCACTTGATCAAGGTTAAATCTAATTAAAACAAATAAATTTTATATTTTAGGAGGAGATTGGGGTATATTTGGGGTTGGGCATATTTTTTTGCTATTCAAGGTAAGAGGTGTAGTTGTGGTGTCGGAAGGTGAACTTAGGTGATTGGGAGGTGAATTGATGTGTTTTGAGTTTGAAATAATATAAAGAGCTCTGTGGATTTAATATGGAGAGTTGATATAGAGACCTCAAGAGAGCTATGAGGATAGCTCTAGAGAGCCTATTTGGGAACTCAGAGAGCTTATAGGTTAACTCATATGAACTCATATATAAAATATTTGGGCATCAAAACCATCATAAAAGTAGAAAATAAGTATAAACAATAAAGAACACACAAGATTTTATGTGGTTCGGCCATTTGGCCTACATCTATGAGTGTAGTTTATCTCTAATCCACTATATAAATAAAGTATTATATGATTTGATTTACAGCATGTCAACATCAACAAGCCTTATTAAAGGTTGTTTATGGTGAATAATAACATAAAGGAAATGTGAATCTTATAGAGATTAAAGAGTTCTTTAAGATAAGAATAAGGAAAAAGCTTCTTTATAGAGAGATGGTCAAAATCTTTTATGGAGATATAAAAGTGAGGAAGAAAACCTAGAGATGGAGGAAAAAAGAAGAAGATGAAGTAGTCTCTTAAGAAATTAAATTTCTAAAAAAATCCCCCAAGAGTTGGAGAGAGAGAGATCCCCTGAAAATTGAACATGTGGAGCTTATATAGGAGTGTTCATAATGGTATTTTGATAATTTTGGATAATTGAAAATTTTTCATTTGTTTATTCTTCACAAGTGAGGTTATTTTAGTATTTTATATTATTACTCTTTGATAGTAACATTCATGAGCTTGAGAGATAAGGAAACCTTTTAGTCTCCATAGCTAGAAACATGGCAGCCTCTTAGTCTTGTAGTCTTGCTATTATTCAGAGGATAATAATGGAACAACTAATGTAGTCCCCTCATATTGTTTTGCTCAAAGAATGTTTCTTTTTTCTATTAGCTCTTTATTCTTATTAAAAAAGAATTTATTTTAGTCTTTTTCATGATGGCGTGCACTATTCACATACTGTCTCTAACTATCAAAATTTGTGTTTCGATTATATCCCTTGATGTTTGGCATATTTATTGAAATTATCTTTTTTCTCAGAGATTTTTCTTCTAACCTTTGAGAGTTATACTGTCATTCCTCAAACAAATTGACTTTACTTGTTTTTAGTACATATCACCATCTAAATTTCCTCCCAAACACCACCATTGATCTTCATTGTCACAATTAATTACCACCAAGTTAAAATTATAGAACACAACGTTTTAATTAAAATAGAAATCAAATAATCAAATTAAGATTACAAAATAATTAGATCCATAAAAATCAATAATTATAGTTGCTTCCTTATCTTTTTTCTTTTATACCCATGTGGTTTTTAATGACAAACATTATCCAAGTTCAAAACCTAACAATAATTACATATTAAGTCTTTTAAACTTTAGACTTTTAGGCCACCAAAATGAGATGGACTTAATAATTTAGTCCCCAATAAATTAAAAGTGAACAATCTTGAACCTGTGTCCGGACGCCTCCTTAGCCACAAAGAATGTAAAATTGACAAATCATAATTACTTCATTTTGCATGATTAAAGTGGAAGGAGTCAATAATTCAAAAAAAACAAAACAAAAAAAAAGTGTAAGGAGTCAAGACTTTGAATCTTCACTTGCATAAGTCGTCTTCTACTTTAATGAATTTGACTTCAACGAACTTAGTAGTTAATACGTTTGCGTCCTATAGAAAGTATGATGCGGATAAAGACGAAATACGCGCGCACCACGGGAATTGGTCAAGTGGTGATATGCCGAACCGTAACCGACTAAACCGTTCATGCTCTGTGTCAACTATGATGGGAATATAATTTTTAATATTTTTTAGTATGTTTCACTATATTAAAACTAATATATAATATAATTTGGGGACCCACCTATCTTAAATAGCAATGTATGTTTAATTGGTATAGTCCCACCCCGATGATTTGAGATTTAACATGAGAAATGCTTCATAGCTGCGGCGGTTGGAGCCTTAGAGGAAGGGCCATAATTATCACCCATTAGTTTTAATTTTTTTTTTAAAGTAAAGAATTCCTCATATGAATTCAACATACTTAACCAACTAAAATATTTTTATTGGATGAGAGCATCACCTCAGTATGACTCGTATTAATTTTTTTTATTTAATAGACGTGAATAATCTCACAGTAAAATCTTGATAAATGAATATTTAATAAATTAATAACCTTGTTTAAATAATAATTTTTTTCAATCCCGACTTGGGCCAGTATACTAAAATAATAATTTTGTTGAATCCATAAGATCATTTTTTTTTAATCCTTAAGGGCCTAATGAAAATATAAATTAATAATTGATCAAATATAAAAAATATTAATAATAAGCAACATATAAAGTTTATATTATTAAGGATTTTTTTTTATAACTTACATTTCTCAATTTAATTCTTAACATTCTCATTCTTTATAAGAATATTGAGAGAATTTGATATTGTTGACTGGCTTATAGAGAGGTGAAATTCTTATTAAGCTAATTGTTGTAGATCTTTTTTACTTAAGAAGGGATGCTTATTTTAATATTTGCACAATGCTTTCCTCATCCCAACGGTCAATGTTGATTTTCTTACTTCTTTCAAAATGTTGATTTCCATGCTTTATGTACTATGTACAATGTGATTACATTAATTTATTCATATCATTTGTAAATACATGATAATTAAAATGCATTTACATTAACTTCTTGGCTTCTATGTACATGTACTTGTATTAAGTTATCAAAATCATTTGTAAATAACATAATAATTAAAATATATTTACATTAACTTTTTGGCTTCTATGTACATATACTTGTATTTATAATTCATACATTAATTCTAATTAAAAGAATAATACATGTACCAAGAAAACTCTTTATAAATTAATAAATATTCATTTATCGATAAATAAATAACTTCGATAAAATTATAATGGTTCCCGCTCCCAACAATATTATTTTTTAGAGACTTTACTGTTTATAACTTATTTATACTCTCAACTAGAATGATAATTTTCAATTTACTTCCAAAAGTATGAGAAGTTCAATTTACTGTTATTTCTATTTAAAAGATGAGCAAAAATTGGGGCATGCTGGTGATTTTTTTTTTAAATTGTTTTCCTTACAAGAACTAGAGACAAGTTAATGGTTTCACACCTTGAGAAAGTAAATTGAAAATTATTATTTTAAATAGAGGGTAAATAGAAGTTTATGATATAATATAAAATAAATATTCATTTAATAAACAAATTTTACTCTTGCTCTCAACAGAGGAGTCCTATGATTTTATTCGCTTTTCCAATGATAATGTGAGGTTGACCGTGGTTGTATTCCTCAATTTCAAAGTCCACAAATTTAATTAGTGTTAACACGTGCCTTTCACGTGCGATTCTCGGTAGTTAGGTCATTTATAAATACAGAATTCGTGTCTGTTCAGAACAACACAAAAACCTACATTAACATGCATTCCTCACCGTCTCCTTTAATGCATTTTGCCACTTTAGCTGTTCTCCTCCACGTAACATGGCTACCATTTGGTGCAGATTCAGCTTCTGTCCGCATCAATACGGATAAGGAGGCCTTGATGTCATTCAAGTCTCAAATAAGCCAGGGCCAGGAGAGTCCCAGTAGCCCTCTGTCTTATTGGAATCAAAGCTCTTCTCCTTGCACATGGCCTGGAGTTATTTGCAACAACTTCAGCAACAGAGTGATTGGCCTCAATCTCTCAGCTTCGGAATCGAGGGAACTATAAGCCCTCATATTGGCAATCTCTCATTCCTACGTTCAATTCAACTCCAAAACAACAAGCTCTCAGGAAATCTTCCCAGAGAAATTGGTAATCTTTTTCGCCTGAGAGTTTTGAACATTAGCTTCAACAACTTACGAGGAGAGCTGCCAGTTAATGTAAGCAAATTAACTGAGCTCAAGATGCTTGACTTGATGGCAAATAAGATTACAGGCAGAGTTACTGATGAACAACTCCGCAATCTTAGGAGTCTCCAAGTTCTGAACTTGGGGAAAAATCTTCTCTGGGGATCAATTCCACCATCCGTCGCAAATCTGTCATCACTCAACACCTTAAATTTAGGCACAAATAATCTCACTGGCAGCATACCGAATGACTTGAGTCGTCTTGAAAACTTGAAAGTTCTTGATCTCACCACTAACAGGCTCACTGGCACTGTTCCTTCTACAATTCACAACATGACTTCTCTTGTTTACTTGAGTTTAGCTTCAAATCAGCTCGGGGGAGAGATTCCCTATGATGTTGGGGATACACTCCCAAATCTATTGGACTTCATTTACTGCTTCAACAGATTTACAGGGAAAATTCCAGGGTCTTTGCACAACCTCACCAACATACAAATTATCCGCATGGCACACAACCTCCTGGAGGGAACTGTGCCACCAGGTCTGGGGAATCTCCCTTTCCTACGGACGTATAACATCGGATTCAATAAAATTGTTAGCTCAGGAGACGATGAGGGTCTTTCATTCATCACTTCTTTAACAAACAGCACGCATCTCAACAATCTTGCCCTCGATGGCAACCAATTTGAAGGCAAAATTCCAGAATCCATCGGCAATCTTTCCAACGAGCTCTCAACTGGGAGGCAATCATATTTATGGTAAAATACCTGCCTCGATTGGCCGTCTCAGGAGCTTAACTTTGCTGAATTTGAGCTACAATTCAATTTCTGGCGAAATCCCAACTGAAATAGGCCAATTACAAGGACTACACGTTCTGGGTTTGGCTGGAAATGATATCTCCGCCGGTATTCCGAATTCCCTTGCTAATCTCAAGAAGTTAAACCAGATTGATTTATCAGGAAATGAATTGACTGGTGAAATACCAATTTCATTTGGGAACTTTCAGAGTCTACTTTCGATTGATCTGTCCAACAACAGAATCAATGGAAACATCCCCAAAGGGATTCTTAGTCTCCCTAGTTTATCCACCATTGTGAATCTGTCAAAGAATTTCCTTGAAGGACCTTTGCCTGAAGAAATTAGCAGCCTAGAAAATGTTGTTACAATCGACCTATCGGACAATAGTCTGTCTGGTAATCTGCCAAACTCCTTAAAAAATTGCAAGTGCTTGGAGAGTTGGAGTAGCTATTGACGGCTAACAATCAATTCTCAGGGCCCATTCCGAATATCGTGGCAGAGTTGAAAGGCTTGGAAGTTCTAGACCTCTCCTCCAACAAACTTTCTGGCTCCATTCCTTCTGATCTCCAAAATTTACAAGCCCTCCGTTCTTTGAATCTCACCTTCAATAATCTAGAAGGAGTAGTTCCCAGCGAAGGAATTTTCAGAAATATGTCTAATGTCCATTTAAAAGGCAATCCAAAGATTTGGTTGCAATTGGGGTGAGAACCCTCGTAGTCATGGAAGTAGACTAATCATTTTATATATTATTTTTACCATCATGGCCGTGATTGCAGGTTGTTTCCTTATTGTTTGGCTGATGATAGTGAGGAAAAGCAAAGCGAAGCGCGTTGGAATTTCTGCATTATTCAAAGTTAGCCCTCAAAAAATTTCTTATGATGAGCTGCGTCGAGCCACTGGGAATTTTAGCCATGAAAATTTGATTGGAAGCGGGAGCTTTGGGTCAGTGTACAAAGGGTATCTCAGAGAATGCACTGGTGTTGCAGTCAAGGTTCTTCACAACGAAAGGACTGGATCTTGGAAGAGCTTCATTGCCGAATGTGAAACTTTGAGAAATGTTAGGCATCGCAATCTTGTCAAACTGATAACATCATGCTATAGCTTGGACTCCAAGAATATGGAGTTTCTTTCTCTGGTATACGAATTCCTTAGTAACGGAAGCTTGGGAGATTGGATTCGTGGCAAGAGAAAGAATGAACTGGGTAATGGCCTTAATTTTCTGGAGAGATTGAATGTAGCCATAGATATCGCCCCTGCACTGGACTACCTTCACAATGACTGTGAAGTTCCAATAGTGCACAGTGATTTGAAGCCAGGCAACATTCTTTTGGATGAAGAAATGACGGCAAAGGTGGGAGATTTTGGGTTGGCCAGGTCTCTTCTGGAGAGAGTAGACAATCAATCTTTCATAAGCTCCACGCACGTTTTAAGGGGTTCAATTGGTTACATGCCTCCAGGTTAGTGCCTTAATTTGCAACTCTACGCTTCCTTGAAGGTTTAAATCGTCTAGACTAATTTAAGTTTAAACTAACAATCAAATGAAAATTAAATCATGATGCAGAATATGGTTTAGGTGAAAGGCCATCAACAGCTGGAGATGTGTACAGCTTCGGAGTGATGCTACTCGAAATTTTACCGGGATGAGCCCATCCAACGAGAGTTTTGCTGGAGAATTTAATATTGTTAAATGGGTGGAATCGAATCTCCCAGAGAATGTGTTGCAAGTGTTAGATCCGAGCTGCGACTGCCGATGACGAGCAACGAAAGCCAAACCATACAATGATTGTTTTATCACAATCATTGGATCAGTTAGGCTGTCCTGCACCACAGAATCTCCCGGTGGCCGCATTGGCATCAGAGAAGCTCTCCGTAGGCTCAAAAGTTCTCAAGAGATCCTTCTCAAGCAGCAGGTGCCAAATGGAAAAACCAAGAGTTAAATAGTTATGCGTGTTGTTGGCATATGAATCTTTATGTAACATAAGCTCACTCCAGAGCGTTTCATGTTAAATTAAATTCTAATTAAGCATTAGGCTGATGTCAATTTATTTCAAGCTTGGTTAAAGCAGTGTTGTCACTGTATTGTTTGATGCGATAAACTAGTCAGGATTTTTTTTTTTTTTGTTGTTAATTACATTATTACCTCGGCAATTTTAAATGATCTTTCCTCCAATCTTGCATCTAAATTCCTAATAACTCTTCAAAATGCTAGTAACTGATTAATGATCTTCGACGAAATTATAATAGATGCCAGTGGCATGGATTAGGATATTTAAGTTGAATGTGCATGTTGAAGTATTTTGACATTTTCAAGAAGCTTTTTTAACTGTACAGATTACACTACTGTTCTTTCGAAATTGGTAGAAATATTGATAGAAAAATATTGAAAAAAGTTCTATGAACTCTAATGTGTGTGTGGATATATATAATACTTTTCTAGTATATATATCTTTATTTTTCTTTTTATACAGACACACTGTCAAGTCATACGGTTTCGTGTATATATATATATATATATATATATATTATAGAATTGAAAACATAATGTTGGAAGAAATAAGTAAAAAACTTTTTAAAAAAGATATTGTTAAAATATATTCTTAAGAAGCTTCTTTAGCCCATGGCCCATAGCCCATAACCCATGACCCGAAAGGGCCGAGCTTCTGCCTGTGTGGGTTTATGACATTCCGTGCGTCCAAACAGGCCGTAGTAGGAAGATCCATTTGATTTGAAGACGCTTCTCTTCCGCTGAGAAGCTTTTATAAGTTCCGACCACCACCCAAAAAGCCTAAAAAGGTTGATTTCTTTGAGCTGGTACTTCTGGTCGGTCCTCGAATCCGCTCCTCTCTTAGGTAATTATAAAGGATCCATTTGTCTCACTTTTGTTACGTTTCTTTGAATTTATCATGTTATGTGTAAGCAAATCATCGTTAGATTTTCAGATCTGCTGCGTTTTACATTTGGATCTCTTGTTAATTTGATTTTGTTCCTAGCTGTAATTTTGGCCAAAATTTGTTTATGGGTAAATCATTGTTTGCTGTTCCATTTTGATCTGCTTAAGGCGCAGAATTTGAATTTGTGGTATTTGATGTTTCGGTTAGGTTTTGTGATTTGATTGCATTTTAGGTGTAAATGAGAATCTCTTGTGTGTTATCCTGTGTGTGTATAGTGGTTTGATTTGGTAATTTTTGATGATTCGATGAATTTGATTAGTTGGAGTTCACCATTAGGCAAAAATAAATATAACAAGAAAGTGATTATTTCAAATTTATTGTAATTTTGAACATTCTGTTAGTTCATGGTTGCATGGCGTTATGAAGGCCGCAGCTAAAAAGCGAAGTTTGAATAATGCTCCTAAAAGGGAAACCGAATTTTCAAGTATGTCGGGCCTTGGAAAGTAGTGGAGTGAACATGCTTGTAGGCTTTAATGAAGTCTCCAGCGACTGACAGGAACTTTACAAGCATGCACTGACTAGTGTGCTTAGGGGTCATGGTGTAATGTGAATACTGGGAAGCAATTAATTTTGATATTGTGATATTGTGAATTCAGATGTAGAATGGCTTCATTGAATTTTGATCTATTTGCATGTGAATATTGGAAAGTTCTTTTTTTTTTTTTTGGCAACGATTTTGTTATCATTGGTGTTGATGGTGTAACGTGAATTTCATATAGAAATTTGGAGCTGAGAACATAAGATAAAAGGAGCTACGAACCAGCAATCAAGGAGTTCAAGTTTGAGTGGTAAAATCAAGAAATATAAAGTAAGATGCCTGCACAAAAAATTGAAACTGGTCATGAAGACACTGTCCATGATGTAGCCATGGATTACTATGGAAAACGTTTAGCAACAGCTTCGTCTGACTCCAGCATTAAGATAATTGGTTTAAGCAATTCTGCTTCCCAGCACCTTGCTACATTGAAAGGTCATAGAGGTCCTGTTTGGCAAGCTGCCTGGGCACACCCCAAGTTCGGGTCAATCCTTGCTTCCTGTTCCTATGATGGCCAAGTTATTATCTGGAAGGAAGGTAATCAAAATGATTGGATGCAGGCTCATTCTTTTAATGATCATAAATCATCTGTCAACTCCATCGCTTGGGCACCTCATGAACTGGGTCTCTGCTTGGCTTGTGGATCTTCTGATGGGAACATCTCTCTTTACTGCTAGAGCTGATGGTGGCTGGGATACTAGCAGGATAGACCAGGCCCATCCCGTCCGGAGTAACATCTGTTTCATGGGCCCCAGCAATGGCTCCTGGTGCTTTAGTTGGATCAGGCTTACTGGATCCTGTTCAGAAATTGGCTTCTTGTGGTTGTGATAATACTGTAAAGGTGTGGAAGATGTATAATGGGATTTGGAAGATGGATTGCTTCCCTGCCCTTCAGATGCACAGTGATTGGGTGAGGAGCGTGCGTGGCACCCAACTTGGGTCTTCCAAAATCCACAATTGCAAGTGCATCACAGGATGGGACAGTTGTTATTTGGACCTGTGCCAAGGAAGGGGAGAAATGGGAGGGTCGAGTTTTGAAGGATTTTAAGACACCAGTTTGGAGTGTCGTGGTCACTGACTGAAATTTGTTGGCTGTGGCCGATGCAAATAACGTCACATTGTGGAAGGAAGCTGTTGATGGTGAGTGGCAAGTGAGTGTATTGGAGCTACAGACATCAGGTGTCTTCCTACTTATCCTTTCACAATCATTGTGTTCTCATTTGGACTTATTGGAAGTAGCCTCTCTTACAACTGGTTTAGGTTTTTTTTTTTATTTTTCCCTTTTTTTTGGTTGGATTGATTTTGTTCGAATACTGATTTTGTATTTGGTTAGTTGTTATTCTTTCTTGCCAGATTCAGAAACGAATGATGGTGTCTTAATCTCCATATCCATATGTCTGTATTTGTGACTCTGCCAATATTTCTGTTAAATTACATATGAACTCTTTAGCCTGAAATGATGATTTCAAGGATTTGTAGCTATTTTATGATTGTTTCAATCGGTCATGTATACTAAGTTCTTTATCAGCTTGGATATTGTCACGGTTTTGCTGGGATGCTGAGCATTTCAATTTCTATTGTCCAAAAGAAACAGATGATCTATATATGTGGGTAACTGTGGTTCTGTTAATACTACTGGGCAATATCATTGTATACTTTAGACTGAACTGTTGACTTTAAAGATTTGTGGCTATTTTATGATCATTTCAAATTGGTCATGTACACTGTTTCTTGTTGGCTCAGTTTTTATCATAAAAGATTCATGCTGATGGTTCATGGTTGTATTATGTTATTTGTACACTCATTTGAATATTGTCTTTGTTACATGTGCACTCACTTTGAAATTAACCAATTATGCCACTGCACTAATGCTAACGATAATGAGAGTATATCATTCATTTTCCTTGTCATTTTTTCTGTTCTCTGGATAGTTGATCTCAATTGTTGGGACGTAAATTGCTTGTTGGCTTATTTACTTTTAGTCTGAGTTTTGCATTTGCGATTTGCTTAACTTAGAATGTTGTTTGGTCGGCACTTCTGTATTATCTTTTCTTTTGGGGGGCTTAATTTTAGGAGGTTATATTAAATTTGTCTCTGTTTAGTGGGGCTTTTTATGGCTTCTTTTTGCTGAAGGTGAAATTAGATTTCACAAATCCAATGTAACTGGGGAATGATTTTCGAATGTGACCAGGAAGGTTTTATTTTTTCACGGCAATCAGTTGGATTCTAACATCTAAATCAAGGCTTTAAACAAAAACATATGTACCCGCAGAGGCAGAGCTAAACAATCTTTTTGTATGATTAAAATTTAAAATCCAGAAAGGCCGTAAAAAGAAAAAACCATGTTCTTCAGAAAGAAAGAAAGATCGATGCATGTTCTCCACTCACGTCTTTACATGAAGCTTATTCTCGCTACTCGTTAGCAAAGGAGCTCTGATTGATTGCTAGAATCTCGTTTTGCAATAGCTATAAAGGTCAAATTTTATGCCACTAAATAATTTATTAAATTAAAATATGTCATTTACATTACATATTCCTGGATCACTAACTAGCATAGATTAAATAATAGAATATAAAGAGGGGGAAAAAAAACAACGGTTGACTTACACCTGAAACACTGGGTAGTACAATTGATTTCCAGGAGTCCAGCAAAAGTTGACGCAGCGCCTAACCACAAAATACAATTATGAATATTACAAAGACCGAAACACGAAAGGAGAATAAAAGGCTCCACATATTAAAGTTATATGAAAATTGGAGGAATTTTATGTGATTGGCCTACTCACCTAAGATATTGGAGGTGAAAACCACCTTCCAATTGAAAGAAAAATTCAGTGAAATTTCCACAATAACAACACACTACCACCAACAACACAACACTATCACCAACAACTCTTAACATGAAAAAACAATAAAAATAAAAAAGATGAAGAAAGAAAAATACAAACCCATGGAGCTACTAAAACAAGGCGATTCTCGGAAATAACTTGCCCAACGAGCCCCACACAAGCCTCAACGCACCACTTCTGAAATCAACCCTGACCCCAAAACAAGAGTGCCCTCCCCGATCCGGACACTAGCAGTATCGTATGAGGATATTTAAAGCAACTTACTTGAGCAGTGAACTAAAACACAACAAATAACTAGACAAGAACAATGGTAGTAATACAGCAACAGAACACCAGAAATACTAATAACTAATACTATCGCTAAAAATAACAATAACAACATCATCAACTGTAAAAAAAAAAAACCAAAATAAAACAATAAAAGTTGCCGGAGAGGGTCATTTTCTCTTCGGGCAGAATTTGTTTGTTTTTTGGCCTCTGTCAGGGTGATGGTTGGGGGAGAGTATAGTTTGTTTATTTGGGAGTTTATAAAATGTAATTTCTTTTTTATTTTAAATTTAAATATGAAGGATGATTTTTTTTTTAAAAAATTTTTTTTAACAACTTACTTCAATTTATGACCTAACATTAATGTACGTACATCATAAATCATCAAAACAAGTAAGGTTGACAAAAATTGGGTCAAGGTATCGCAATGCTCGGACTCGCCCCAGACGTTACTTTTAGAGACTGGGGCTAGGCTCATAAAGCTTGGCACAGAATTCGAGTTTTTGTATCTGGATTTTATATTTCTTTTAATATTATATAGGTATAAATTTTTTTTTTGTAATTTTATAAGTTTTAAATATATTTCAATGAGATTAGATATGAAAATATAAATTTTAAGTGTTTCAAACTTTATATATATGTAATAAATAAATCAAATAAGTATAAATATTTAAAATAAAATTTATTTTATAATATTTTTTTAATACAATTGAGTTTCAACCCGGGTTCCGATACGGATTCCAAAATGATCAAGTGATGCTAAAACCCAATGCAGCTTCATACTCGGGCCAAGTAATACCCAGCCATATTGCCTAGATGGCTAGATGCCGTCCGGTCAAGACTAGGCACGTATTTTTGACACCCCTAAAAACAAGGGACAAGAAGTTTGAAAGCACGTGTTCTGACCATATCAACAGATTCCCGCGAAGATTCTTTTCAAAACAAAACAAATCAAAACCTTGATGATAAGACTAAATCTGTTTCAGCTGTCCATTGCGAGGACACCTTTGTAACTGAAGATAAAAAGAAAACAATTTATGAGAAGCTAAGAACTAACGGTGGGCCAAACAGTGGGGCAGAATCGTAATTCACTGGAAACCGCGCTTTCTCGATGGTAAATCTGAATTTGAATAATCCCCCCGATCCAAATAATCGGAAGGAAAGGAAACCCTCCTCCGTCCGATCCGAATCCACATTTGAAATTTCCGAAACCCGGCAAAGAAAACTAAACAATCAACGGATCAAACAGAATCACGCTCTCTCTTTGTCTCTCAAGAAAAAGGAAAATCAAGAAACTGATATTTGATTTTTTTTTTTTTTTTTTGGTTTTGAAAGCATGTCGTCTTCTTCTTCTGCGTTTGGTTTCCGAGAAGCCGAACCCGATGGGAAGCAATTCTACAGTCGCAAAGAAAAATCTCTCGGTCTCTTGTGCTCCAAGTATTTATCTATATTACACTATTTTTGTACTGAATCTTTCTTAAGCTTCGTTTTCGTTATTTTGAGTGATTTATTTATTTATTTTCATTTTTTTTCTTTTGGTCAGGTTCCTGAAGTTATATAATCGAGATGGCGTCGAATCGATTGGACTCGATGATGCCGCAAGCAGATTAGGTCTTTTTCTTTTTCTTTATTGATGTTTTTAGTCTCTAACTTCTTTAACAAGAGTTACAGTTGAGTTGACAATGTTTGGTTGCTGAGAAAACGGAAATGTTGAGGGGCGGTTCTTTGAATTTTGATTCATGAAAATTCAAATAAGCCAGAGATTTTGATTTGTTTTATTATTTTCCTTATTAGCATTTTTCTCAGCCCCCAAACATTACCTAGGGTTTTTTAATTGAAATAAGAAAATATATACATTTGATTTTGCAGGAGTTGAGCGCCGCCGCATATATGATGTAGTCAATATACTGGAAAGCATAGGAGTAAGACATTCGATTTTCTTTCTGTCATTTTTTCTTTTGAGTCTTTTATTTTCTATCTCTTTTCTTTTATTGAGTTGAATTGCTGGAGGTGATTAGGCTTCTGTATTATGTAGGTTGTAGCAAGACAAGCAAAGAACCTATACTCGTGGCAGGGTTTTGATGCGATTCCTGAGGCCTTGGAAGTGCTCAAGGTGAATCATCACTTTTGTTTGCCTCTTGCTCCTCATAAATGATAAGGCCTTAATCAACTTGTATCATGTTTTCTGTTAGCAGAAAGAGGGTTTGAGAGAGAATTTCAATATCAATGGCTGCACCCATTCAGGGAATGTAAGTTGAAATCCTCTATCACTTCTTTCAATATCTTCATTGGTTGTTGCAAAGAGTTGATGAATAGAAACTAAGTCAAAATGTAGGACTGTTATCTACAAATGGATATATCCTATGCGTAAGTTACAACCCTTATCGATGTGATCATACTCTTTTACTCATCGGTTACAACCACCACCATTTATTTTCACTTTATTCATCAAAATATAATCTCTCACTGGCAATTATTGATATGCTGTGATATTTATACGGACAAAAATGAGAAAGAAAATTCAATTTATAGCTTTTCTCTTATGAATCGTAGTTGTTTGAATGGTTTTGAATAGGTATTAAATGACAATGAAAATGAAGGTTCAACCTGTACAGTTACTGATGGTCAGGATAGTTCTTCATCAAAAATAGGTAACATCTTCATTCCTATCTTTCAGTCATTTAGTTTAGCTATAAACTTCCCACTCAAATTATTCTCTACAGATCTGTTTCAATTGAACTTTATTTGAGTAGACTGTTGAGACTAGCATTGCTGGTTGTCTATGCTGACTTTTGTGTTATTCATGTTTGTTTACACAGAGAGCAAAAGAGAAAAGTCCCTATGGCTTTTAACACAGAATTTTGTGAAGCTTCTCCTTTGTTCAGATGTAAGTCATGAAATTTTTTGTATTCTTTTCCTGTCACGAGCTATTCATTTATCTCTCGTTTGGTTAATTCTTGTATTTCTTTCATCTAGGTGGATATGATTACACTTGACGGTGCTGCAATGGCCTTGCTTGGTGACTCCAACAACTCCACTGCTATGAGAAGTAATTGACTTTACCATCATCATCTTTGCACTACAAAGTTATTTAGGAGTCAATTCACTGAAATTATTCCGATATGTCTCTGCAGCAAAAATTAGACGATTATATGATATTGCCAATGTTTTTTCTTCCATGAATTTGATTGAGAAGGTATGCGCATTCAGAAATGCTCATCTTTTAGTAAGTGGAGAGACCACTATTAAGAAATAATATTCATTTCTTCTCATCAGATCTAATTTTGGTTGATTGGTATGCAGACCCATCATGCAGAGAGCAGAAAACCAGCTTTCAGGTGGTTGGGATGGAAAGGAAAGCCCTGCAACAGATCTGCCGGTTTTTTGAATATGAATGAGCCTAGGAAGAGGGTGTTTGGGACTGAAATTACGAACTTACGTTTAAAGAAAAATAAGGTGGATTCGTTAACTGAGAAGAAGTCGAATCCAAAGTTAAATGTGCCAAAGTATTTTAAACACTGTAATGAAGAAAGTAACCCTGATGAGAGCAGATTGGAGCAGCATTCAAAACAGAAATCAAAAGGTTTTGTATATGGCCCATTTACTCCAGCCAGTATTTCTGGCATACATGATTCTAGAAGCAAGCATACGAAACAGGCTCTGGATTTTGGGAGCCTCACTTCTACTTTCCGTCCTAAGTATCACAATGAAGGTACTTTTTATAATTTTTTAAATTTATAAGTATGATGATTTTTTGGAATGGTACTGTCAACTTCTTGCAATCACTTGTGTTTGATCAAGCATAATCCTTTCTACCTTGATTTTTCTTTCGGGGTAATAACATTTTTAATGATGCCATCGACATTTGCTGATTATTTGACGAGTAATGGCCTTGATAATGTTAAATAATTTTTTGTTGTCATTTACAACCTTCACATAACAACAACTATGGATTTGCCTTTGCATTGTTGGGATGCGGTTTTTCCTATGTCACAAATTTCTCTCAGCGCTCCCTTTGTGATGCGATCAGCATGGTTGTTTTGTCCTAGGAAGTTGAGCATTTCATGAATCAGTTTTCATAGTTTAAAGTATTAGCATTCTTTTACTTTCATTCTTGGATCCCAGTGATTAGCCATTCCCAAAAGGCCAAAACTCTGAGGCTTTCTTATGTCTTTAATAAACATTATGCTCCATTTTCTTTTAATTTTTTTATGCTTATTTAAGTTGGCATTTGTTAATCCATATCTGTGATTCTTGCGTGGCACAGCATATGCAATATGCATTCTGATTATGCTTGACACGTAACTGATACAGTAACTAATTATAGAACATAATAATGTTTATTCAATGGTGTGGCAGCTGTAAATGGCCTTTTTGGTCATTATGTGGAGGCATGGAAGTCTTGGTATGCCGAAGTTGGGGATAAAGAACGGAAAACCTGAAGGTCTTGATGCTACTCTTCATATCTCCAATTACAAACGATGACTAAAAATTTTCTTCAAAGGATTACATTCTTTACGATGACAGATCTATAGCTGCTTGTTGGATGTATTTTCTTGATGCACCAACTTGACGGTCATCACACTGCATCAACCATAAGTCTTTCATATTACCGTCAGATTCTTATTTTTTTCATTTTTTGATAACAGGTTAGTTTCTAATTGTTTTAGTATAGCTCTTGAACATGCAGTAATTTCATTTCATGTATGTCTGCTCACTGAAGAAGAGCTTTACCCTTTTTTTTTTTTTTTACCTCATAGTACAAGGAATAATTTGATGCTAGTTCGTATAGAAGCATTTTGCCCTAATTTACACATCAGATTATCAGTTTCCAAATTGTCAGTGGCATTCTCTGTAGAATAGGATATTAATTCCGGATTTGAACCGCATTCTGTGATGACTACATGTCTATTCGCTAATGCAGAATTGATAGATTAGGCTTTTAAGTTACTGAGTTAAACAAAGAATAGCGACAAAATACACGTTAAAACCACAGAATGTTAACGCTTAATTCAAAAATTAATGAAAAGACACGTTAACATCATATGGTTTCGTAGTTGTCTGATGTCTCTGTCATTATAATGGTATGGTTTATCTAGTTTTCGAACTCTGATAAGCTTCAACGAAGCCATAAGCTGTTATCTTCAATTGGAGAAGATGTTGTAAATGATTTAGATTTGTGGATCAATCAGAATTGAGAAGACTAAGAAGAAATCAAGGGATATGTGGTGCTAGCACGTTTTGGACAAATTTTGGGATTTGTTCACCGCTTGTCACCTGATAGTGTAGATGGTCCACTTTTCGGTCTTATGGTGAACGGAAGAAACGGGCCTACCGGACCACAAGATGACACGCACTAGTGAGTAGAAAATCTTGAAAGAATTTTATAAATTGAAATTTACATTACCTTAGTTATACATTTAAAATTAAATTCAATTGAAATTATTTTAGATTAAGTCTGTTGTGATACAATCTATTGACTAAGTTAAGACTTAAACATCACCGGAATATAGTATTCTTATTGGTTTTATTTTGCCTAAACTTCCATGAAAAAACGTTTCTGTTATTGGCGGTAAAATCGAATGAGCTCATCCAAAGTAACAAAAAGGGCAAAAAATGGAAATTACAACTCATTTTCACTTTACAGAATGGAATGGCGAATCCGTAATAAAGTCAAATCCTGATGGCATTTTTCAGAACAAAACCCTCGAACTCGTAAAATCCAACGGCAATGCTTGGTTCTGGGCTAGAGAGAGAAACGGAAAAGGGTAGGAGGAAAAATTTAAAAAAAAAAAAAAATCATCCACACCACCATTTCACCAGCGTAACAACACCACAAAGCCAGAGAGGGCAGAGCTTCTTCAAAGCTCAGCAAAAAAACTCATATATGGCTTCAGCCCGAGCTTTCACACTCTCTCGCATCACGACCAACACCAACACGGCATTCAATCCTCTCCACCTCCATCGCTCGCCGTTTTCCCGCCACCACCACCACCACCACCACGACGCCATCCGATGGCCGACAAAACGGGGCGGTTTCTCCGCCTTGTATTCCGCAACTGTCAGCTGCCTCAGCAGCGGCGGGGGAGTCTCCAACGACGACTTCGTTTCGACTCGGAAGTCAAACTTTGACCGTGGATTTCGGGTGATTGCGAATATGCTCAAGAGAATCGAGCCGCTGGACAATTCTGTTATTTCCAAGGGAATTTCTGAGTCCGCAAAGGATTCCATGAAGCAGACCATTTCTAGTATGCTGGGTCTGCTCCCATCCGATCAATTCTCCATCACCGTTAGGCTTTCCAAACAACCTCTGCATTCTCTTCTCGTCTCTTCGATCATCACAGGGTAATGATTTTGTCTCAATTGGTTCATTATTTTGTTAATTTTCTTCATTGATGAACGCTGGCTTTATTCTTATCCATTTTTTTTTCTGTTCTGATTAATCGAGCAGGTATACGCTGTGGAATGCCGAGTACAGGATTTCGTTGATGAGGAATTTTGATATATCTGTGGATGGTTTGAAAAGGTTGAACTGTTCTGTGGAAGGTGAGGTTTTGGACAAGAATTGCGAAGAGAGTGAGAAGGAGAGTGGTGAGAGTAGTGTTGAAGATTTGGAGATCAGTCCTCAAGTTCTTGGGGATTTATCTCATGATGCTTTGAACTATATACAGAAGTTGCAATCAGATTTATCCAACGTAAAAGAGGTGCGGAATTGTTTGCCATTCAGCTTCATGCTTTTATTATTTCTGGTTTATACCTTGTTCATGGCGCCTTTTTTTTTTATCTTTTTGAAAAATGATACAATTGGTTGCTCAATGAGTTTCGACTAGTTAATGAAAGATGTTATTGTAATCAAGGAGTATGATCCAAGTAATATTATGGGAATGACTTAGGTTTCGGTTATTGAGAATATGAGTCTCAGCGAGAATAAACTTCCTTCACTTTGGATCATTGGGAGTGTTTGCGAGTGTCATCTCATAACTCCAGTTGATGGAAAAGATTTGCACTTGCAAATGGCCTCTTGATGCTTAGCCATTTAGGTTTTTGTCTGAAGTTAAAGTTACTAGTGAATAAGTTACATACTATCAATGTCTTACTTTGCTTTCTACAAACCTTGGTATGACTTACTAGGATGTTTCCAAGGGTTTTTTTATTACCATCGAATTTGGTCTTGACATAATGCTTTTATCTGTTTCATAATTATGGTAAGGTAATGCTATTTATCTCAAAAATTCAATCCCAAATGATAGTCATTCATCAAGTGGACAATGAGATAGTGTAATAAGTTATCTTGAAATATTGTGATAATGTTATCATCCACTTGATGGAGATAAAATTGCTCGGGTGAGTTTTAGGATGAGTAACATTTACTCTTATGATAAACTTCATTCATTTACTTTAGCCAAACCTTGTTAGCATGGACTAGGGAGAGAGACAGGAACCTTTTTAGAAGGATTATGGCAAAGTTCTTCATAGTTGAACCTTGATGGCATGGGCTTGGAGGGGAGAGAGAGAGTTGAAAGAAAAAGGTCTTGTCTGCTGTTTTTTGTTTAAACTACACTTTTGCACGTTGGTTCAACCTCATTGCCATGGGCCCCGGGGGGGGGGGGGAGGTTGGAGAGAGATATATAAGCTGCATAGTCAGAGTATAGCAGGAAAAAGAGCAAGCTGTTACAATGAATTCTCTACTGCCACAAACACTTGCTGTTGATGCAGAAATGATGTGAGAGAGAGCTATAACAAGCATTAGCTATAGTGAGCATTATTTCATTCTGACTGTACATTGAGCTGTGGAAAAGAGAGAGCTTAGGGAGCATTAATTCCTTTTGACTGTATGCAAGCATTAGTTCTTTCGGTTATGCAAGTGTATCTATCTGTTAGGGTAGGAGGAAAACAAGCCTGCCTTTAAACTCAATTGTGTGATGTTGCTATTCTTTCTCTTGATGCAAAAATGGAAGGGAGAAAGGGATATAACCAGCATTGCAGTAGCAAGCTTTAGTTCTTTCTGACCTTATTTTCAGATGTGTAATTAGATCAAAGTAGGAAAACTAACTCCCTATATATTCTATATTGTCACTACACCTTCAATTAGTGCAGAAATGGGATGTCTGCTGAACCTTCCCGATTTTAGTTTGCTTATAAATTGATTTGTGTGAACTGGTTGAACAGCAAGAATTTTCTTGCAGTACTCCTTTTTAATCTATTCCACAGGGGTAAATTTAAGACATGTAAAAAAGATTTGAATGATTTATGGTGATTTTCTTCATACTTAATTGGTGTGGCGCTTGACATCTCCCTTGTAGCTGATTATTGTATGTTTTTTCAGGAATTGAATTCCATGAAGCACGAAAATATGCTAATGGAAAGTGACAAGACATGCAGGAACAGTTTGTTGGAGTATCTCCGATTCTTGGATCCTGATATGGTAACATGCTCAGATTCTTTTTCTAAATGTAGTCGTTTTACTTGTAATTAAATTTTGTAGTTTAAGCCTCTGTTCATTTTGTAATATCTTATATAATAATTTTATGAACAGGTGAGAGAATTATCCCGACCGTCATCAATAGAGGTGGAAGAAATTATTCACCAACTAGTTCAAAACATCTTGCAAAGATTCTTCAAAGATGACGCATCCAATAATTTTAAAGGACACTCTATCTTTACAAACACAGAGAATCATGAAGAAGTTAACGATGAAAATTGTCGCAGCATCGACACATCTCGGGATTACCTTGCGAAGCTGCTTTTCTGGTATGTCATTGTCTTTGTTCTTAAAATTTCACCACCCCATCATCATTAAGTTTATAGTGTATAATTTGCTTTTACATGTGTACAGTTTTGCAACATTTCCTTCCCATTGCTCTCGGATCTCAAGTAGTAAATCTGAATAGTAGCAGACATTCATGTTCATGCATGTGTGTGCACATGTATTAGACAATATGATTTTATTAAAATATTCTTAATCATGCCTTAGAAGTTACAATCACAAAGCATCTTTTCCTACTTTGGCTACTTCACATAACTGATAACTTGCATCTGAGTTGTCTCTTTTGTAATAGCTGTAATTTTTTATTTATTTTACTAATAAATCAACATTGTTCTTTGTTTTCCGTTTTTCTGAGAAGGCAATGTTGTTCTTGAACCCAAAGTATTTAAGAGTCTCTTCTCTGTTCTCAGGTGTATGTTATTGGGTCATCATTTGAGAGGACTGGAGAATAGACTACATCTAACCTGTGTTGTTGGATTGTTGTAAAGCACAGAATGTAAGAGCCATGTATATTCTTTTTTTCCCCCCGGTTTTAATTTCTTTTCTTTTCCTTTATTTTATCTGGATAACATTAATTCTTCAAGGTAAAAGAAGATAAAACAGTTCAAGATTATCGCACATTTTGTACGCCTCAAATACTTTGTATCACGACCTGTGAGTTACCAAGTGGATTTTAGAGACCACTTTGTGCTTTTTGGACTTTGAGAAACTGAGTATATTAGGATTTTTGGCCATTTAAGAGAACACTAAGAAAACTATTTTAAAGCACAAATTTGAATTATGTAATTTGTTTATATGTACCGAACCAAAAAAAATAAGGACCAGGGAAGTTAATCATGCTATACCCGAAAAGAAAATAAAAAAAGAATTGGAAATAATACACGTGTCTCTATGTAAAAATCCGCCTATTTACACAAAAAAAAAAAAAAGAATCTTCTCTCATGTAAATGAAAGAATTGAACGCTTCTGAAACAAAATTGGGTAAACTTGACAGTGTTGTTGTAGAGTGTATGCTTGTTTGTTTACTCGCTTCATTGTCGACGCAAGTACTGAGAGTGAGTGTGGAAGTTGTAAAGATCATAAGGTGCCCAGAGATAATCAACTGGGCAGGGCTTCTTGGCATCAAGCCTCACCCATGGCTTCCCTTTACCACTCCAATGCATCAAACTCACAGGACCCGCATGCAAATTCCTGCAACTATTCTCCACATTGTGTCCTCCAAGGCCATGCTGATTCCATCTGTGATCAATGGCCTCCACATCTCCACCAAACACTAACAAAAACGGCGGAAGAGATCCCAGCTCATAAATCCTCCTCTCCTTTTGAATCCTCATCCATTTCTCAATCTTCCTCGTATAATCACCCTCCCTCCATCTCACCAAATCCATGACCATCACTCCTGTGTTGAAGTAGCAAGGTCTTTTCCCTTCGAAAACCCTGGAAAACTCGCGGTCGGACCAGAACTCATCAGAGAAATACTTGGTGAAATTCACATGACAGTACTCGGGAGCTCCGATTGTTCTTCCCCCGGATAGGGGAATCCTCCAGAGTTTCTGTATATCATCGACAACAATGACATCCGAGTCGAGGTAGATCACGCGTGTGATAGAAGGCTCAAGTATGTCGGCTAAGTAAATTCTCGCATAATTCAACGGGTTGTCAAGAGCACGGCGGATAGAAGACGAGATCAAACCGGTGACAAATTTTTCTCGGAACAGATAAACTCGGAAGCTCAAGTAAGGGAATGCAGACCGGACAGTTTGTGCCAGGTCATTTGTGCTCACCGGTCTTGACTCCGCGGCGACGAAGTTAAAGAAAACGTTTTCCGGGCAAGAAGTGTGTTTGAGAACCGAGTGAACTGCAGCAATGGTGCCTCTCAAGTACTCAGGATCAAGTGTCATCGCAATGTGAACAGGCTCGCCATTTGGACACTCCAGGCCGTTTCGATACACCGGCGCGTCTAGAAATTGCACGGAAGCATCAAATTTAATCCTCGGAAATGATCTAACAGCATCCACGGACAAGAACACGAGGGAAATTACTAACAAGATTAGTGGCAAGACCTCTCTCAGACGAAACATTATTATTGAATGCGAAGCAAAGATCGATGTCGCTGCTGTGTCATTTGATTTTGAAAATGAGAATGCAAATAGAATAAATACAACACGGCTGGAAACTGGAAACTGGAAACTGGCCTGTAGCCGAACACGTTTGAATTACAGGAAGGAACGCGGATTTGACCGTCAAAATTTGGCCAGTTTTGAATTTGGAACGATGGGGTATCTTGGAACTTTCTTTTAAATTTCATTTATTTAAAGGTTTTATTGGATTGTTTAAATTGAATTTTATTGGATTCGTAGAACGATTCTACGTGTTGAGAGGAATTGTGACCATGTGCAACGAATGGAATTATTAATAATAAAAACTCCCCGTATTAATAATAATATTTATAATCTCACTGCATTCGCAAATCGCATGTGCAGTGACGGTGACACTTGGGTGGCGCTATTATACGTGGTTACGTATGACGACGTTCTTTTGAAGCTATACACTATTTTTCTTTCATTTGAAATAAAAAAAATAGAAAATCAATTCAATTTTGCTATAACTTCTTGTTTTCAAAAATGAAATACTATTTTCACTAAAAAAAAAAAAAAAAGAAAAAAATTTTGATTTTACCATTTTATTTAGTAATACTCTAGAAACTTCTGCATCCCATGTTTGACTACAGATTAGTTGTGATTGTGGTGGTATCTCAAGAGGCGCAGTGTCCTACAGCATAAACGTGCCCAAATAATTAGATTTAATTAATCATTTAACTTAACGGTGCTCGGGTTGTGAGGTGAGATGCCATAATCATTTAATTTCACTTGCATCAAAGTTAGAGAGAAATTGAGTTTACTTTCATGGAATAACAAAAATAGATTGATACAGATTTTCATAAAAGAAAATAACCCTACTAAATTTATGAGCCTCTAAGAAGTTTAATTAACAATAAGATAGATCAACAAAAGACTTTTAACCGACCAGATCAGTGACCATTCCTAGAAGAAAATCGATTGATGAATTCTCCTTCCTCAACGAACTAAAGAATTCAATAAAGGAAACCAAATTGTTACAATTTTTCGGGTCAACATTGTTACAATTTAGCGTCTGGAATGTCTATTAAGATGAAAAATTGAGGAACATGAATTTAGGAACTTCAAAAATCAGAAGGGACTTTATTAGTGGACACTTGAGATTTAAGTTATACAAAAAAACAGTGAGTACAAAACATCTTCATTTTTATTTTTATTTTTAAAGGAAAATTATCATTACATCATTTATGTTTTATTTTATATTCATCCATCTGCACCAATTATTTTACACACAATTTTATAATTTTTTAATTTAGACACCAGACACTGATTATCATAGTCAATTAAATAATTTAAATAAAATGATAATTTTATCCCTAAATAAATTAAAAGAATATTTTATCTTATAAAAGTTTTAAAAAATAAAAAATTATAATTATAAAAATACCCTTAATTTTAATAAAAGAAAAATCACAAATAGATGTGCTCAACTGATTTTTATTAAACCTAGATTTGGCAAAATTTTAATAATTTAAGGGATTTTTATTATATCAAAAAATTTTGTAATTATTTTTATAATTATATTGTTTTATTAAAATAATTTTTATTAAAAATAAAAAATTAATTTTGGGATTTATTTTTTATAAAATTTAAGGGTATTTTTATAATTATAATTTTTTATTTTTCAAAGATTTTATAAAAAAATGGTCTTTTAATTTATTTAGGGGTAAAATTGTCATTTTATTTAAATTATTCAACGATATTAGTGCAAAAGTGGTTAATTGATACAAATTTAAAAAAAAAATATAGTGCATAGAATATGTTAAAATTTTATTATGGTTGGATAAATATAAAATAAAATATAAGTGGTGCAATTATAATTTCTCTTTTCTTAATAATGTTATATAAGAACGTTACTAATATTACATCAGATATTACAATTGATATGTACAATTAAATTATACAACTCAATTACTTTCATGGCGTGCACATTAATTTTTTAAAATACTATTTAAATTCTTTAGACCTTTTTTAATATTTAAAGAGTGTTCACACAAACAAACGTGTCACACACTTATTAGACTGTCTTCATTTTTATTTGAAAAAACACAAAAGTAAGAAAAAGGAATAAAAATTGAAAACTTTTGTCACAATTCACTTTTCTTGGTTGTTTCACTTTTTTTTGTTCTTTCACTTTTAAACAAGCACTGCAAATATCGGCGGACTTTGTAGCCTAATAGAAAAATATGCATCCTAAAAATTGAGGTGCACCAGTTTGAGTCATATCACCAGCAGAAAAGTTAGCGTTAAGACTTTAATTTCCTTCTATCAAGAAATAGAAGAAATTAGGACTTCAATTTCACAAAAATGCATATTATTAAGTCGGGTTTACCTTACGTTTTGAAAGTTCTCGGGCCAATAGTTAATTATTTAAATTATTTTTGAATTTATTATTTTACCCCTACGATAACTTTATTAGTTGTTACCAAACTATTATTTTTCTTTTCTTTTCTTTTCTTTCAATTGAATTATTATTTTCTACCTTATTAATCGTATTTACGTACAAGGATAAGTACGTCAATTTATTAGTTTTCTTTTAAATATTCTACCTAAAAAAACAAATTGGCTTGATGCTTATAATATATTATTTAAATTTATAAAGATATGATTCATATTTATACGTTTTGAGCTTATTTCAGATTTTATTTTTTTAAAATATATTTCTAGATATTCTACCTATAAAACAAATTTAATTATAGACCAGTTTACTTTCTAAAGTCCATAATAATACACTTTTTGCACAAATTATTTTATTATGTGATTTTTAAACTTTTAGACGAGAGTGGGCGAACTGGGAATTTTAATTTAAAAAAATGTATATATTTTTCAAATTCACATAAGTGAATGTACCAAGAATCAATTGTAGCCACAAAGAGGCCAGCGGGGCAATTGCCTCCACTAGTTTTATCTTTTTACTTCCAAAAATTTCAATTTTCAATTACAGTAAAATGCATCAGCGGCCACCCTCACCAAATTTTATTCAAGAACTTTTTTTTTTTTTTTAATTTCAAGTTTTCAACATTGATGAATGTACCCAGAATCTACTCCAAATAATGGATAAACTTACTAACACTTCGCCAGAAGTGAAAATTGAACTCCTTTCCTCAAAGTTAGAAAAGAAATGTGAAATCCACCCCACTAAGTTTTGATAAAAGTAAAATATAATTTTAATATGCATTTAATAATGAATTGTATGATAAGTAGTAACTTATTAAATTATCTTATTAAAAAAAATCTCACTTGAATTTATATCTATATATATATATATATATATAACAGGTGGATTTTTCAAAGTCAATTCATTGAAATCAACACTCAAACCAAATCTAAAGCGAAAAAAATGGGTTGGTTCAGTTTTTGGTTGTAAAATGATTAGGTCGATTGGGGGGTTAAAACCAAATTAATTTGGTTTTGGTTGACCTTAAACCCAAATCAAATCAAACTATGAGCTACCGCAACTTTCAAGTTTCAAGTCTATGGTTGAACAGAGGCACATAATACGAAATATTTAAAATAAGATATAATTGTTCAAAAGAAGACATGTTTCCTTGGAGAACAATTTTACTGTGACTATTTGCAAGCCACAGGGCAAGTGATCAAGAAAACAGAACTTTTCTTCATCAATAACCATAAAAGGCCCCAATTCATAAATGCTTGAGTTTATTGCATTAGCATTTTCTGAATTTCTATTCCATTTTTTTTGGGGGGGGAAGAAAAAGAAAAAAAGAATTATGAATTAATTTAGACCCTCATTATTCATACAATTGTACCAAACACATATGAGTGTACAATAAACTCAACTTTGATCTCTTGATGCCTTTCTCTAATTCAGGTAGTGATTTTTCTACCTGCAATCAAAACCAGCTCCAGCTCAAGTTCATTGACAAATTGAACTGGAAATTAGCCCTCCACTTCTTCAAAGCGTAAATCTAAGTATAAATGTATGTATATATATGTGCCTCTTCAGCTCACTTGCTCACCAATCAAGTCCAATCCCATGACAAGAAATGACAGCCCTTGAAACAACAAAAAATAGAAATGAACTCCATGTGCCGACAGCAAACTCCTTGCAGCTGCAGTGAGCAAAAGAAAAGCAAGTGCAAGTTCCTTTCTGTAGAGCCTATTTCTCTTCCTTGTAACTGGGATTTTCTCCTCCTTGAGTTTACTTAACAATTCCAAGCCAGACTCTGAATTCCTTCTGTGTAACTGCATCTTCTCTTCCCTTTCTGCGAGGGCTAACAAATCGGATTCAGATGATCTTCCTGTCTTCTTCGTCACAACCCATTCATACGCGCTTCCTAGCTGAAACAATCCGGAGACCATGGCATTGAATTTTGTGACTGACATTGTGTTCTCAAAGAGAAGGTAAGGGACCAAGAATGGGAAGGATTTTGGAGATGGGAGTATGTTTAAAAGTGACATGAAAATTGGTACATAACAAATCACCCAAATAGGCAATTCTGCCTCCGGTATGAACATTGTCAATGGCAGTATGATGCAGAACAATGTGAATGAGTAGAATGGAAGTATAAGTTTCCTTAGAAGGAAGAAAAGGAATATCAAGTTGGCCTTCTTCAAGATTGATATCTGCAACATGCATACAAGAACGTAAATCAAGCAACCAATCAGTCAACAAATATGGTACAAATATGAGTGTTGAAAACAAATGGGAAGAGCAATGAAGAACCTTGGAAGTTAAGATTGCAGGGAGGCATAAGCGAAAGAGCTGCATAGGACCCGAATGCCAGCGGTGTTGCTGCTTCTTGTAAGCTTCATAGGATTCTGGCAACTCACAAAGTACTTTGACATCATTGAGGAAGATGAACTTCCATCCATTCAAGTGCGCGCGTACGGCGATATCCATGTCTTCGACTGTCGTTCTCTCGAGCCAGCCTCCTGAATCTTCTAAAGCTTTGATTCTCCACACTCCCGCGGTTCCATTGAAACCGAAGAAATTGAGGAACACACCATTGACTTGCTGCTCCACCTCAAAGTGAAAGCACAAGTTGATGTTTTGGAGCCTTGTGAGTAAATTCTCATCCTTGTTCACAAAAGACCACCGAGCCTGAACCAGGCCAAGTTCGGGATTCCCCTGCCATAAATCACCAGATTGATTCAATAAATAAAATAATCATCAACAAAACAAAAACATTAGAGAGCAAACCAAGTTGGTACCTTGAAGTGAGGAATTGTTTGTTTGAGGAAATCAGAATTAGGCTGAAAGTCAGCATCAAATATTGCAACAAACTCATAGTCCTTGACATAGTCACAGGACATGGCTGATTTGAGATTCCCAGCTTTGTATCCGGTTCTGATTAGTCGGTGTCGGTAGATTATGTTAACTCCTTTTTGACGCCAATCTGAGACTTCATCTTGGATCAATAGCTGCAAATTTCCATCATCCGAATCGTCTAGGACTTGAATTAGAATCCTATCCTTAGGCCAATCTAATTGACAAGCAGCGGCAATTGACGTTGCATACACCTAAATATCATGTACCAACTAAGAATCAGATTCAAAGCAAGCAAGCAACAAACTTTTTGGCACAAATATGAACTGTTGAGGATGTTTCAGTTACCTCTCTTTCATTGCACATAGGGATCTGGACAAGAACCATTGGGAAAGAAGCAGAATCCTCAACGTCGTAAGCTCCATCAATCTTTGGCTTCAAGTTCTTGTACTTTATCCAGAAACAACCGACGCATAGGATGAACCGATCGAGAGATTGAATCAAGAAAAGTACAACACAGAATTTGGAAAGAGTTATGACCAAAGGAGCTATGTAATCAACTCTAAACGACAACCAAGCCATATAAGACCATTGCACAAGACCCTGAACCTCCCATGGGTGTATCAGATTCAAGTTCCATTTCTGGAAATGAGCAACAACCTCTACCACCAAAGCTGCTATTGAAATAAATAAGAAAGCTTTGATAAACCTGTACAATCTTCCCCTGCTCCTAGGCTCTTCTTCTTCACTTACATCAGACAATTCAATCCGCTTTTTTGCTGAGACAAACATGGTCTTGAAAGCCATGGCTAGCCATGAAAGACAAGAAAAAGCTCTCTGAGCTTTCAGGAAAAGAAACCATGTGAACTGCTTGGGACTCACAGCCTTTTGTTTCTCTGGAAACAACAGTGACTCTGACCCTGAGCCATTTAGCTCCACTAAAGAGATGTTGTTAGGCTTCTCTATAGTCACCACAACTGAATTTGGAGCCATTGTTAAATGAAAAAATGATTGATACCCAGATCAAGATTTGAAAAAATAAATAAATAAACAAGCAAATGAGATTTATGTTTTTGTTTTCACAGCATTATAGCTGAGAAAAAGAAAACGCGAGATGAAGATCAAGAACAGTATGCGTTGATTGATGCACTCGAGTGAAGTAGCAATATATCAGAGGAGTGACAACTAAATACAGCCAAATCGCAGATCAGCTGACCAAAATTTCTTTCTTATTATGTGAAATCGGAGACCGTGTGTTGCTGCAGTAATGGTGCGGCTCGCACTTAATTTTATTTCTTAATTTATAAACTTCGATGAAGTTTCTAATCTTTTTTTTTTCCTTTTCTGGGGTATGATTTTCTTTTTTTAATATATTGACTTTCTCTGATTGCTGGCACTTGCGCGGTGACACCACTAGATCTGATAAGTACGCTCTCTCTTTGTGCTGCGGAAAATTATATAAATCCTAGATTGAAACATTTACCGGAATTAAACATTTACTGGCAGATAAAAAATGAATTAGAAAATTTGTCTAAAAACAATCGAATCCTAGGATCGCGTAAAAAGGTATTAAAAATTGTAAATCATTAATTCACTGTCTTTACTTTATGTATTGAATCTGACAATTCTGAAAAGATACTAATTTAGTATTTTCACTAGTTGTGATTGCTATTGTGAATGAAATAAATAAAAAGATTGAAGTAATTAATACTAAATTCCTGAATTGAATGGAGAAAGTCAGAAACAAGGTCATATCATTGCCATTCATTGCTCTGATTTTCCCCTCACTATGGGCCGCGGCTCATGCATTCTTGATTAATGCTTGTGCATTAAAAATTCAAGAAAAATTAACATAAAGGAATAAATATTTAGAGGTTTTTTTTTTTTAATTTTTCATCTTTAGCATGCATGAGATTTCTGAAACGTAACAAGTGGAATGTGTGATGATGCAACAGTTATAATGAGTCTGATGCAGGGGCACATCAAAAGCTAAAACTGAACTGTTTGCTTTCATTAAGTATTTAACAACACCATTGTTGTTTTCACAAGAATCGGAGTGTGGAAACTCAGGATCTCGTGATTCGTGACTCACTTTAAAAAAGTAATAATAATAAAAAAATTAAAAAAAAAAAAAACTTTTGAGTGTTTCAAACTTGTGCCGATAGAAGTTTAATCTATTCTTTTTTATGTGGATTTCGACTCCCTCTTATAATTTTGACGGAAGGCTTAATCCCACTTGTCACAATTTTTAGCAAATTTTTCATTCATTTTGTAGTAAATTAGAGTATAATTTTATCAAATTTCAAAGTTGATTTTTATCTAACTCATTGCAGATTAAGGGCTCACATTATTTTTGGGAGTTAAAATATAATTTTAAAATATTAATAATTAATTTTGATAATTAATAAATTTCCTTTAAAAACTACTTTTGACAAAATTACCCATCCTACAGTAAATTTTAAAAAGTAGAAACGAAATAACTTTTCAAGATTTAGTTTTGAGAATTATTTTTATAATTAATATAATTTTATATACATCTTCATATAAATTATAAAAATTTAAAATTATCCTTACTAATTAAGAAACAAAATCTTCATTTTTAAAGAGGTTATTATTATTACCAATTGTATTAAGATAACTAAATAAAAACAAAATTAATAATACAAAATATTTATTTTATTTATTAATTATTATATATACATAATAAAAATATTTTATCTACATATAAATATTTTAATTAAATAATTAAATAAATTTTATTCAACAATATATTCAATTTACAGTAGTTTAACAATAAAATTTACTAAATACATAATTGTTTTTAAAACTCACAGTATTTTTAAATAACAAATGTTACCAAATGTTTAACTGATTCTCTTCGCAGCTAATTATTTTTACAGTATAACTAACAATAATTATTTTAAAAATTATAGTATTACCGAATTGAGCTAGGTTTGGGATTATAGCTTCTCTAATTTCGAAGCTGGTTTCTCAATTGAACTAATTATTAATTAAGTCTACTCTTAACACGATTCTAATTCTAATATTAGGAAAAAAAAAAAAAAACTTGTACAATAAAACTAGAGCTGTATAGTCTATACACACACCTTAATTCTAAATCACTAAAATCATCATACTTTTTCTTCTCCGTGTCTCTTATTTTCATACTTGGAAATCTAACATTAATATTTCTTTCTTAATTCATAGTTTCATTTGATTGTATCCCTACGAGTATGAGCATAAAGGGGTCCATGCGCATGATATTGAGATTTGAATTTTATTGCCAACTTAAATAGTTAATTACACCTAACCCAAAGTCTCAATCACATCTTTGAAATTTTTGTTTGGAATAAGAGGAAACTTTAAACTTTAATAGTGCTCATTAATCTTGATTTGATGTCGTCATAAGTCGACATAGTGGATGCATAAAGAAATGAATTTTATTCAGTTAGTTAGTAGATATTTGGATGCATAAAGAAATAAATTTTATTCATTTTCAATTACCTTGTGTTATTTTTTTAATGTCATTTAATTGAGACAGCAAAATTTTTATGTTAAAAATATTTTGTGTAGTATTCAAATTCCGTTCAAATGGGTGAGAATGGAATTATTAGGCTAAAAAATAATTTAGGATATGTAATTTTATTTAAATTATTTTTTTATTATGAAAAAAATAAGTGCATGGGGACAATAATCTTGTGGATTCATAATTTTATTAGATGACTGTTCACTTGATATAGCAACGTGAGTGTGGCCAATAATTCATTGGTCAGGTTGGTCGGTATCTCTTTCTTTAACTCTACGTGTGTATTTTTTTAACATAAGCCAAAGTTTAGGGAGTTATGAAGTAATTTTTTAAAAATAAATATAAAAATAAAATGGGGATTTTTTCACCCTATAATTTTGGTGAACCTACCTACTTTTAGAAAATAATTAATTACTTAAAATAAAACAAAAGTCAATATGTAGTTTGAACGATTAATTAACTAAATCTTTCTCAAAATCCTTTTTTTTTTCTTTTTGACTCAGATATTTGATAATCTTTGTCCATATAAGATTGTTTTAAAATAATTTTAATTTAATTAATTTCTTTGTATTATAAGACAATTAAATTGTCCTATGGGATTAAATATAATAAAAAATAATAGTAAAAAAAGATTTAAATAATTAACTCATCAAACTTTTTTCGTTTAAAATTTTTAAAATAACGTGAATTCATTATAATCATTTTTAATTTTTTTTTTTTTTTGTGGGATAGGTTTACAAACATAGTGTAATGCCCTCGTAAAATTGAATTGTGGACTCAGTAAAAAGTATATCTATTATGATTTATGTATCTTCATGTTAGAGCATATGCGGTCCAATTCCCAATCCCAAAGAATGTTTTAGAGAAATCTCTAATCTCGCAAATTTTTTGAGACATATAAAATGCATCACATCGAATTTAATGTCACCCCAATGATCAGCCCTACGGTTTTTTGTCTAAAACGGAATTTGTCACCTTTGATTTGTTCTCTTTTGTAAAAATAAAATGGGTAATTTTTGGATACCTCCCCTAGGTTTGGTCTTATTATACTTAGATAAAATGTATGCATATATTAACATATAGTACCCTTAGACGTGCATAAGTGTTAGGGAGTTGTTTGGTAAACAGGGATAATTTTGTAATTGCAGAACTTTATAATTATTAAATCTTAAAAAATTATTTTTTTTGAGAAGCTTAAAAAATTATTTGAAACAAGCCAATGCCTCTCGTGCACGTCCTCCTCTCTCCTCCACTTGAACCACAGTGATTTTATCGACGTCACGCCTATGACTGACTCCATCATCACAGCCGTGGAATTCGCCGATTTGAAGAACACCAATAGCAAGAACATGAACAATGCCGATACTAATAACAAGAGCGAAGGAGTGGTGGTTGAGAGCATCACTGACGGAGTTATGAACTGGTAGAATGTGAGTATAAGACGGAGATATTGTCGCATCTGCTGTACGAACAACTCCTTTCGACACAAGTGGCTTGCTGGAGGATCGCCATGCCGGTAGATCAGTTGCCGAGGATTGACGCTCAGCCTGCTCAGTCGCAACAAGCCAGCAAGTCATCTCTAAGTACTCTGCTTTAGGTGTCGGTCAATGCTTGGTTACTGATGACAAAGAGCTCGATCAGTTCATGTTGCGTACTATGTATTCTACTTTCATTAAGTTATTATTGATTTTAAATTTAATTTCTTTTTCATTTTGTGTGCTTGCTTGATTGCTTTCTTACCTTATTAGAGCATATCCAAAAACCTCCATAAATTTTACGCTTTAAATATTTGTTTGTTTATTTATGTGGTAAATAGAAGGATGAAAAAATATGATATTTTTCAAAAAACTATTTAAATATAAATAAGTTAATATTATTTTAATCAAATAATTATTTTTTTAAAACAAAAGACAGTAGCAATTAAAACATTTATCTCTTTTTCTCCAATGAAAAGTAATAGAATATAAATTAAAGAGGGAGAAATCAACTCTTCCAATTTAAAGAGAGAGAGCAATTTTTTATTTGGAGAATTTTAATTGAAGTATCTTTTGGAGAATTAAATATTAATGTGGCTCTTCAAATAAGTAATAAAATCTTATTTGAAGAACATTTTGGTAATGCTCTTAGAACTTGAATTTTAAATTCATAGAGGAATTTATTGCGGTTGCTATTGACTAATTCGAGGCATTATGCATATAAAAAAAAAGTTTTTTCCCCATAACAAAAAAGTTTTTCCCTTCTCAATTTGGGCGATCTCTAGGTATTACTGATATGTTTGATTACTTGAGGATAAGTTAATTGGTTACAATAATAAAGTTTTGAATCTTTGACTACAAGTTAAGTTGTAAATTTGAAGCGGAATGAACGAGGATTTTGTTAGGAGATAGCAAAATTTTGAAATGGACGGTCAGATTCTGAAATGAGAGAAGTTGTGATTCTAGTGGAAATATAAAGAATTTGGTGAAAGTCACAAAGCCAAAGAGCATTTCTTTTTTTTTTTTGCAAGTTGATTTATTTTATTCTCAATTAATAAAGGGTATTATTATAATTTCACAGAGAAACCAAACAGCTCCCTAACGCTTATACACGTTTAGGAGTGCTATATATCAATATACGCATACATGCTATCTAGATGTACCAAGCCCAAACCTCAAGGGAGGTATCCGAAAATTACCCAAAATAAAATAGAAACAAAACAATGTACATAACCAAACTAGATGTCCAAGAAGAAGACATTATTTAATGACGTGGGGTCTCTGAGAACTTCTAAAACCTTTTCTTTGTAGTCCCATGTGAGCAAGCCTAAAACTACCACTGGGACAACCGCGTTGTGGGGGAAGCTCATATTACTTCTCCATGATATCTTCCCAAATTCATATTTGTTAGTTTAGGCAGTTACTTTATAAATGTGTATATCCAAACGTTCTAATCAAGAAACACAAACTGTTAAAAATTTATTGCATTCCTGCACATCATATTTCTTGGGACTTGGGTTACTTGTAGATGCCTATAAATGTGCTAAAAGTTAGAACAAAAGAAGGACATGCGATCAGTAAGACTCTGACAGAAAAAATTTTGCAATAAAATTATTGTCACAAGTCATTATATGATCATTCAGTTACATAATTTCGTGTTATACTATGTACATAATGTATTTATGGTATTTTTGAAATTCATGATAAGCATTTACATTTTGTATTTTGTGATTTTTCAATTGTATATAATAGGGGAACAAGAAAGACAAGTGTTCGCCACTTTTCGGTAATATTTAGTTTAGTTTGTTGAGTTAATTTGATCTATAAAATGATGACGAGATCGAAAATAAATTTAAAATTCTATTATTGGTCTTCGTTGTATAATTTAAAACCAAATTTAGGATTTTTTGTATCTACAAAAGCAAATTAAATTTAATCGAAAGCAAACAAGTGAAATTGATTCGATTCGGTTCGGTTTAGAATTCTCAACCAGCTCCTAAGCCCTAGTCGTATAATGGTCTCGACATTTATGATATTTTTTTCTCCCTATTCGTAAGTAATATAAACATCTGAAAACGTTATAGTTGAACATAGAGTAATTTTCATCAAATAAAAAAACATAAAAAAAAATAAAAATAAAGATAGTAGTAGAAGTTTGATCTGTGGTTGAATATTAGATACGCATGCGTGCATGTATCCTAGCAACCACGCATTTCAATTTGGAAGCGAAGCCACAGCCAGCTAGCTAGCGAAGCTAGGCCACCAGGCTACAAGTAGCAGTGAACATGGGAGATATTTGAATCTCAAAAGCCATGAATTTTGTCTTGGTTTGACGGCAGGCTCACAGTCACATGTGACAGCGTAATGCCACTGTTTCAAATCCCATGTGATTTGGCTACTCTGGCCAGCGTGGCCTCATATCTTCATCGGTTTATTGCATAAACAACATCGGCTAGGTAGTCTTATCATCATTTGACCTGTTGATTATTGCGAAATATTATAAGAATGATTGGTTTATTGATTTAGTTCCCATATCCGGTGGATCGGTGATTGTTTTAAGCGTAATTTAATCAATGACCCAACAGTCTAAGATCGAAGAAGTTTCGAGGGCCCCGTGCTTTGATACTTTGCCGCATCGGGTTTCTACTTTCTATTCTTTGTTTATTTGAAAAAGAAAAAAATAACTTCGTTCCTTTCCGAAGTTTAGTCGAATTATTTTTAAAAAGTTTTATTTAATTGACGTAAAAAAATTAATACTTTTAACTAGAGATGACTAATTGACCGGGCGGTATGTGGCACGGCATGATACGAGAATATTTCGACGTGAACGAAGACGACACGCCGCATTTTACCGTGTAATTTTTAGACACTGACCTTAAAAGACAATACAGCATGCTAAGTACGACACGATAAAAAAATCCGCAATAAACACGCTTTATTTTTTAATAAAAGTAAATTTAAAATTTTACAAATAACTTGAAATTGAATTTTTTAAATTCATTTCATTCTTAGTTAAAAGAAATCTATAATCGATTTATATTTATAATTTATTAAATAAATAATTGATATAATTATTTTAATGAATAAAATTATAAATATCATGATTTTATAAATATGTATTACTATTACTGTGAATTATGATTTATGACTCTATGTAAGTTCAAGTTAATAATTAAGTTAACCCATTAAAAAAATTTATTATTATTATTATTGTTAAGTATTAAAAAAAATCTAATACTATAAGGTTAAAATTGTAATTAATATTATGTTTTCTTACTAGTATTAGTTTATTATTATTAAATATGTATTTGAGTTTTGAATTTTCGATCATATTAAATTTGAATAAAGGCATAAACTTAAGAAATATATATAGACTTGGAAAAAAGTACGCCAATAGCTTAGCATGCACTCTTAAAAAATTAAAAAAAAAAGCTTATTGAGTTTTTTTTCTTAGGCATGGCATGACACGATTCGTGTGTCAGATCGAGCCTAAGTAAAAAAAATTAAGCACAACACTATTATCGGCGAAGACGAAAGACGCACGACACTTTTAACAATCTATGCTTTGATAGTTGTTTGTATTTTATAAGTCTCTTCTAGAGCATCATCAAAAAGTTTTTCGGATAAGATTTTACTTCTAATTTGAAGAGTTGCATGCATAAGTAAAAAGAGTTGCAAAAAACTCTTCGAATGAGATAATATTTATTTCACTTCAATATTGAAGAGAGACAAGTACTATCTTATTTGAAGAATCTCATTTATAAAATTTTTTGGAGCGCTTTTAATTTAATATTATACTATTTTTTATATTATCATTCTTGAAGAGAGAGAAATAGTATAATTGTTTTTATTTTGGTAGACTTATTTTTTCATGCTTTTATTTGTCATATAAATTAATATATAAGTATTTAAATAGAAAAATTAGAAAAACTTTTTAATGATACTGTTAGTCCGACCATCAACACCTATCTCAAGTGCTTTCTAAAAGGGTTCCTCTTATTTTAGATGAACAAGGTCGGATATGTCCCCCAAAAAACATAGTGGGGATGAGAATTCGAATGCTGAAAAAAAGAATTATTTATTTCGTTCCAAAATTTATAGCCTCATATGCATTCTCAGGCTATACGTAGTGAAGACGGCATATCTTAATGGGCCACATCGTCAAGTCCGATTTAACAAGCTAACCAACATGGTGTCCAAAGATTAAATTTTAACGGATTAAAACACGGACCTTCTTTTCTTTCATCCTTTCCTTTTTTTTTTTTTCACAATACATTACATATTGATTAATAGTTGAATCAGAAATTTCCCAAGATTTTATTTTGATTCATCATAGTTGAAGCCTAGATCAAACTAGCTAAGAAGGAGAAAACTTGTTCTCAAAACACACGAATAGATTCGAACCCTCAACCTCAATAATGAAATGCGAAGCTGCCCCTACTCTACTAAAGAAAAATATGCTGATGTGGTTTTAATACAAAATATATACCGAATAAGGTGTAAAAGAAAAAAAAAATTAAATACATGTAATGAAAAGGTGGGAACGGCTCTGTAGTAAAGCCACTTTCTTGTCAAGGCCTACAAAATGACTGTTCTTGTTCGCATATAAATGTATGGGGCTCGAAGGGGAACCCACTAAAAGCAAAACATGTTCAATTCTGCGTCGTGATTTGCCGACACAAAAACTTCAGCTGTCTATATTTCATAAATTATCATCAACTATATCGAGGTAATTTGTAAAAGCAGTATTAATTCCAATGCTTCCTCACCAAAATGCAATTTGGAAAACACTAATGAATGGTCATTTTTCGTAAAAGGATAAGAAGAATGTGAGTGTGTCTGCAAATATTTGTCTAGATTTTAACACTTGTCTGTTTGGCAAGATGTCTATCATATACAGCGAGTTGGACAAATGAAATGCATATGTATAGCTGCCACCATGCCTGAATTATTGGTAATATGTTCATGAATTGTCTGCTATCAAACTAGGCAAGGCTTGGCAATATTTCTTGTGTATAATATAGTAACAAGTATTGATGGATGGTATGTGTCCAACCATTGAAGTTATCTTTTGCATGCATATTTTTTCTTTTTTCTTTTTTCTTTTTAAAAGTTTATTCAATCTAGGACTACTTGACAATTATCTCAACTGAAGAGCAGGAGAAAGATCAAAGAAGAAGGATGTCGCTATTATTATTATTGTTATTAGGGGTGTCAGTTTATGACATCATGAACTAATTTGATATTAAGACTATATGAATTATCGAATTTGAGTAGATCTAAAATGATATAATTATTAAACGAGTTAAATTTGTTTGACATATTTATTAATTGTTTTGGGTTCAAGTTTAAACACTTTGAGTTTATTTATGATATGATCAATTGTTCAACTAATAATGATTGGTTGTACAAATGAGTTTTTTTTTTTTTTTAAGTTTTAAACAAACTAGATCCTAATTTTTTGTTTGACTCCCATTTACTACAATGGCTTGAAATAAAATTTAGCAGCAAAAGCGACCACTAACATTAACAAAATACTCAGTGAGAACTTAGAAGTTATATTGATTAGAAAATAGAAACTCTATCTCAATTTGACCATAAAATTAGCTTCTAATCTAGAATGCCAACTCTTGTCTTAATTGAATTTTTATTCAATTTGAAAATCTAATCATTCATTTGTCTTGAAGTTTATTTGAGGAGTAGTTTTCTAATCCTTATGAAACCCCTTTATTAAATGATTCAGAAAATAATATTATTCTAAACCCACAGATCTTCATTCCAAAAACACCCTTGACTTTTGCATCCCATTCCAAGCCCTTTGTTCACCTTTTCTGTTTCCTCTTCCTTTGAAGTAAAAAGTCTTCCTAAAATTGATTTTTGATTGATAGGAATAATCCACTCACTACCATTAATCTCATGTCCTTGGTATTATCTCCAATAAAGGTTTTTATATAGGACTCCTATTCTCTTTGTTGCAAGCCCCCTTTCTCTTTAGAAAAAAATTAAAAAGAAAAAGAGAAATATTAATATCAAATAATGACTAATGAGCACGATTATTGGTTATTGATAGTTTGAGATTTGATCTTAACAAAAAATAAAATAAAATAAAATAAAACCTTGAGAATCTAAAAAATTAGTATGTAGTTTGAGGAATGTCAGTGAGCTTTGTTCACAGTTATGGAGACGGCGTTCTTCTATGTTTTGTCTATTATTACCAATTTATATAGGGATAAAAGTGTAATTATAAAAGCGGGGATTGATTAGGATTTTTGAAGGGTGACAATAGTACAACTCCTTTATGCGAACTCATATTTGCAGACGAAGATGAAGTTCATTTCTTGGGCTTGAACTAGGGCTCAAATCTGCTTCTATTTCTGGGTGTCGGCCCTACATTTCTTCAAAATGGGCTTGGTCGTCTAAATATTGAGTTGGACTATTGGCATCCCTTAATATCCATTTGAAACCCTTGTACATGTATTATTACCCCTCATTAAATCCTGTACAATCCTAGTCAAGAGAGGAAAAGAACTAAAGATGGCAAAATTACTCAGCCAAGCCACCCAAACCTGCTCGCAAAAACTCATTACGGGTTGTAGGTGCATTTGGTATTTAGAAAAAATTTGTCGGATACTTGCACAGGTATCCACCAACTCACAATTTTATTTTAATTGTTTATATTTTAAATTTTAATAATAAGAATTATATTTAAAAAAATCATAATTACACACACACACACAAGTTATATGTCACTGCATATATATACACAATAAGTTTTTAATAACTAAAAATTTTATAATTAACATTACTGATGTTTTATTTTAGTTTGATTGATTTTGGTTGCTTTTCTTTAATGACTTAAACATAATGATTGTTTCTTAAAGTTGGATTTTTATTTGTTTTATTAATTGTTAACAATAGTTGTACAAAATTTATTTGTTAACATTATTATAATACTTGCATATTGATCATAAGATGGAGCAAGTCATTCATATTAGTGATGATGATTTGCCTGCAACATGAATATTTTGTGTAATTATTTTATGTTCAAAATTTAATTTCTCATGTACTCAATATAAAATCTAAAATTAAGTATTGTATGCAAATTTTTTAGGCTATTGTTATAAAATTATAGTTTGAATTATAAAATTTAATTTTTTTTAATGCACTACCAAAGGTATTTTTTTTAATATTTGTGATTTTAGATGACAAAACTCGCAAAAAATCTACTACAAGTTGCGTGTGGGTTTGATAATTATTAAAATCCTCAACAAATAGTTCTTTTTTTTTTCTTTAAATAAAAATCTGTTGTGAACCACCGGTGGGTTTGGTAATTTAAATCTACTGTAGATGCTAATGGATTTTCCAAATTTAAATTTAGTGTGTATTGGAGATTGAAGTTGGCAGTTGTATCTTAAAAGTTACAGCACTAAAATATTTGGTAAACACTAACTACTGTTATTTGGAATAACTGATTTTTCACTTGTATGACAGAAAATTTATTATATATTTAATAATTTTGACAAAAAATTATTATTTAAAATTTATACTTACTATATATTATTAATTTTTATTTCTTAGCTTGTTAAAATTTACTTTTGGCTCTAATGTTTGAGAATTTTTTTTAATATTTAATTGTGTTATGCATATATAATATCTAATTTTTTTTTGTTCAATAAAATGTTCCAGTAAAAAACATGGAAGAAGGTACTAATCAATGCAATTAAATGAGTTGTTAGGAGTGGTCTCGCAAATATTAAAATGTTGGAACTTGGACGAGAGTGGTCTCGTAAATAATTCAAGTTTTTCAAGATAAAGATACAAAATTTCAAAAGAAATTTAAACATTTAATTGCACAACAAACCGAATTTATTGCAGTGAGTTAACTGGTAATTCTATCAAGAAAATATCAATCCTTGATTGGCTGAGAAATATTGCCCTTTAATTTGGCAATTATTTGCCTTCCCAAATTAAAATTATAACGTTTGACAAATAAAACAAACTAAACAAGGAAACAAATAAATAAATTAGCTTTGTCGGATGACTTGTGTGGTGCACGAGTTGTCAGCACCTTATTGATCAAAGATGGAATGAGAGCATGTGATGTGAAAAACAAGTACCCAAGGCAATAGCTTTCGCCTCGATTCTTCTTTCCCTATCGGATCTGATATTTATGATGAACGCATGTACACGTGAAGCGATCGCCCAATTTTTCAGAATTTTGAATACAAATAGACGGTCGAGATTCGAGATGACCCCCAAGTAATGAACCTTTTAATCATAAGCTTTTGCCAAATCGTCTTTTAAGAGAACTCTTTTGTTTTCATGAATTAAAGAATGTCGGCAATTATGAATATAATCTAAGCACAAACTGGTCCCTGAGTGGACCGTTCCTGATTCTTCAAATCACGATCATAATAATAAAAAATGTAAATGATCTTCCTCTTTAACGGCCGCGATTCGCCAGCTAAATTATTCGTTTTGTACTTTATAAAAAGGGTGTGAGTGACTATGGTGTATAACTGTCCCGTACATCCAGTCGAAATTTTTGTTATTAATAATAATAATATTTTCGTTAATGGTGATAATTTCTCTGTTTTATACATAATTAACTTTAACTTTTTTTTTTATCATGTATGTTACAAAAACTTGTTACACATGACAATACCATAGTAACTATTATTGAACAATTTATTTTACAAACAGTGAAAAACTTATTATGAACTTAATACTTTTAAAGTGTTATTCTTTAATCATTTACTACTTAATTATCATAATTTATTAAAATATACACGTGATAAGTAATAAATGAAAAAAAAAATTAAAAACACTTAAAATTTCTTATATGAATGTACAGTATAGCTGATGCACCGTAACAAGACCCAAAGGGGGAACCACTTTGGAGTTTGGACTTTCCACGATCATACTAAAAAAAATCCACAGGTAGAATTTAAAAGATTGATGGAAAAAAATATTAAGAGCCACAAATTTCCCCAACTACGCTGAATAAACTACGCCGTGAAATAAGGTATATAAATAGTCAAGGCCCACTGACTAAAAATGCTCATCACATGCATGTACATTGGCCGGTAAACATTATGGGGCTCCACGTGTCTCAATCATACGGCAAGCGTTGCCACATTTACTTTAACGTATATTTACAAAAAGCCATAGACTTGTTTGACGCCAATTTTCTGTCTCCCTCACAATTTAAGGACATAGCTACAGAAAATCTTGCATCCCCATTTTTCTTCTAAGTTCTTTGTTTTTTTTTTTTTTTTATTTTTTATAATTACTTGGTCTCGGTTACAGTAAGAGGAAAAAAATGAAGTCGTCTTCATCTTCTTCTCTGTCTCAAGATAAACTTTATATTAATGCCCATGGTGGCATGGGAAGGCTGGGTTCTTTCTTGTTTTATTCTCTAGCTTTAACAACCATTTTCAGTTTCTTCTTACTATTCTCTCCAAACTCTGTAAAGATTTTGCCTAAAAGTAGTGTCCATTATGATCAAAGGAGAGGTTTGTGTTTTGATTCTTTAATCTTTATTTTCCGGGGCGGCATCCGCATACCTGCATACATATATGATATTGAGGTGTTGATGTTAATAATTAATTATTTGTTAACTGGTTAATGGGTTTAATTTGTAGAGAAAATTGATGTTGAGGAATGCGACTTGTTCAAGGGGCGTTGGGTTCCAGATTTTAGAGTGTCACAGTACACAAATTGGAGCTGTCCAACAATTCCGGTATCAAAGAATTGTTTCAGGCATGGGAGAAAAGACTCCGACTTTCTGAATTGGAGATGGAAACCTCACAATTGTGACCTCCCAAGGTTTGATGCCAAGCAATTTCTCGCCTTTGTTCGTGGCAAAAAACTTGCTTTTATTGGCGACTCTGTTGCTCGAAACCACATGGAATCCCTTCTCTGTCTCCTATCACAGGTAACTTTTAATTCCTTTTTATTTTTTTTCATATTTATTTTAGTCAGCAGCTATTTTATCTCTCTCTCTCTCTCTCTCTCTCTCTCTATATATATATATATATATATATATATATATAACACCTTTTCATGCAGTGCCAACAAATATAATTTTAATTAATTTAAAGTTTTTTGGTTCAGTTTTCTTGTGGTGATTGATTACCTTTGATAACTTACTGTAATGCATCGAATCCAACGCATGAAATTGTGTCGTTTTAAGTTACAGTAAATGTAGGTAGCCATGGCTCGCTATGTAAACTGTAAAAATAATTAATAATGAGATGAAGGGGAAAAAAATTATGGGCAATTTATGAGGTGGTGGTTTGATTGATATGGAGATTATTGATATCCTTTGCTTGCATTGCTTGCCTTCTAAAATGCTTTCTGGAAAAGTAAACTTGTAATGTGATAGTTTTTAAGTGTGCTTTGCATGCACCAGCTAAAGATTTGATTCTTATTAATTGCGAACAAAAATAGGCTCCATAATGAATTTGGAATCTGTGGGTACTTTTCCATTTCCAGGAAGTAATCTATTGTAATCTTTTGTCAATATGAATCAAACTACACTTTCGTGTCGTAATTATGGTGTTATATCAATAAGGAAAGCTGAAGACATGTTTATTATAATTACAATATTTTAGATTTTGAAAGCAATGACATTTAATTTCATGGTCCATGTGGCCTAAAAATGAAAATTTGTAAACAATAAGATGATAGAAGTGATGAGTGTTTTTTTCAATACAAAGTTTACATAAAATTTATGGCTTAGCTCATGTTTTCTTTTAGAGGGTCATTTGATAATATATTTTAATAAACACCGCCCATAAAATAAAAATGATGAAATAATAAAGTCAATTATTGAGTAATGACTCAATTTGTATCCTAGGTTTGTATGCTTATTGTCATTATTGTATAGAATTAATGAAAAGGTAGGATAGTGTCACACAATTACTTTTTGAAAAAAAAAAAATCAAGGGAAAATTTTATACATCTCTAATGTTTCTCATTTTTATTCCTTGTGTTTTTTTTTTATAAATACCTTACTACACAGCTGACTTACAATTTTGATAATCAAATTTTTACCGTTAAAGGTTAAATGTGACTTTTCAATGTTGGAAATTAACCAAACTTAGTTTTTGAATGACATTATCACATTGAGAGTTCAGAGTGAGAAAATAATAGTGAAAGAACTATGGCATTTATTTTTTTTTAGAATTTATTTCCTATAACTATGCATTTTGTTTTTTTACCAGCTGACATATTTTGTAGGAGGAAGTTCCAATTGATGCTTACAAAGATTCTGAAGACCGCCATCGGATATGGTATTTTGCTGATCATGACTTCACACTCTCAATTCTCTGGTCCAAATTCCTTGTTCTTGGTGAGGAGAGAGTGATCAATGGTTCATCATCGGGCATTTACGATTTGTACCTTGACAAAGTTGATGATAGATGGGCAAGTGACCTCCCCTACGTTGACTATGCAATCATCTCAACCGCACATTGGTTCTTTCGGCCAATTCATGTACATGAAGGTGGCAAAGTCATTGGATGCGTATTCTGCAATGAACCAAATATCCCACCAATGGATCCTCTCGATGCCATTGGATTGGCATTCCGTGCAGTACTCAGATACATCAACCAATGCAAGCAATGCAATAAGAGGAAGATGCTGGCATTGTTTAGAACATTTTCACCAGCTCATTTTGAGCACGGCGCTTGGGACACTGGAGGAAGCTGCAACAGAACAACCCCCTTCAGCGAAAAAGATATAGATTATTTGGGAGATTTTAGGTGGAAATTGAGAAACGTTCAGGTAAGAGAAATTGAAAGAGCCAGAGAGGAGGCTGCAGATGGTAACAAGATGTTTGGAGTTTTGGATGTGACCATGGCTATGCTAATGAGACCGGATGGGCATCCTGGTGCTTTTTGGGATAACAAATACATGAAGGGCTACAATGACTGTGTTCATTGGTGCTTACCAGGGCCTATTGATGTGTGGAATGATTTGTTGATACAAGTTCTTACAAAAGTGGGGGCTGGTGGCTAATCAAGGATTCAGGGTTAGAATAGTTTCCGATGCCATATGTGGTACATAATATATGTTTTAGTTTTACACACACTAAATTCCATTCAACTGTCTGTTTTTCCCCTGTAATTCGGCTATACCTATATTTTATTTTGGGTAAAAGCTTGTTTAATCTTTATATTTTTAAATTAGTGTTCGTATAGTCTATGTATTTTTAAAAATACCTCAAAATAGTCCTGTAATTAAATTTTTGATACCTCTGTTGTTTGTCTTACTTTTATAATAATATCTTCTTATAATAATATTTCTTTTTGTATATATTCATAAAAAATACCAACTTTATCTAAAAAATAAAATAAAAATAAAAAGGACATATATTATTTTTTGTGCAAGCTCACATATGTCTAAAAAAATTAATGTTGTAAAAAAATGAAATTAATAATTTTTTGGACATTAATAAAAAAATTAATTTCTTAACTCTTCATCAAAATATTCCATAAAGATTAATATAAATTCTTTTTATTAATATTTTATTTTTCGGGATTAAATAGGTAATTTAATTTTTTTTATTAATGTCTCAAAAAAATTATTGTAAGAGCATAATATTAAAAAAATAAGGTAAAAAGAATAAAAAGTAACGACAGAGATGTTTTGAGATAAAAATATAAGAATTAAATAGATACTGACCTTAAAATGTAGGGACTAAATGAGTTTCTATCCCTTTCTTTTTTTTGTAGTAAATCAATAATAACATACATCAACAGAACTAAAATAGTTTTGGTGCATGCTTCTTTTTACTCTGATTAATATATTGGTCTAATTTGTCGAAATTAGCTAGTAATTGTATTAAAAGGTAAAAAATGACTAACAATATATTTCTACGAAGGGTGCAAATATAAGGCCATATTCGGCTCAAACACAATATTTAGGGCAATGCCTAAAACTTAAGTCCAAATTAGAATAACCCCTAACAATAAGAAAGATTGGCTACATTCTTTATAAGTTTTCCACCATTGAATGAGGAATAAATAGCTAGGCGAAAACCACATTTCGATTGGAAAAAAGAAAAACATTGCAGTGCCCGCCACAGCAGCATGGTTGTGTCACTAAATCTAGACATTGAAACTTGAATCCAAGACCCAACCACATATTAATATAGGAGAAGTGATTTAAGTTAGTCCTAGTAATTACTACTATTTAGACTTGTGATTGTAAGGAGACAATATTAAAATAAAATTCTTCAATAGATGTTAAACATAATTACTACTCTTAAGGGAAATTTCCAAAGAAAGATGATATTGCGCCGAGGAATTAGCTTAACTACCGAAGGCCCTCCAAAGAATCGCATGGCATAGCACACTTGCTGTGGCTGTTTCATTACCTCTAAAATGTTCGTCTAAAATTAAAAGGAAGAGATTAGAGAGATTCTCCTTTGTTTTTTTATTTCTTTTGTCCATTGGTTTGCATGGTGGCCACATCCACATTCAAAATGAAGGCTCCTAACGTTCTCGATAGACTTGATCCTTTCCACGGCAGCAAAAAGGAAAGGGAGAGATGTCTCGGCATTGGGAGATTAGCTCCATTCTTGCTGCCTTGTCTATGTTTAACCACAATTCTCAGCCTCTTGCTTTACTTTCCAAACCCTTTTGAGGCCGTTTCCAACCGAGAAATTCAACAAAAGGCCACCCGAAGGTAATTAATAATGGTGTTTAGGTCCGAATGTCGGGATTTTACAAATTTCAAATTTAAATAATTGGAATCTTGAATTTCTACAGCAGTGTGAAATAATTGTAGGGTATAATGTTGTGCGACTCTGATTCAAGTTCGAATTCAAATTTTATAAAATTTGGGCATTCGAACCTGGGCATGACTCAACATTTACTACGCATGAAGACTAATAAATTGTAACGTGAGTACTAGACGGTACAATTTTTAATTATGCAAGAACGATTTTTGTTCTGTAGGAAATGGGATTTTGAATTGTAACTTGTACGTGGGTCGCTGGATACAATACTGTAGAGATTTTAATTATAAGAATTCAAGCTGTATTCCCGAAGCAAGAAATTGCTTCTTGCATGGGAGGACGGATAAAGATTTTCTGAACTGGAGGTGGAAACCTTATGCTTGTAATCTTCCCAAGTTTGGTCCCAAGATTTTTCTGAATATGGTTCGAGGAAACAAAATGGCATTTATCGGCGACTCCGTTAGCATGAATCAAATGGAATCACTCGTGTGTTTACTGTCTAAGGTAATAAGATGACAAACCCTTGTTCACATATATTTTCCTGAACCTCAACTTACCTGTCAACTGCAGATGTAAAATAACTCTTACCCAAGTTATTCCATTTTAGTTTTTCAGGAGGAAGTTCCGAAATTTGTTTACAAGGATTCAGCAGATCAGAACCGGATATGGCACTTCCCTGAACATGACTTCATCCTTATGAATCTCCGGTTCAGATTCCTTGTAGCTGGAGAGCAGAGAATGATCAATGGCTCGTTATCCGCTGCTTATAATTTGCAAATTGACAGGGTTGACGAAGATTGGACCGCAAACCTTCCAACAATAGACTATGTTGTCATCTCTAATGGCCTTTCGTTCTTCCGACAGATTTACCTGTACAAAGGCGACACAGTAATTGGATGTGTAGACTGTGAGGAACCAAATGTCACCAAAGTCAGCCCTAGCGGTGCCATTCAAATGGCCCTCCGAACAGCACTTGTCTACATCAACGGCTGTAAAGAGTGCAGGGGCATAGTGACAGTGGTAAGGACATTTTCACCGACTCATTTTGAGCATGGGAGTTGGGATACCTGCGGAATCTGCAATAGTACAAAACCTAGTGATGAAAGACAGATTATCTGGGAAGGAGAACCCTGGAACATAAGGAAAATTCAAGTAGAAGAGACTGAAAGAATGGGGAAGGAAGGCGAAGAGCAGGGTAAAAGCTTGGTAGCAATGGATGTAACAAAAGCAATGCTGATGAGGCCAGACGGGCATCCTGGAGACTACTGGGGAAATCTTCGGAATAGAGATTTTAGAGACTGTCTTCATTGGTGCTTTCCGGGTCCCATCGATACATGGAATGAATTTTTGATGGCGATTCTGGAAATTGAGACAGGTCTAGTTTCTTAAAAAGCTAATGTAATTAGAAAAGAACAGTACATGTACAAAGTGTCATCAGTAGCCTCCATAATATACATATATGATCCTTGTTGAAAGATGTAATGATACTAAAGAGTTTAAAAATATTACTTAAATGTAGAATCTTTTGATTGTCAATAATCAGTAATTTATATGTAATTGTCAAAAGAAATACCCGTTGATTTCTGAGCAATTGAAGTAACAGAGCAACACCAAGGCTCATCCTTCAGATTTATGGTTACCGCTATGATATACATTGGTCATTCATTTGCTTTCTTAACATGGTGAAATAATGCAAAGTCTAACATTTTGAGCAAAGCTTCAAACAAAATAATAGTAAGAAGAAGCAGCCAAGAAAAGCCTGTTTGAGGTTGATGTCTCTTAACTTTACATTATGGGAATGGGAAAAAACAAAAACAAACAAACAACAAAATAATAAAATAATTTTTGTTCTGGTTAAAAAGACTACCTCCACCCCCCCTTTCTCCCACAAGGTTTGCCTAACAAATGGGCAAATAAAGTTTCTTGCAACAACAAACCTGCCTGGAATCATGATAGCATCTTAGGTGACAGTCTGACAACTTTGAACTACAATTTCATTTGAATATCATATTAATCTAGTAAAGCAGATCAATTCACAATTTACATTATCCGGCCATCAAAAAATCTAGTCTTGAGAAATCTGCAATAAGCTACCAATAAAAGATACTTTGCTGCCAGGCTACCCATCCTACATCTAAATTTAAACTCAGATTTCACTCAACAGTGAAGCCAAAGCTAAGAAAGGCTCTTCCGTAAATGAAAAAACTAATATCCCCAGCAAATAATTCTAGGATGAAATGTTCTAGAAACCGTAAAACACTAATTCAAATATATAGATATAACACAGATCTATATTTGCCAAAATAAAAAAGTGAAAGAGATTTCTTCCTTCTTTTGTTTGTTACCGCTAGGCCAATACTCACAAATTACATTCTTGAGGGAAAAAAAAGAAGTTAGATTAATAATGAGCATGAATTTCATAGCAAAGCAGCTCAAGGTGCTTCTTTGATTGGATTATGCACAAGCATGACAGCGAAACCTAACTTCTTTCTTATAAAGCAGCAAATTGCTCATCATACTAAGTTTAATGGATCTAAATTCCTTGTTGATGACATAAATCAAATTCTCACACCATATTAAGTCAGAGCAAAACAGTGCATAAACTGCACCTTGAAGTAAACCACAATTACGTATGGAGTACACATTGGAAACCTACGATTTCTTTATGGTAAACTAGAAATTATGGATAAAATATTCTGATAACTCCTAGTTTAAATTCGAACTAAAAGATGTATCAGCAGAGGTCATTCCATTAGTTACAATGAAGCAGTTAGTCAAATGTTGCTGGTTAAATTCTGTAGAATGGCAGTTACATGTAAGAATAAGTGGGTGTGGTTGTCACAACATCAATCTGGGTTCAAGAAAAGTAATGATCGATAGACAAATACATGTAAAACACCATGCACATGCCAAGAAGATGAAGTCAAAATGCAAGAGTACAACAATGTAGACGTTCACGTGAAAATGAGGAAGTGAGAATCTAGGAAAATTTCTGAACATCACATAAACTGAGGGTATAAGCAATGAATAAAGAATTAATGCCCAGAAAACAAGAATAAAAGAGTGACTGTGTGCCAAACACTGGCCACAAAACAGGTATCATGGAGTTCGGATGGTTTTATTGCTTTCTGGAACCAACTGACTAAGGATTGCAAGAACGAACACTAGGCATCATTTTCTACAAGAGCTCCCCAAACCAAATAAGAAAAGGATGGCCATGTCTGCTCTCACTAAACTTCCAAAAATCATAGCAAATGGATTCTCCCACTAATGCCTAACCATAGAAATCAGATGAGCACATAATGATATAGTTTTCAAAAAGCCTAAAAACAATATAAGATAAACACAAGTCAAATTGCAACTACTTTTGAGAGCCCATAAACTGCAATTCTCCAACTAGGTGCTCTTGCTTCCATCATTCATATGAGTTGAAACCAAATAAGTAGCACATTCAACTTATATAGAACTGCCAACATCAAATTAACATATTATGTAAGGCCCAGTGAAATAGCTCACGCTTCAGCATTGTTACCAAGCACAAAAGAGAATAACTCACGCACAGGGGAATACTCCACCAACCCAATATCCATTGCGTAGCCAGTAACAGGTAACTTCAATTCCCTCAAAACACAAAAGGCCTCAGCCATTCTTGTCTTGGGCACTTCTTGAGCAACAGGACAATAAGGAATCCAATTATCGGGACGAAACTCGTCGCCACACTCAATCCCTTCTCTTTTGATAGCTTCGCAAAGGTGAGACTGGAACTGAAGTAGCGGAATTGAAGGCGTGGGAGCAAGAAACAAGACATTGTTGTCGTTGCAGAAGCTGCCGATTGTTGATAAAGATAAGGGGAGTGGCTCTTGCTTTGAAGCAAAGGTCTTGATGATTGATTCAAGCTTCGCTGGCTCTATAGTGGGGCTCGAAAAGAGCGTTATGTGAGGACGTGATTCGATTTCAATGAGTTGAGTACTGATTTGGCGGCGGGCCAACACGTTCCATGCTTTCAACACTTGGTTTTCTAAAGCTGGATCGAAATACAGCTCGATTGCATAACCTTGTGACATTTGAAGCAAATTTATGAGTACCCAAATGCCCAAATTGAGATCCAATAGTACCCAATTGAAAAAAAAAGTGAAAATCAAAAGGGTAGACAAAGAACCAAATTGAGATAATGAGGAGGAGCTAAAGAACCCAGAAGCTAAAATAGAGATCTGAGAATACCCAGAAATCGAAAATTGAGATCTGAGTAGTAGCAATGAAAAAATTAAGAGTGGAAATTGAAGTGATGCGCAGGTGGTTTATTAATTAATAAATAATATTATAGAAATCAAAACAAAAAGAAAATATTGAGAAGGGAAACAAATGAGGATGTGAAAGTTGCAAATAGCGATAGCGACGGAGAATAAAAAGGAAAATATACACGAGTCTGGATAACATTTTTTTTTAATTCTTTTTAAAATGTGACATTATAATTTGGGAAAATGTGCGTAAATAACCTTAAAAATTTTTAAATTTCCAAAAATAACAACTTCAAGTTTTTCTATCAAGATTAGCTAAATAAAGGCTGTCATTCCTAAAATACCCTAACTGTAAAATATACATTAAGGCCCCATAGAGTTTAATAATATGAAAGCAACCTTAATAGAAGTAAAAGAATTACTAATACATTTAAAAGAAGAAATCAAAGAAATAAAACAGAAAATAGAAAAGTTAAAAATAGAATTAACATTAATACATGCTGGTAAAAAGAAAAATAAGAAATTAGAAAAATATAAAACTTTAAAATCGGAAACAATAAAGAAACCTAATATAAATTTAACCCAAAAACCACCTTTGATGGTGGTTTATGAAAAATAAATATCCTAAAATTATAAAAGATACTTAAAATTTAGTAAAAGAATTAGAAAATGAAGAAGAAAAAATAAAAGATAGAGGAAAAGAAAAAATAGAAATAAGTGAAGAAAAAGAAAGTAGTGAATCAGATTAATGGAAGAAGAAATTGAAAAACTTACTGAAATATTCAGTGAAATAAATCTAAGTGATTTAGAAGATATTGAGAAAGAATACAAAATAAATATGAATACAAGTGGAGGACGAAATGAAACCCACGTTGAAGAGCATAATAACTTTGGTAGACAAAATAGAAGAAAAGACACTTTTATGAATATAAACCACCAATCAAGTCAACCTTGGAAAAATGAATATATTCCTCGAAAGTGAACTAAAATAATAAGTAATGCGGGAGTATTTTAGATTTAGGTAGGACAAATCCATAAAACCTTAGTAGAATGGGCATTCTGAATCGTTTATTTTTATGTATAATGGATCGAAGAAGATTGGAATGTAGAAACGAGAAAAGCGAGGAGTATATCTGAAATCTTAATAGCAAGCTTTATAGGAAATGTATTTAGGCGGTGGAGAGGATTAACGAGATAATGTAAAAGAATTAACTAATAATATAAAAGCGAGTTCTAAGAAATAAAGAATTAGGAATAGAAACAATGGTAGAATACATCTCAAATGAATTTCTAGGAAGATTGGAGATTAAGCGAGATCAAGAAATAAAAATGAAAAGTTAAACAACAGAATGAAGTTAATTAACTTAAGCATATGCAATATGTGTTATGTCAAAGAATACACTTGTGAATTTAGTAAATATTATTATTCACAATTCTTTAGTAATGAAGATCAAAATATATATCTTAACTTATACTACTCTAAGTTACCAATACCATGGAGTACATATTTTGTTAATGAATCTGAAAAGTATAAAATAACTAATACTGATTACACGAAACATTAGGATCTAGAATAAGATTCTTAAATGATAGATTGAGTGAAATATGTATAGCGTAATTTAATAAAAGAAGCGGGACAATTGGAGATATATGTTGTAATAAAGCGAAATGCCAACCCAGTGGGGATGTCAATTACCATATAAAAACACGAAGTTATAAAAAATTGGGAAAGGAAAATATAAAAATATAATCATTTTAAGAAAAATATATCAAACCCTATAGAAAATATTATAAGAAAACACAAAAAACAGAAATTTTGATAAAATAAATGCAAATGTTGGAATTGTGGAGAATATAGGACATATAAGTACAGAATGTACCAAAAAGAAAGTTAGAATTCTTAAAAGCGAATTTAAGGGACATAGAAGAGGAACTAGAATTAGTAAGTAATCCATCTGATTATGAAGGGGAAGAAATATATATATATGAAGAACTTATAGACAATGAGTCAGAATAAAGAAATAGATTCGGAAGAAGTAAATAAAGAAGAAATCTATGAAGTAGAAAAAGAAGAAAATGTCCATGGATATAGTTTAGTAGCAACATTTAATAGAAATAAATATAATAAACTCTTAAAAGCAAAATTAGAAAAACCAGATTATGGAATTTTACATAGATTAAGAGATATCTTTAAAAGGAAAAAAGTAATACTACATGAATACTATGAACAAGAGAAAGCCATAGAAGTCACTCAAGCTGAAGGAAATATAAGATTAGGATTAATAAACAAAAGAACTGTAGATTTAGCCCTTAGGAAAATAAAAAGTGAAACAATAAGAGAAAAAATACAATATGTTTACCTAGCAGAAATACAAATCCTAGTAAAATCCTTATTTAAGGAAGGAATAGATAGTCCAATAATACTATCTTTACATGATCAAAGATTTAATGATCCTATGATAGGACATTTAGGAACAATAGAAGGAAATTTATGTTATACAAAATTAATATTTACATGTTATCCTAGATATTGTGTACACATAAAAGATAAGAATATTAATGAAACATTAAGCTTACATTTTAAATTATTGAAAAATAATTTAATGAAAGAAGGAAATAGATTAATGACCTTCCATTATTCAGCCTTATATAGTTTCTGTAATTCAAATTATGGAGAAATATATAATGATAAACCATTAATAGAAATAAACAAAGAATGTGAAGAGATAACTACATTAATAGAACCCATTAAACCTGAAATTAAGATACCAGTAAATTACAGATTAAGTATAGATGACAAAAAAGAAATAATAAATTCAGAAACACAAGAAACATCAATTATTCCAATTAGTTTTTTGGGTAAAACCTTACTTAGAGGAAATTCATCAAGGAAAAGTTATTCAGAAAATAATCAATTAATAACTAAACCAACAGCTAAAGTAATGAAAATAATAGGACAATACTTTAATGGATTAGATTATGTAAAAGGACCTTATATAACCATAGACACAGGAGCATCCCATAATCATATAAACCTAATAAAAAATAATGGATTAATAATAAAAGAAAAAGATCCACCATATGAATATATAGATTTTAATGGGAACAAACATATATGTAAACAAGAAGTAAAAGTACCAATTATAATTGAAAGTACCAGGATTATAGTAACTTGTTTTATAGATTCTAATATGAATAACAATAATCATATCCTCTTAGGTAATAGTTTTCTAGAAGGATTAGAGTATTATAAAATAGAAAAACATGGAATAACTATGCAAGTAAATGAGCATGAAATATTCTGTCAAAAATGTTAAATAAAGCATACCTTAAATACCCTTTATCGGTATATATTCAAGTACACACTATAGAAAAAGACATACATACATGTGCTTTAATAGATCTTTGGGTGAAATTACAATAATGAAAACATTCTTATCTCATAAATGGAAGCCAGGATGGAAATATAAAAATTCGGCATTACGGAGATAAACATCAAGTTAATAATCTAATTCTGATTATGAACTATTATTAGGAAGTAAAAATATCTACGTAAAATACATATATCAGTACAATAACATGGATTGTGACATACTATTAGGAAATGACTTCCTTGACAATTTCAATATTATCAACAAACTATGTTTTAATCACTCTAAAAACTCCATGCAATAATATTCTTAGAATTCCTAGAAATTTCGACCTTTCAGTACAAAAGTGGTGATATTCTATATATGAAAAACATTATTTAATACAAAGGGACAAATATACAACATAAAATTAGAAACAATAAAACAACAATTAAAACAAGTATATAGTGAAAATCCCTTAGCTTTATGGAAACCGAGACCACCTAAAAGCCAAAATAGAATTATTAGAAAATAAAATAATTAGAGTAAAACCAATGATGTACACAATGGAAGATAAAGTAGAATTTAAAATCCAATTAAAAATTATTAGATTTAAATCTTATTCAACATAGTAATAGCCCCCATAATAGTCCAGCTTTTATGGTTAGAAAAAGAGCTGAACAAGTAAGAGGTAAAGCTAGAATGGTAATAAACTATAAAGAATTAAATAAATATACAAAATTCGATGGGTACTTTTGCCAAATAAAGAAGTATTAATAAATTTAATAAAAGGAAAAATTATTACTCCAAATTTGGTATGAAAGTCGAGATTTTAGCAAATAAAAATGGAAAAGACGTATACAATATCGTGCTTTAGTACACCTCGACGGTATGAATGGTTAGTGATGCCATTTGGTTTAAAAATGCACCACAAATATTTCAAAGAAAAATGGATAACATATTTAAAGAAAATAATCATATCATAGTATATGTAGGCGATATATTAATAGCTTAAACGAAACATTAGAAAACATAGAATACACTTAAAAGACTTTATCAACAAATGTATAAAGAAGGAATAGTTTTATCGGAAAAAAAGCAATAATAGAACATAAGAAAATAGAATTTTTAGGAATGATTTTAGATAAAATGGAATAAAATTACAAAATATATAGCAAGAAAAATAGTAGATTTTCCAGATAAATTAGAAAATAAACAACAAATCCAAAAATTTTTAGGATGTTTAAATTATGCAGAAGGATTTATAGAAAACTTATCTAAGAAAAGAAGTATACTCCAAAGATTATTGCGAAAAAATAATACAAAAGGATGGAGTGAAGAACATACACAAGCTGTAATAGAACTTAAAGAATATTGTAAAAATTTAATTAAGATTACCAAATAAATGATAATTTAGTTTTACAAGCGATGCTTCTGATTTACATTGGGGAGCAATACTTAAAACTGATATTAATGAAATATGTAGATACACTAGTGGAACATTTAATAAAGCTCAAATAAATTATCCAGTCCATGAAAAGGAATTATTAGCCATTTACAAAGGGATAAAGAAATTTTCTTTATTTTTATTAGAAAAGAAATTTATAATAGAAACGGACAATATTCCAGTTAGTTCTTTAATTTGTAAAAATTTATCTAATGAACAACAGTATAGAAGACTGCATAGATGGCAAGCATATTTATCTCATTATAATTTCAAAATTATTCATATAAAAGGAGCTGACAATTTTCTAGCTGACTTTCTCAGTAGAAACGTAGATTTCATGAGAATAAAGCATGGAGAAAAGGATTGCGAGATCTGGAAGCGGATCTCGTAGACCTTGAAGAAGTTGTCAACATCCTTGGCAATTTTGTCAACAATCTTGACTCTCTATAAAACATTTGAGAGAGGTCGAAGAAAATAAAAAGTAAATCCCTTAAGTGGGAATCCGATGTAAATCTGATGTAAATTCCTTAAGTGGAAGCGGTGGTGGACGAAACCACATGGTAAATCTATACGTGATGAGGATTATGTAGAAATCCCGTCTCGAGAAAAAAGTAATTCTGATAAATCGATGCTTGACCCTCAAAAGATCATGTCGTGGCTGCAGTAAAAAGAATAAACATTGGTGGAGTCGAGGTAGTAAACCTTTCACCAAAAGAAAAAGAATATAGGAGTTTTTTTGAATATATCTATAGTAGAGTGAATATTGAGCTGTTTCAACTCTTGGTAAATCCAGTATATCCAAGAGTCGTATGTATCAAAGGATCTGATCCCGAATTTGTTAAGAGATTAGCAGATTATGGGTATCTTGATCTTATATACCCTGATGTCAGTCTTGGTGAATTATTTAATTTTGATCCTTCCCTTGTAAGTAAAATAAGTCAGTATGGTCAAAAGAAACATGTTTGTTTAAAATTTTACACTATCGATTACGAATATGACGATGAAGTAGAATATGAGCCATACACCTCATCGACCTCAATATAGTCACAAGCGAACTTGACACGGAAGTAGGCCAAAGTAGACTCGAAGAACCCATCTTGATGAGATTGGGCGGCTATGGAGAAGCGGTAGAAGCTGTTATAAAGTCAATTGCATCCAACTTGTATGAACGAGGATATAAAGTTCTCCTACAACAAGACAACTTTATCCTTTGTACACAGCCTTTGGTGTCGGCGGATCTGGAGTACTTGCCGAACCGTGATGACATAGACGGACATCACATTCCATGTAGGCCCAGTACAAGACGTATAGCGTGTGAGAAAATGGAACACTTGGCATGTCTTTCGTAAGCACTTACGTCAGAAGCCTCAATTGCGTTAGACGCGTGTAAACCTCTGAAGAGGATGTAAATTTTCTATATAAATGAAAGGGAAGGGAAAGCCAAAGGCAGAACCTTGAATACAAGTTTTTTTTCAAAACATCTGAAATTCCTCTGAGATCCTTATCATTCAAAAAACAACTCTCTGTATGTCTCTGTATAACTAAAACACTTCTCTCCAAATCGTAAAACAAAGATAAAAAACAGCTCAACCATAAGAATAGAAAAGGAAACCTAAAGAATCAACCAGAACTTTAAAAAGATCAAAACTCTAAGATCTTAGTGACGCACAGTGATCCCAATTGCAACAGCCTGTATAAGCCGTTGAGCCAGGAAGGCGTGGGCGGCGAGGCACACGAGGAAAAGGTGACCAGTCAACAAGATAAGGAGCTAGATCTGGAAAAGTTCCAGAAGATTTAAGGGTAATAATTCCTAATCTATATCTTTTGGTGGGAGTTTGTTGGTGATTATTGTTTTATTGAGGAGGAGAATTATTTTATGAATGGAGAAAGCTGATAATATAATCAGATCCGTAGAAAATATAAATTTTGAAAATACAAATCAATTAAGAGAAATTGTAAATAGATTAGATGATAAAATACAAACCCTTTGTTGGTTTTTAAATCCAACAAACATAGATCAAAAATTTGTCAACCAAGTACAACTGATAATGGAAAAAAGAATCCTAAGTCAAATAAAACAGATTTTAGAATTTAATATATATATATCAGATGTTGATTGATCAAAGTATATCGATGGAAACCAGTGACGTAAATTGGGTAGCTGATTCCGAATGGACAGTAGTACCCTCTGTACTTCTGGTAAACAATTCACGTACTTGATCAATCATGGAAGAATATCATGAAAAGTTATGTAAACAAATGGGTATGACAAAATTAAAATGGTTAAACAATGAAACAAAAATTATTTATAGTAATAAAAATTTAATGGTAGGATTCAAATGTGGAACCTATTCATATAACAGTATATTATTCGAAACAAAAAATTTAGCAAATAAAGATGAATTAAAAGCAATTATAAATACAAACTTACCATCTGAAATAAAAAGAAAAATTATACAAATAATAGAGTGGGATAATTTAAAAAGTCTAATAATTCAAAGTTTTGTAGAAAGAGAAATAGAAAACATTATAAATATATATGAAGACTTTACACTACTAGAAAAATGAGTTTTACTGACACTTGTTAATTGTGTAGGTCTTTGCTCAACCGAACACACTAATTTTGGTGTCGATAATTTTAATGTCGATAATTTGTTTCACTATAGTATCACTAAAATAATGACACGATGATGTTGATATTTAATGATACTATTTACACGTTAGTAATTTATGTGACTATAGTATCAAAAACTAACTCAATCATATAAAAAATTATTATTGTTATTTTAAATATGTAGTGTTAGTATTTAATAATATTATGCTGCTTTTGGTTAATAGTATATTTTTATTTTAATTATATTTTTCATGTTTGTTGTACAACCAAAAGAAAACTCGAAATATATTTATTATTAAATATCTTGCAACACAATTTATATAATAAACATCTCAAATACATCACTTAAATTCAAACAATTCAACTACATCACTATTTGTAAAAGACTTAACATAAGTATCAAATTAAATTTTCAACAATCTCTAAACAAGTGCTAACTACTACTAAATTAAGTTTCCAACCCCCTCTCCCAAAAAAAAAAGCACAACAAGGTCACTCAATATCCATCCGCGGCTTCTTTTTTTTCCCACCTACAAGTGCATAAAATCAATTAGTATACTGTGAAAAATAAATCTTGGTTATTTTGAAGCAAAAATACTCATAAATTACTTCAACATAGAAGAGTAGGATTAAAAGAAGCAAGTTAAGGATCAAAAAAAGAAATTGTAGAATCTACACATTGCCAAGTTAATTACAGTTTGTAATCATGATACACAAATTGCTTCACCAAAAGTATTCTATCAAGTATTAAAGAGAACACTTAATAAGTACATCAATATTCAGTAATAATGACTTGAAAAATGGTGTCTGCAACTTGACAAGTATAAGTTTTTTTTTTTTTTGTAATCTATTTCATTGTCTAAATTTAAAGTAAACAATACTATAATATATAATCAAATACATTAAGTTAACAAGCACTATAGCATTTATAGCCCCCACATTCAACGATGATCAGTTGGACCAAAAGCCATGAATTGAAAAAAAATATATTTAATAAGCTTAAAGAGGAAAAATAAAAATTAACAAAATTTTAACGACTAGTGAAGAAATTAACCAAGCCAAGATGATTAACAGAAATAGAAGGCCACTATAAGCCAAACATTACAAATCAGTTTGCCTTTTAAGACATCAAAACCAATTATTTCCATCCAATCATGCACAGCTTTAACGAACAATACAGAGCATATTCATGGAAAATATAGAAGAGACAACTTACTCATTCATGTGTATGGTGCCTGAAAATGAGTATACATATGCATCAAAGAACAATTTATGGATTTTAAATAGATTATCAATCAGTGAAATTTTCTATATTAGAAGGATTGGATATAGTGATGCAAAGAGAGTTTGGATCCGTGAAGAGAGAATTTGTTATATATGTAAGTAGAAAAATGACTAGATTTCCCAGAGACCGATAATGGTAGTAAGGAATATCATCAAAGAAAACAAAGCAAAACAAGATTCCTATAACTTGCCATCCTAAGAAATTGAGCTATCATTCAGTTGCACTCTAGAATTTAAGCATAACGCAGCCACAGAAACTCTAACTCTATAATATATTACCTTGCGATACCAACATTTTTCTTCTTCTCGAACCAAAAAATCGAAACCCCCGATACTGAGTCAAAATTTTCTGGATGCATTTCGTCCTAAGACTAATATAAAAACAAAAAAAGTATAGAATTTATTTAGAAATGAATTAAAAAAGCATAAAATGGTGAATTTTTGAACTAAATAAAGAACAAACAAAAATACCAAGGGAAAAGCGCACATATAGTCCAAACTCTTGAATGGACTCCCCTGAAAACAGAAAAGCACAAAAATTTTTCACAAGTTAAGAAAGAAGTAAACACCAACCACAAAAATTAACTAATCAAAAACGATAAAATTAATAGATCTAGAAACCAGAAGTTCGAAAAAGGAGACATTTTTATGATTCAGTAATATACTATCTTTGGGTCCACGCCTTCCTCATCAAGCATGAAGCAACAACATTACTTGGACGGAGCATAAAAACTGACAAACAAAAAACAGTAGAAAACAAACAACCGATGCATGTTTTGAAATCAAATTTGATTTTTTCTTCTCTTAAGATGAGCAAGATCCATAGAATGGAAAAAAAATATAATGATAATAGAGACAAAGAGAGAAGAGAAAGAAATGGTTCTTGATCTTGGCAGTGAAGGAACGGTGGCTGGCTGGGCTGAAGTTGATGTGACGACATAAAAGCGGTAGCAGCGCCGTACAGAAAGGTGGCTAGCTAGTCGTCGGTGGCTGAAGCTTGACAACGGCAGAACAAAGGTAGCAGTGGCGTCAAGGAACGACGGTAAAAGATGAAAGTCGAGGAGCGGCGTGAGCAGGGAGAGTCGAAGAGCAGGGGAGCGGCGACAGCAACTTAAAAACTAGTGTGTTTGATTAGGTTAGATTTAGGGTTTCTTATTTTTCTTTTTATACTTTGGAAAATTATATAGTGTAATGGTTAGCATTGTAATTTAATAAAATAGCAAACTATAAGTCGGCACGTGGACAAGTAAAATTATTATTATTAAACAATGAATTACAAGTTGACATGTGGCTAAATAACAAATATTATTCTCAAAATGATTATTATTAATTAACTAATTAATATTATTATTATTGTTGTTGTTATTATTATCCACAAAGTAATTGTGTAAAATTTAATAAAATAAAAAAATTAATCGAATTCAAAATTTAAAAGACATGCATCAATGGTTTGCAATCTAAACTTACAAATTTTAAGTTTAAAGATTTTGAGTTTGAGTTCAAATTTAAAAAAAATTAATATTTTTTTTTTATCACTGATGCTTTAGTATCAATAATCATTGAGTTTTAAGCTACTGACACCTTAGTATCAATGATTTATGATACATACTTGTCAAAGGCGGAAAATGGTCCAAATGTACACCATTTCTGACACTTTTTACTAAGTGTCAGAAACAAAGTGTCAGTAAATGTCATTTTTGTAGTAGTGTTAGTATATTTCAAGATGAAAATAGTCAACATCTAAATGCTAACTTAAATTTATAAAATTCTTAATTTTTAGTGATAATATTTGTTTAAATTCGTTTAAAGGCTACGCCGCAACTAAAATGGTATCAGAGCCAGGTTAAGATTAATGAAATCTCAAACAGTAACACTACAATATATAATAAAATAAAAAATTCTTTATAGACATTATGAATCATCAGGAATTTTTAATAGATCAGACATTTGATAGAATTCAAGAATTAAATTCATGTATAGACCAGATGCTTTTAGGATGGGAAAACAGAATAAATTTATACATAAATTTCTTAAATCAAAAGATTGATCAGATAGAGCATGATAGAGCCAATCTAATTAATATGGAAGAACATATATATGAAGGATTTATTGATCTATATGCATTAGATCAACATATATATTTATACAAAGAAATAAAAAAGATATTTGAAAAAATGAAAAATAGATGTAGATACGATGGTATGAGAAATGATCAACCATAAAGATAATATAAATTAATACAAGGACTACAGCGAAATTAAACCTATACCTTCAAAAATAATATTAAAATAATCAAGGATATTTTAGTCCAAACACCCATAAATTGGCTAAAGATGATAGAAAAAAGTTGCTATAGTTAAATCTGAAATTCGTAAAAATTATATGGCTACTTATGTAAAGATCCCTTATAATTTACATTCTCAATTTTTTTTTTAAAAATAATTATACATTTTAATCTTAATTAATATTATATATATATTAAATAATTAATGATACGTTAATAAATATCCCAACTAAAAATATTTAAATTTAACACCTATAACAATTTTTTTATTACATAATACTAGTACTAATACTATAATTTATATTATTAAATTATTATTTAAATTAACTCACTTCAATTCTCATAAAATATTACATAAAATTTTAATTTCAACTAATATTTAAAAATATTATTTTATTTACACTTAATTAAATAATTTATATTAATTCTTAAAAAATACAGTCTAAATTTTTAACTCTCATTAATTTTTTTGGAATGTCTATCCAGCTGATCAAAGGCCGAGTGGCTGCACAACCACAACATTATTACGGTATATTTAAACTGAATTCTTTTCTTAACATAAGTAACACTAATAAAATAACAATATAAGTATATAAGTATACAACAATCCAAATGCAAATATAGAAATTAATTAATTAATTAACTGCCCCATTAAAATGTAGCAAAATAAATTATATATTCATTTTTAAATAAAAATAAAATAAAAAAACGTTTAGAGAGTTGCATGATAATTGATAAACCCCGGCTGCCAATTCAGTGCTCTGGCTGTTTTTCGTTCAAAACCCTAACCACCCTCTGCGGCTCTGCGTTATCTGCTCGAAAATGCTATCTTCTTCTCCCGCAAATTTCTTAAAGATTCATTTTTTTCCTGAAGTAATTTTTGCCAATTTGTTTTTTGTTTTATTTTTAATTGAATTTGCAGAGCGGAGAATCCGTAAATTCGAAAGCGTACCCACTGGCAGATTCACATCTGACAATTACAATAATGGATCTTGTTCAACAAGCTGCCAACTACAAGCAACTCAAAAAGGGCGCCAATGACGGTTTGCTTTTCAATTATTTAATGAATATATATTTATGTTCTTTCACCCCTAAAATAGTTTTTTTTTTTTTTTGGTATGAATGATTTTCATTTCAGCAACCAAGACTCTTAACAGGGGTATTTCCGAATTTATTGTGATGGCTGCTGATACTGAGCCTCTTGAGATTCCTCTACATCTTCCCATGCTAGCCGAAGACAAGGTTTATTTTATTTTATTTATTTATTTATTTATTTATTGCAAATAATGGTTGATTACATAAATTAATTTCTTAGGTTTCTCAAATTTTAACTTTTGTTAGATGCTATTGACCCTTTAATTTTAGTTAGAGTAGTTAAATGGTTACGATGTGTAATACAGGTTAGTTTATAAATAATGGGATGGTTTGGCCATGTCTTCATGCTTCATAGAGGGTCTAAACGTTTGTTTGAGACTTTGAGTGCATATCAGTCTAATGTTTTTCTCTCTTTTTAAGTTGTTTTTTTTTGCCCTTGGTTCATTGTCCATTTGGAGGATGCCACGCGTCACTTGTTGTAATTTGAGGACCATGCATGTTAGAATGCATTTGCATTATATTGGAACTATTCGGAAGCTTATTGTTTGATATCATTATCATAACTAGTACATCTTGTCCTCATACACATAATATGAAAATAGGATATAGTGTGCTTATTAAGACTTTCAGCAAGCGACATATGAAAACAGGAACTCACTTTAGGATCATTGATAGCTTGTGAATTTTATTTGTGTCACTATAAACTTCAGCCCCTTTGGAATGTTTATACTTTTGAAAATTTGGAAATTTTTTTTTGATATTTTTACAGTTGCAATTCTGAACCCTGGTAGATGCAAGGACAAAGCATCTTTTACCTGGTGTCAGAAGGTTTTTGTTTGAGACACATACAAATATTTTTCAACCCCTATATTTTAGGCTACAAGATGTACATTCCATAGAATGTTAATCATGGAATCAGCATGCAAAATCAACATTGTTTAATCAACGACAAAGCATCTTACATTCTACAGCTGGAAAATATTTTCATGGGTCCTAAAGAGGGGCATGTCTACAGAACAGCCACTGTTGGGTACAGTGGTACCCCATTCAATATTGAAAACCTCAAATTCTCAGTTAAACCCTCAAGTTTTTGATACTGACTCGGTGAGCCCCGAGCTTTCCTAGGGGTTTGTATTGAAAACTTAAGGCTTTAACTGAGATTTTGAGTTTGCAATGGGAAGTTGGTGGAGCCGTTATGACTGTCAATGGTTGTATTGTATGCTTTCTCCCTAAAGAGATTGGTATTTCTGCTTGTTCAAGTTAAAGTGTTCTCTGTGCACTGTAGCCAAATGATTGCTGTGATTCCTTCCAAGAAATGCTGAATTTAAAAAATTAGGTTTCATGATTATAGCCGACCTTTACTTTTATTTATGTATGTGTTTTCTGTTTTCCTTTTCCCCTAATGGCTTAACCCATAGAACCAAATAACCTTTTTGTTATTTGAATTTGGCAGAATGTTCCCTATGTGTTTGTCCCTTCAAAACAGGCTCTTGGCCGAGGATGTGGGGTTACAAGACCTGTCGTTGCTTGCTCTGTGACATCGAATGGGGCTAGCCAACTGAAAACTCAGATTCAACAACTGAAGGTAATTTGCTTTTCAGTTGTCATCAAGCGATATTATTGAATGTCATCAATTTATTAATCGTTTTGATCCTGCATACTGAGTTTGCTTTCTGTCAAATGCAGGATGCCATCGAAAAGCTCTTGATCTGAAATATAAGGGAATTCATATTCAGTATGATGGGCCTCTTGGATGGAGGTTACTCCTTTAGAGGCTTTGACTGATGAAGTAGTTGTGCCCCTAGGAAATCATCTAACAGAAATCTCCATACTCTTATTTCCCATGTTTTCTTATTTGGGAATTATGTTTACCAGAGAATGATGCCATAAATTGTTTTTATATCTTGTTTAATAAATTAATTTTTTACTGGTTAAAGATATAAAAGTAGTTTCTTAATGATTAAAAGTGAATGAAGCCCTAATAAACTTGGCATTTTGAAATTATTTTTTTTTCCCTTCTGATTCTGAAATTAAGTTGAATTATGGTCTTTCCACTTTTGAGAACTTACTACTAAAATCTATCATTAGCATCTGAAAATTCTTCCTCTTAGAGCTTATGGTGCTCTTACCAATTGGTAATTGGAATGAGTTAGAATTAGAATGAATTAGATTGATAATGAGGAATAGAAATTAAAATAAGTTGTTTACTTGAGCTGTTGGAATTGAAATTGGAATGGTTTGTATTTCCGTTCATGTATTTAATTTGTCTAGGAATCAGAATGAAGTGTTTTAAGTTATTAAAATGTTCTTAGCTAATTATTATCATTTATATTATTATTTATTATAATAATTATGAATTGTTTTAATATTAAAAACAACAACAACAACAACAATAATAATAGTTGTAGTAATAATAATAGCAACAACAAAAATAACACTAATAATTATTATTATTATTATTATTATTGAAGTATTTTCTTAAAAAAGTGAGAATTTTTCTTGAAGTATTTTATGCAAGCCATGTTGATAGGTGTGCTCGGTTCGAAAAGACAGAACAGAACTACTTCTTTGCTCCACAGTTTTTTTTTTATACCAATCTGATCCCTATATTGAATATTATTTGCTTATAATGAAATTTAGGTAGATATTAAATGATCAATTAAAATTAAAAAAAAATGGTGCAAAGAGTAAAATTATTTTTACTTGAACATGATAAATAATGAGTATTTTGACGAGAATTTTAGTTATTCAAAATTTAGCAAAATTATTAGAGACGCTATGAGTGCGTCATTGGTTACGCAACAGAATCAAAAGACACAAAGACACAAAGATTTCGGTAAACATTACATGGGATCAGATCTTGTAAGATATGTTAATATAATTTTTCATTTGTATAATGACAAATTTATTATATTTTTAATAATTTTACCAAAATTATTATTTAAAATTTATATTTATTACATATCATGAACTTTTGTTTGATAGTTACAGGTTTTTTTTTTTATAGCAACTGTAACTTAAAATTTACAGCACTTCAATTTCAAACGGACCTATAATTTGATAAGAAAAATTCACCTCTTAATCAGTCACAAAAACCTCTTCTAGGGACGCACATGCCATTTTATATTTCGACATCATCACACAGATTTTATAGTTTGTCTCAAAAGGGACATATGTGACCGTTGTGAAAATAATAGTCTTTCATTGCTGTTCTGTAAATCACCGGATGTCACTATCTTTTTCCCAAAATTTAATTCAGAAATACCTTGTAAAAGTTGGAGTGTGTTGTAATTTGGAAAAAGCTAACATTTTAACTCATGAACGATAAATTGCATTATGGATATTACTATATACCCTAAGTACCAAGAAAATCATGTTAATCGATGAATCTTTAGTTGCACTCGACAATTATTGATGTCGTGGTTCTATTCATGACGTTGACAACCGACTTGTGATAAATTTCAAAACTTTTGAGTTGCAATGAGAAATAATTCCATATTCAAAGAAATATGATTTAAAAAACATAACATTTTGAAATATAAAAAACTAGTTCATCCAGGCAACGCATGTCATGAATGTAATTAATAAAACTTTATGACAAGTAATACTAGCATTTCATTTATTATTGCAAACCACAAACAGCAGAATAATGAAATTAAGGTGTTTGTCACAAACAGCTTTACAAGATACAGAAACAATGAAGTACATAAAGAATGATAGCCCAAGGCAATCAACGAAAAATGAAACAAATACAATAAAAGGGTTCGAATTAATTAGCACACACGTAACAAATATGTGCCTGGCTTCATAATTAATTTGGAGGTTCACTGAGGAACGCGAAAATAAAGAGGGATGGGATTGTGAGAATTTGGAGGTGAGTCCCAGACAGAGAAAGCACTTGTTGAGTTCATCCATTTCTCTGTAATTTCAGGATAATGACGATACAATACATCCTTCAGGCTCTCCGTTGTGTTCACCCACTCAAGTCCTTTCTTCGTGTATGTCTCCTCATTGAAATTGCTTGTGAAGAACCTGTCGGCTTCAAGTCTCCTGCAAATATATGGATGCCACATCACACATTTCAATAATGTCTCATCGATCATATAATTTGTCTTATATCTGTAGAGTTCCATTTCTTTAACATTAGCGCTTGAGTTAGTAGTTAATTACCTGGATGCCATCAATAGGAAGATTACGAAAGCGGTCTCGCTGATAGCGAAACCCTTGATCTTTTTCTCTGCCATGAGGCCTACTTGAAGATCAAGCTCTTCAACATCGTCACCGTACACTTCATTAAGCACTTCAATCGCTTCCTTATCCTCCGTCAGATCTTCCCACTTGGAGATGGGAATTAAGAGCAGAGCCCTACGGAACTCATTGTACCTAGCAACTTTTCTCTCCCTGTCCCTGTATACTGCACGCATGCATCATCATAAGCAGCCAATTTTGATTAGTTACCTTGCCTGCCATGAGCTATCAACCACTTCATGAAATGAGGGGTTGAGATCATCAGCTGATCATATATATTTTACCTTCAAGAGCGGGTAGGTCAACATGATCAGGCCTATCCGTGCCGTCGTTATTCTGCGGAGTAAGGTCCCTTAGCCAGTAAGGATAATTCCAGAGCTCCAATGCCCCACAAGCTTGGTGACCCATTGAAACGATTCGCTTCTCAAATCCAATGTCTGATAAGGCCTTTTCTCCCTTATGTCCAACCAAATTTTCCATAGGCACTCTATTTAAACAAGCAAGCAAATAAATTAATAATTGTATGATCTCACATGTATCTTCAGGCACATATGTTTGTACTTTATAAAGCTTATATTCACTCCTTGCTTTATAGTGATATAGAAATGGTGTATACTACTGTAGAGTATCGCTACAACACTGTATATAGATAGCTCTGTATTTTATAAAGTGCGGATGTTAATATTTGACAACAGTTACCATATCTATAATAATACATATGCTTACTTCTCAGCCGACGGAGGAGATTTATTGGGTCCCGGTCGAGCGTCAATGTTCCTGAGATTAAGGGTATCTGGTAGAAGCGCGTGCATGCGGTAAACGCTGGTGAATTCCTCGGTCAATGAGTAAGGGACCCCATGATTTTCAGGCTTCTTCATGCCCACAAAGCCTCCCAAGATGGCTCCTCCAACGTGCCCAAATGTGTCTTTGAATTTCTTTCCCAGGATTCCATACCTGCACAAGATATTAAAATGAAATTAATTAATTAAATTCATAACATTAATATCACATACGATGGGAAAAGAAAAAGAAACACTTTGTTAGATAATAGTGCCCTTGTAAATTACTGTTGGATCATTGTAGTCAAGACAAGTAATACAATTCTCTTAAAAGAGTCTACGTAATCATCATCTGAGAATAGAGGAGTTTACATTATCATTTTGTCAAAACAAGGGTGTCGCTGTAAAGCAATTGATGGTTCATTGTTGAAAAGAAATTTACCAGTTGATACGCATCCCTGCAAGCAGGGTGTCGGTTTTGAGGAGCTCCACAGTCCAATCAATGGTATGAACTTTAGCAATCACAGCTGAAGTCACTAGCCTTGCATGGCGGTAAAGCTCTTCGTCTCCCAAATCTGGATATTCCCTCTGAAAATTAAATTGGAAACTTAAAATATCATACAAATTTCAACGAAAACTTATAATAATATTTTTAATTAACAAGAGATGTGCGTATATTTATTCAATTCATTTTACACACCAACCTTGAGGGCGTCACAAACTGCATTATGCTCTTTAACGAAAAGAGCCTGTAATGTTGAGAGACCAGCCCAAGTATTGCGAACATCTCCTGTTACAGCGACTCCGTTTTGGTCATGGAGAAGAAGCCCATCTTTTGCTATCTTTAGCTTCCCGTCCTTGAAAGTCCTCAATTTATGCAATCTCTCTGCGTTGCTTCCATATATAGCACTTCCATCCCTTCATGCATGTGCATGCAACAACATCGGTTCAATCTCAATTTATGATCGATTCACTCAATTTTAAATTTCGATTTACATGTGAACATCTCCTGTTATATTAATTAATGATTTCTTACCACCAAGGAGTACGAACGTTCAAGTGGCCCTCTTTGATTTCATAAAAGCCGGTTGGAACCTCCTTTGTCTTGTAGAATTTGAAAGAACTAAGAGGACATTTGCCTGCCACTTCTCTGGGCGCCACCAGCTCAACCTATACATACCATTATTGTTATTAATTTAATTTCCGGACAAAATAACTTCTTTAACTGTATTTTTAAATACTTTCAGGAAATGCCATATTAAAAAAAAAAACTGTAATATCCCCCTCCCTCTTCGTTATTATAACCCAGACCTAAGTGTTGATCTAAAGAGATAGGTCTTGCTGTCAAATGATCAATCCAATCATGTACATAGTAATTAAAATTTACGAACCTGATTGGTATCTTCCAAATGATCAATCCAATCATGTATCATAAACTGAATCCAAGTAGCTGCTATCATATTAAATTGCTTTCCTGTGTCTTTGAAACTTCTTCGTGATAGAAATTTTGTGGCAACTACAAATGGATCTGGTTTCAGTAACTGCATCAAATTAAAGTCATGATTAGAGTGAGCTTAAAATATGAAATATATTTTTATTATTACTATGCTTGAATGATGCTTATATATTTATAGGATATATTATATAATTTTTAAATAAATATGACATGTTTTATGTTATGTTCTATACCATTGAGGCATTGACTCAAAATCAAATGATAAAATTCTCTGGGGTGCAGATCAAATCTTTGATTTGGACAGTAAATTTTCAAATTCTATGCTTGTTCCATGTTCTCAAGGGGTTCCTATTTAAGCCTCCAAATATAGGACAATTTATTGGATTGCCCCTTATGGACAATGGGATATATGTTATGGGATAACATATATAATAATATAGATTATTTGATTATTAGTAATTTTCAATATGTTATATGATATTAATATTATAATTTTAATATGGATGTTTAATGGATAGTATAATAAATAATCTTCATAGGAAGATGACAGTTGACCCCCAAGGTTTGAGCAAATGGTCATGTAAATACTTAATATTTCAATAAGTGACACCAAAATCTCATTTTAACTATAATATCCTTTGTTTCTATTAACCCAAAAAATTGACTTTAATGTTTTGTAATAATGAAAATACAATATTAAAATATATTTTATATTTAAAAATATTTTAATGTTTTACAATCTATTAGACATATTTCATTAAATTAAAGTTAATTTTCTAATAAATAGGTACATAAATATTAAAATAAACTTATAAACTTTTAGATTAAAATAAGTTTACATTATTAATATGTAAGATACATTTTAATAATTGTAAAATTTATTTAACCCAAAGATTTATTTAAAATTTTTACAATAAATATAAATATATTATTTACATTTTGATTTAAATATTAAAAAATATGTTAATATTATTAGTCAACAATTATTTATGTTATATTTGTATTTATTAGATACTTTAAAGTTAATTTTTTATACTATGTTCAAAGGGTATTATGATTTAAAAAAAAGGATTTTATTGTCTTTTATTGAAAACTTTTGGGGGTACATAACTATTTCCCTAATCTTAAAGGTGTAACTATAATTTTCCCTATTTTTATAGATGAAAAACATAATTTTTTGAAATTATTATTTAATATTTAATTTCATGCTGATTTAAATACTTAAAGATCAAAATTATTTAATTTTAATATCGATATAAAAAAACATCAGTATGTAATTGAATAAAATGTATACTATAATGAAAAAATGATTTAAATATTTCATTAATTTTCGTTTGTAATTATTAATTAAATTAATGGTTGAATAAAATATAGAAATACTACGCCCAATAAGGATAAAACAGTGAAAAATTTTGAAATCTATGAGATAATAAATTTTATTTTTACCATAAAATATGTTTATATTTTATACTGAAATAAAAAGGAAAAAGAATGATTGCTATCTTAATTCAAACTTCAAAATCTAATTACTATTTAATTAAGTTGAACCACAAACCAAATATAATGGTTCCAAAACCAATCAATGTTGGATTTCATTTTAAATTGGGTTTGGTTTTCCGCTGTCTACTGTCTAGGGCTCATATTTAACAATTTTTTTGGGGTTAATGTAAGTAGTTGGTGGATTTTTTATTTTTCAGAGATAGAAGGGTAGGCGAAGTTCATATAGATAAATTATTTAACCGACCTCTTTATAATTTGAATTTTAGCAGCCAATTAAATAAAGATGCTAAAAATCATACGGCTAAATCTTTGGGGAAGTAGTTTGTAGATTGTGTGTATAATATTATAATAATTATACATCTACAAATTATTGTACAAACTTTCTTATACAATCGGAGTGGCGATTTACATAATATTTAAGGGATTGATTATTTTCACGTAAGCCTCCAGCTCAAATTGTACAAGAAAATTTATAAAACAGTTTGTACATGTATCGTTATTAATATTATTGTTGGATATATATTTATATACCTTGTGTTTCTGATCACCAGGGAGAATATTCCTCCCAAAGAAAGTTCCTTCACTGCCAGCACCTTCATTGAAGGGATCGTTATATTCGCCATTGGCGGTCCGATACGGAAAATCGCCCGGATTAAACCGAACACCTGCCGGGGTTTTCCCGACGTTGAACAAGTTGTACTCCTGGTGAAGGTGTCGTCGAAGTCCCAGATAAAATAAACCAACAAACACGGGCAACCGGTGCCATAATATTCCCAGCTTATCCATGGAGTGCACAATCTGCATATGCCTCAGCACGACACATAAATAATAAGAAACCAAAACTTCAACAACAAAATATAAGAATGACAGTCAATATTATCAATGTTTAACAAACAAAAATAGTTAGAAGCTGCATGCAAGCATGAAGAGAGAGATATTTTACGAGGAAGAGAAACTTGTCGATGAGAGTCATCCTGGAGACAACTTCATGGAAGTCTTTGTGGATGAAATGATGCAGAGGTGCTGTAAAAAGATTCTTTAGAAATTCCATTTTAATTTACAGAAATTTGAAGGCAGTATTGTTTAGATACATTCTTCTTGCTTTCGTTTGCTTATATAGAAGCAAGAGGGATGACTATTTCAATTACGTTTCTTCTTTTTATTATAGAATTCCTCATTAATGAGATGTTGAAAATGTCGATGGAACTTGGAAGCCTAGCTAGTCGCCAACTTTGATTAGCTGAAGTTGAAACGACTTGATTTTCTTTCATTTTTTACCCCAAAAGAGGTATTATATCAGATTCTACATACTGAGATTTAAAGATTTGTTAACTTTAAACTTTGTATATCTTTCGCTATTCCCTACAAACTTTATCAGTAATGCTACTTTGACAAATGATCTCTTAAAAGTCAATTAATTCTTTTATGAGATAAATTGATAATTAAGATCACGTGATTAATATGTCAATAATCTCACTTTCTATAAGATGCGCGGTAACCAATAATTCTAGCCCGTGTTTTGACATTTGGCATTGTAATCGCTGTTTGTACACATAAAAAGATTAAGAATGGACGAGAACGGAAAGCAAAGACAATCTCTATTTACATATAGAGAGTAAATAGATTGATTATTTGTGCTTATTATTCTACAACATTACACGTAAATTTTAGTCCAACGGATACTAGCATGGATGCAAAGAGTAGTTTGCAACCTAAACACGCATGTGACAGGCTATTGCGTTCAAGAATGTGTTAGTTGTTAACAATTTCTAATCAATTAGTTGGAATTTTGTACAAAACAATTGTAAGACTTTTGATGACCGGCTTCCAACGGTAAGTTGATTAGAAAACAACGGCGGCAAGTTGATTAGAAAACAACGGTACTCATCAGGTTAATTTCATTACGTGTATCTTTCTAAGCCATTCGGTAATATCCAATGGTAAGTTTGGTCAAGACAAAAGTGGGGGGGTATGTAATCACTGATGCAAGGTAGTCGTGGCCTACGTAGATACCTTAAAATAAGTCATGCATCTTTAGATTGAAGATTAAAAAACAATAAGCCATAATCTATATAGAATACGAAGTCCCTGACTTCATATGGAATAAATTACTCTTTCTCAGTTGCCAATTTGGCATTTTTCCATTGTAACGCTTAGCTAATTCTCTCATTAAAAGGACCAAACGACCAATGTAATAGTTTCTGCCTTGCACGTCTTTCATTCTTGGACAATAATAGAGAACATGTGATTAAATAATTTCAATAGAAGCACCCATACGCAAAAAGCCAAAAAGAGACTATTTTGACTGAAAAAATTGGATCGTGAAGAACGTGGCTGGCTAGCCGCCGCAAAATTCTTTTAAAAAATGCAAAATAAATAAATAAAATGAACAAAGTAGAGGTGAAGCAAATCGCAGACCATGTGCTTAAAATTTATTTTGTCCGGTGTGAATGCCAAATTGCCAGTTGCCGATATTCAATTTTTAGGACATAGAAGAAGACTTTTCTTTTGTAATATACCTTTGCTTTACGGTGGCTTTGTTTCTTTATTGATTATTTAATTCTAAATTTAATTAGCAAAACATTCACTTGCAGGATTTTGGATAGAATATCGATTCCTTCTTGAACTTGGATAATATGATGAAGTCAATAATCTTGGTTTTCAATATTTATTTGAAGATCTGGAGCGAGTTGCTGTCTGCTAGATTGAGATCTTTAACTGCTAGTTGTGACGTTATTATTATAAAGAGCTTGTTATGTGAAGATCTGGAGCGAGTTGCTGTCTGCTAGATTGAGATCTTTAACTGCTAGTTGTGACGTTATTATTATAAGGAGCTTGTTATGTTACATCATCATGTAACATACATGATGATGTAACTTAACAAAAGCCTTATTATAATAGTCTTTTATTAGGGTTTCGACGCGTCTTAAATTTTTAATAGTATAAGTGATTCTGCAGAGAGATGAGAATGTCCATACAAATTTAAAAAGTTATTATTGATAACGAAAAAAATGACGATCATTAGTTAATATAGTGGAACATCGATAAATTAATTCTTAATAAATTGATAATCTTGATAACTCGATTTAATAGTTTTTATTGGTCCTAACTACGGTCAATGTGGTAAACTATTCATTTGATTAATTTATAAGATAAACAATTTTTTAAAAAAAATCATATTTTCCTATAACATCCACCTACTATATAAATTTATAATTACCAAATTAGAAACTAAATTAATCCAAGAGATATGTCATGTCTGGCTTTTGCAAAATATATTTTTAGTGTTGTTTGTTGTTTCTTCAAATTAATTTGGAATTAGATCTCATCTCTAACTCTTTTTGTAATGTAAAATTTCAATTTATATCGTCGTTTTCTAACAACTACGAGAGGAGCTCTATCTGCCATCTTTAATATGAAAAAATAAAAACTCTGGAATAAACTAGTTACTACTAAAGACAATTAACTACTATTCAAATGAAACATAACAAATGCTAAATCAAGGTACGTAAAAACTAGAAACATGATTACACTTTCCAAAATTAAGGAATTTTTTCATAAATTAATAATTTATTATTTTTAGTATATTAAATTAATAATTTTTTTAGTTTTAGATGATACAATTGACAATGTGCTAGAACGGGCAAAAATTTGTTACTCCTAATCCCATCTTATCTACACAATCAGGACACTAATAGTGTATTCACTAATCAGTAATCGAAATAGGTTAGAATCGGAATGGAGTGAAATCAGAATGGGCTGAAACTGAAATGGAGAATGAGAATTAGAATAAATTGTTTACTTTAGCTATGAAAATCAAAATTGAAATAAACTTTATTGCCATTGATATATTTACTTTATCTTGGAATTAGAATTGATAGTTACACGTTATTAAACTGACTTTAATTTATTATTGTCGTCATCATCGTCATAATAATAATAATAATAATAATAATTATTATTATTATAATTATATTAGCAATAATATTATAATTGTTATCCATTATAATTAATACTAATAATAAAATTATTATAACAATAATATTTATTTATTATTATTATTATTATGATGATGATCATCAGTAGCAATAATAAAAATACTAATTGTAGTGATTAATAACTATAATTAATATTAATAGTAACAATTTATTATTATTATTATCATCATCATCATCAATAACAATTAATTTTTCATCATCATCATCATCATTATCATAATTATAATATAATGAGAATTTAGTTAATGTAATATGGTCACTTTAGGAAATGAAAATCTCATTCCCACCTCACCCATGGAAATGAGAATTCCAGTAATCATTCCTAATTTTAGGTGGAGCCCACTACTTTAATTCTTATTTCATCTCTTATTTAAGTAAATAAACATATCATTTATTTACATTCCTTGATTCTAATTCTTATTTCCAATAAGTAAACACACCATAAAAGTATCTATTTTGCGTATACCTTTTTTTTTTTAATAAAAAAAATCATTCCCCTCCCTTCCTACTAAATATATTATCCTATAAAACCTCTCCTATCTTGTTTTACACCCGATAATCATCCTCATGTGAAGGGTCATCATAACTAAATCTAGCTAAAATCTAAGAATAAATATCACTAACAAGTAGAATAATCTAGCAACAACCTCTTCTTGACTCTAGACTTCTCTATTTATATTTTCGTGTGTGTATATATGCACACATGAAGCTAATCTGGTGTGTGATTGCATGTGTGTCAAGGTTTTATATATATAGAGTCTTATAATGCAAATGTCCACATTTTTTAAAAATTTTGATTCGAGATTTTACAATGTTGTAAAAGACTTTTACAACGTTTCAAAATAATTTTCAGCAATTTACATCAGTGTAATAGTCTTTTACAATATTTTAAAACCTCAAACCCACATCAATGAAGTTAAGGTGTTTGTCACAAATGTTAAATTAGCTGATGAAGCTGAACCAGACTTAACACACGTTGGTGTGTCAGCTGGAATAAAGCCAACTGTAAATGCAGTAGCTAATTTGGGAATAAAAGTGAAGGATGCACGTGAGAAGTGTGAAAGCTCCAGGTGGCAAAACTGTTATGAAGAGATTCCAATGCAGTTTGATTATGAAGCAATTAGTTAATGATTTAGCTCTTGTTAATTGTATTAAAAATGAGTTAAGATCAGAGTTTGTTATTTGCCGTTACATTGCTTAGCTGCAACAGAGTGCTGAGCAAGTAATCTAGATTCCACTATAAATACTGAGCTAAGATCATTTCTGTAAGATGATTCATTTTAATATAATTGGAAATGAATTACGATTCTTCATTTTTCTTTTAATCTTCAAATTTCAACTTGGTATCAGAGCTAGTTGTTATAATGGCTAGCAATGAATTTCAAGCCACAAGCACTTGAGCTTCAAGCTCAACTATAAATCCAATTAACAACTCATCAATTAATTATCTAGTTTTCAACACTCCGATCAAACTCACAAACAACAATTATCTGCTATGGCGATCTCAAGTTATTGCCACAATCAATGCAAATGAGCTTGAAGATCTAATCGACAACACCAAGAATCCTCCAAATCGAATGATTGTCAATGTTGATAATGATCAAACTGTGATCACTGTACCAAATCCACAGTTTCAGATCTGGAGAAAAGTTGATCAACAACTCATGAGCTGGCTACTTTCAACTCTAAGTGAAGAAGTACTAAGTGCTGTTGTTGGAGAAAGCTCATCTCTAAGGGTATGGCAAACACTCTCTGGACAGTTTGGTGCTAGGTCTCAATCAAGAGTTCTCCATTTAAGGACTCAGATCCAAACAACTAGAAAGGGATCAATGAGTGTTCATGAATATTATACTAAGATGAAAATGAATCTGGACTCTCTTAGAGCTGCTGGTAATCATATGAGTAATGATGACTTTGTATTGTGTTTACTTGCTGGTCTTGGACCTGAGTATGACTCAATTGTTGTTACAATTAATGCCAAATCATAAAACATAACTCCATCAGAGGTTTATGGCATGCTGTTAAGCCAAGAAAATAGAATTGAAGATAAGAATTCTGTTAGTAGCATAGACTATCAGGCAAATATTGCTTATTATAGAGGAAATCAGAGGGGAAATTGGCAATCAAACTTCAATAATACTGGAAATGCTACTAATCAAAGTGGAAGACAATTTGGAAATAATTCTGGTGGTGGCAACTTAATCCAATTCAAGAGAAAATGAAAGGAAAAGCTCCAGCTGATGAAGAAGCACCTAAAGGACCTTATCAGATATGCTTCAGAAAGAACCATACTGTCGTAAACTGCTGGTATAGGTTCAAGAAAAACTATGTGCCTAATCTTACAGGAAACAAAAGGAGTGCATATGCGGCTGAAAGTGCAGAAACTAAAAATGGAGGCTGGTATCTCGACAGTGGAGCAACAGATCATGTCACTAATGATCTCAACAACTTAAGCATAAGCTCAGAATACAAAGGGAATCATCAGCTTGCAGTAGGTAATGGTTCTAAACTTGAAATTGTTTCTGTTGGTTATACATTGCTTGGCACATGAACTTATGTCTAGAAATGCATTAAACTAAACCACATTCTCTATGTACTATAAATAAACAAAACTCTAATCAACATATCAAGACTATTAACTGACAACAATATATGCATTGAATTTAACAAAACATATTGTGTTGTTAAGGACAAGAGAAGGGGAATTGTTCTCATGAAAGGTGTGGCTAAAGATGGACTGTACAAGCTGCTGAATTTGCCTCTAATTCATACTCAAGTCAAGTCTATTTTGTTGTCTTCAGTTTTATATTCCAGTCTGTTTTCCATTTGTAAGATAAATAAACTAGAGTCTATGATGTCTGTTGTTTCTAAAGATCATTGTACAAGCTGTAAAGACCAAAGAATCAACAAAACTCTTGATCTTTGGCATATGAGATTAGGTCATCCAAATGCTTCTGATCTTAGAAAAACCCTGTCAGCTTGTAATATCTCATTTGGTAATAAAATGTCTGAGTTATCTTTTTGCAAAGCCTGTCAATATGGAAAAATGCATAGATTATCCTTTAAAAGCAGTGAATCAAAATCATCTACTGCCCTTGAAATTATCCATAGTGATCTTTGGGGTCCTGCACCAACAATATCAAATTAGGGGGTTCAAATACTACATAGCCTTTATTGATGATAAAACAAACTACACTTGGATTTATGGATTAACACATAAATCTCAAGCCCTGTCAGCTTTCATCACTTTCAAAAACCAAATTGAGAAAAGCTTAGAGCTGAAAATCAAAACAATTCAGTGTGACATGGGGGGAGAATACAGAGTCTTTGAACTTTATCTCAAAAATGAAGGAATAACTTTAAGATATTCTTGTCCTTATACCCATCATCAAAATGGGAAGGCTGAGAGGAAACACAAACATCTTGTTGAAACTGGGTTAACACTTCTTGCTCAAGCTGATATACCTCTTAAGTTTTTATTTTTTCTAGGCACGGCACGGCACGGCCCACGGCACGGCACGAGTGGGCATGGGCACGAGCACATGTGGGCATGGCACGTTTGCTGGGTTGGCATGGCACGAGCACGAGCACGACGTGGGCTTCCTTTGATGGGCCTGGGCCGGCACGGCACGGCCCGTTGGCCATCTCTAGTATTGTCTCAGTCAAAGTATATAAAAGAACTACTTGCCAAGTTTGATTTGAAAGAGTGTAATGGAACTGATACTCCCCTGGCCACTACAGAAAAACTTAGAAAAAACATGAGTGAAAGTATTACTGATGCAACCCAATATAGAAAAGAAATTGGAGGTTTGCAGTATGCAGTATGTAGTATTAACAAGACCAGAAATTGCATATGCTGTAAATAAGTTAAGTCAATTCATGGCTAATCCTTTACAACCTCACTGGCTTGCCTGCAAACGAGTGCTGAGGTATCTCAAGGAAACTATAGACTATGGCTTAACTTTCAGGAGATCTGGTTTTCTGGATCTTATAATATACACTGATGCAAATTGGGGTAGTGATATTGATGACAGAAGATCAACCAGTGGTTATTGTGTATACCTAGGTGAAAACTTTATCAGCTGGAGTTCAAAGAAGCAAAAACATAATTTCTAAGTCATCAGCAGAGTCAGAATACAGAGCCATGGCGTTGGCTTGTTCTGAATTAACCTGGATCTGCTGAGTTCTCAAGGAACTGAACAATGAACTTCAGAGTTCCACTACTGCTAAGTGATAGCACAAGTGTAGCTGCTATAGCTACAAATCCAGTCATGCATTCTAAGACCAAACATATTGAAATAGATATTCATTTTGTGAGAGACAAAGTTGAGAAGAAAGAAGTTGAAATTGCTTTTGTATCTACCAATGATCAAGTTGTTGACATATTAACTAAACCTCTTACATATCCTAAGTTCAGCTTCTTCAGAAGCAAACTTAAAGTCTTTCCAAAAGACTTAAGTTTGAGAAGGGGTGTTAAATTAGCTGATGAAGTTGAACCAGACTCAACACACGTTGGTGTGCCAGTTGGAATCAAGCCAACTGTAAATGCAGTAGCTAATCTAGGAATAAAAATAAAGGATGCACGTGAGAAGTGTGAAAGCTCCAGGTGGCAAAATTGTTATGAAGAGATTCCAATGCAGTTTGATTATGAAGCAATTAGTTAATGATTTAGCTCTTGTTAATTGTATTAAAAATGAGTTAAGATCAGAGTTTGTTATTTGCCGTTACATTGCTTAGTTGCAACAGAGTGCTGAGCAAGTAATCTAGATTCCACTATAAATATGATTCATTTTAATAAAATTGGAAATGAATTACGATTCTTCATTTTTCTCTTAATCTTCAAATTTCAACTACAAACAGCTTTACAAGATACAGAAACAATGAAGTACATAAAGAATGATAACCCAAGGCAATCAACGAAAAATGAAACAAATACATTAAAAGGGTTCGAATTAATTAGCACATACGTAACAAATACGTTCGTGGCTTCATAATTAATTTGGAGGTTCACTGGGGAACACGAAGACAAAGAGGGATGGGATTGTGAGAATTTGGAGGTGAGTCCCAGACAGAGAAAGCACTTGTTGAGTTCATCCATTTCTCTGTAATTTCAGGATAATGACGATACAATACATCCTTCAGGCTCTCTGTTGTATTCACCCACTCAAGTCCTTTCTTCGTGTATGTCTCCTCATTGAAATTGCTTGTGAAGAACCTGTCGGCTTCAAGTCTCCTGCAAATATATGGATGCCACATCACACATTTCAATAATGTCTCATCGATCATATAATTTGTCTTATATCTGTAGAGTTCCATTTCTATATGGATGCCACATCACACATTTCAATAATGTCTCATCGATCATATAATTTGTCTTATATCTGTAGAGTTCCATTTCTTTAACATTAGCGCTTGAGTTAGTAGTTAATTACCTGGATGCCATCAATAGGAAGATTACGAAAGCGGTCTCGCTGATAGCGAAACCCTTGATCTTTTTCTCTGCCATGAGGCCTACTTGAAGATCAAGCTCTTCAACATCGTCACCGTACACTTCATTAAGCACTTCAATCGCTTCCTTATCCTCCGTCAGATCTTCCCACTTGGAGATAGGAATTAAGAGCAGAGCCTGGCGGAACTCATTGTACCTAGCAACTTTTCTCTCCCTGTCCCTGTATACTGCACGCATGCATCATCATAAGCAGCCAATTTTGATTAGTTACCTTGCCTGCCATGAGCTATCAATCACTTCATGAAATGAACGGTTCAGATCATCAGCTGATATATATATTACCTTCAAGAGCTGGTAGGTCCACATGATCAGGCCTATCCCTGCCGTCCGTATTTTGCGGAATAAGGTCCCTTAGCCAGAGAGGATAATTCCGAAGCTCCAATGCACCACAAGCTTGCTGACCCATTGAAACTATTCGCTTCTCAAATCCAATGTCTGATAAGGTCGTTTCTCCCTTGTGTCCAACCAAATTTTCCATAGGCACCCTTTCCGGACAAGCAAGCAAGTAAATCAATAAATAAAGATATAATCACATATGTGAGAGGCATTTTTTGGTACAGACGTTTGAACTTTACAGCACTGTAAATAGATAACTCTGTATTTTATAAAATGCGGACGTCAATATTTGAGAACAGTTACCATACATATAATAATACATATCCTTACTTCTTAGCCAACTGGGGAGATTTATTGGGTCCCGGTTGAGCGTCGATGTCCCTGAGATTAAGGGTATCTGGTAGAAGCGCGTGCATGCGATAAACGCTGGTGAATTACTCGGTCAATGAGTAAGGGACCCCATGATTTTCAGGCTTCTTCATGCCCACAAAGCCTCCCAAGATGGCTCCTCCAACGTGCCCGAATGTGTCTTTGAATTTCTTTCCCAGAATTCCATACCTACACAAGATATATAAAAACAATAATTAATTAATTAAATTCTTGACATTAATATCACATACGATGGGAAAAGAAAAAGAAACACTTTGTTAGATAATAGCGCCATTGCAAATTACTGTTGGATCATTGTAGTCAAGTAATACAGTTCTCTTAAAAGAGTCTACGCAATCATCTGAGAACAGAGGAGTTTACATTATCATTTTGTCAAATCAAGGGTGTCGCTGTAAAGCAATTGATGGTTCATTGTTGAAAAGTAATTTACCAGTTGATACGCATCCCTGCAAGCAGGGTGTCGGTTTTGAGGAGCTCCACAGTCCAATCAATGGTATGAACTTTAGCAATCACAGCTGAAGTCACTAGCCTTGCATGGCGGTAAAGCTCTTCGTCTCCCAAATCTGGATACTCCCTCTGAAAATTAAATTGGAAAATTTAAGTATCATACAAATTTCAACGAAAACTTATAATAATATTTTTAATTAACAAGAAATGTGCGTATATTTATTCAATTAATTTTACACACCAACCTTGAGGGCGTCACAAACTGCATTGTGCTCTTTAACGAAAAGAGCCTGTAATGTTGAGAGACCAGCTCAAGTATTGCGAACATCTCCTGTTACAGCGACTCCGTTTTGGTCATGGAGAAGAAGCCCATCTTTGGCTATTTTCAGCTTCCCGACCTTGAAAGTCCTCGATTTATGCAATCTCTCTGCGTTGCTTCCATATATAGCACTTCCATCCCTTCATGCGCGTGCATGCAACAATATCGATTCAATCTCAATTTATGATCCATTCGTTCAATTTTAAATCTCGATTTATACATGAACATGTCCTGTTATTAATCAATGATTTCTTACCACCAAGGAGTACGAACGTTCAAATGGCCGTGTTTGATTTCATGAAAGCCGGTTGGAACCTCCTTTGTCTTGTAGAATTTGAAAGAACTAAGAGGGCATTTGCCTGCCACTTCTCCGGGCGCCACCAGCTCAACCTATACATACCATTGTTATTATTAATTTAATTTCCAAATAAAATAACTTCTTTAAACAGTAATTTTAAATTCTTTCAGGAAATCCCATATTAAAATCTGTAAGCGTCCCCCTCCCTCTTCATTATTCGAACCCCAAACCTAAGCATTGATAAGGGGCTGTCGACTCTTAAATGATCTATCCAATCATATGTACGGTAATTAAAATTTACTAACTTGATTCGTGTCCGCCAAATGATCAATCCAATCATGTATCATAAACTGAATCCACGCAGCTGCTATCGTATTGAATTGCTTTCCTGTGTCTATGAAACTCCTCCATGATAGAAGTTTTGTGGCAACTACGACTGGATGTGGTTTCAGTAGCTGCGTCAAATTAAAGTCATGATTAGATTGAACTTAAAATATGAGATATTTTTTTATTGTTACTGTACTTGAACGATGCTCCTATATTAACAGGACGCATTATTTAATTTTAAAATCAATATAACATGTTTTATGGGAATGTTCTATACCATTGGGGCATTGAATCAAAATCCAATGATAAAATTCTTTGAGCTGCAGGTCGAAACTTTGATTTGAACAGTAAAATTTCAAATTCTAAGCTTATTCCATGTTCTCAAATAGTTCCTATTTAAGCCTCCAAATAGAGGATATACTTCATTCATGTTATATTTGTACTAATTCGAAATTTTTGAAATTGTTATGAATTTGGAGATAATTGATATTACTATGTAAGGAATTATTTAATGATGATATCTAAGTAAGAAATACTCAAATGGAGATTGAAGAAAACAAGCAAAATAGCTTGAGCAAGAAAGTGAAAATGTAGAGTTTTTCAAAAGAAATCAATAGACAAAGGAAGGTAAGCTCATTTACAAGTTATTATTTTATTCACAAATTACATCTATATATAGTGAAAATATTAGTGGAGTGGGTGACAATATATATCTATAAAAATCATAATGGTGAATCCATTAATCATAATGGTGAACCCATTAATCATAAATTGTGCTTCCATTTACTTGGTGGAATCCACAATAATTCATAATAGAAATCAAAATTTTCATGGTCAAGAAAAAATTTTGGTGTTTTTTATTGAAAACTTGGTGTCAATTTTTCATGTGCAGGACTCATATTTAACAACTTTTTTGGGGTCAATTTAAGTAGTTGGTAGATTTTTTTATTTTTTAGAGAGAGAAGGGTAGACGAAGTTGATATATATATATAAATTATTTAACCATACCATTTTATAATTCAATTTTTAGTAGCTCATTAAATGAAATTGCTAAAAATCATATGGCTAAATCATTGGGGAAGTAATTTGCAGATTGCGTGTATAATATTATACATCTACAAATTGTTGTATAAATTTTCTTTATACAATCTGAGTGGCGATTTACATAGTGTTTAAGGGATTGATTATTTTCCTTAACTGCCTCATTTTTAAGTAATCATTTCATGTCACGTAAGCCGCCGCCTTAAATTGTTCATGAAAATTTGTAAAACAGTGTGTACTTATATCATTATTAATATTATTGTTGGAGATACTTGTATATACCTTGTGTTTTTTATCAGCAGGGAGAACATTCCTGCCAAAGAAAGTTCCTTCAATGCCAGCACCTTCATTGAAGGGATCGTTATATTTGCCATGTTGAAACACGTGGTCCGTCAATAAGTTTTCAGCATTTGTTCCAACAGTTCAATACGCGACTGCTTAATATATTTCCAGCATATGGTGGTCCTGCCATGTTTTGACAGTTGACATTAGCTGTGGCAATTCTCGATTCTTCATCTTTGGGGAGATGCAATAAAATGAGATTGAAAAATAGTTTTGGTCCCTGCAGCTAGTAATCATAGAAAAATAAAAATTACACCATCATATTGATTACTGAGGGCTACAGAAGCATCAAAATCGGAATGCAAAAATCACATCAGTATACATCAATGGCTGGAGGTTAGATTCTTAATTTTCGTATTTAATTTCTATGAGCATATTATGTATGTATTCGAAAATCATACTCAAGTATGCTTACAGTTGGTATCACTGCATGTTATACCTCTGTTTGATGTGTTCTATTTTTTGGTGATATATGTAAAAATATCCGATTTTCCTTTTTTGTAAACTTAGTCATTTTTTATGTGTTATTATGATTATAAATGTTTTAAATCATTAGGAAATGGATTTCGGATAGTTATATGATTTGAAACATTTAATTTGGTGCTGGTAAATCATAAATAAAATCAGGTATGTAAAACGGGTCATTCGGGGTGAAATATGAATAGTAAGACCCGGCTGGAGGTTGAAGACGAAGGTGGATGGCATGTCGTTTAATAAAGATAAACTAAACGACATGTCATATTGTTAGTTGCCTCATAAATGACCATCGGTTATTATTTAATGACATGTCGTTTGCTTTAAGAATATGCAGACTACCTGTCGTCTGAATGTTGTGGGCGATGACATGCCATCTGGTTGTTTTATTTATGTAAGACTTTGCATCTGTGTTTGTAAATGTTAAATGACATGTCATTTAATTCCGGATCAACTTTGTGAATATAAGTTTTCAGAATATAAATTTAAGGTATTTTTGTTATATTTGATTTCTGGAAATACTGTCCGCATGTAAATATCAATGTGATAATGTCATATTAAATTTGTATGCATTATTTTGATTTAATTGTTGATGCATGCAATTTAGATTAAATAAAATAATGTCAAGTGATCTAACATGATTTTAATTAATTAGGGAGTGGCTACATCATCCTTAATTATGTAAAATTATATATTAAGTATTTTTTGGATCACATATAATATAGTGACATTAATTGTGATTAAACATATTTAATATAATGTATTTTTCCCACATGAATTTATATTATAGTTATATGTTTAATTAGGATAAAATATCAAACTATTTTTTTAATGTACCTACAGGAATTAAGAATTGGAATATGGATTGATCGTTTTATCATAAAAATATATTTAAATCTATTTGAATTAAAACTTTAGCCCACAGGCAAGTTTTATGTCATTTGATTTATATTTTGTAACATGATTTACATTGGTAAAACATGATATCTCTATATTGGCCTAAATTTATAATATAAGCATGTGTTTTAATTTAATGCAGTTGTACAACCTGCGAGTTTTTCTGAAATCAAGTGTGATATTCCTGAGTTAAATGGTGATAATTATAAAGTTTGGAAGGAGAGAATTCTTTTTCATTTCGGGTGCATGGATATTGATTATGCTATTCGGAAAGATGAACCACTTATGACAGAGTTGTCGAAGCCCTTCAAAATAAATACTGATTCACCTAAATTAATTTGTAGAAATAGTGGAACCAGGTCGAATCCCAAGAGAACTATGTAATTAATTTCTCAAAGCTTAGAAAAAAAAAATTAATTTCAAGAGAACTAGATTTGCAAAGCCAAAACAGAAACCGCTTATTGTTTGAAATTTTGAGCTATCCGCTAACCGGATAAGGAAATCGCAAAACCGTTACGGTTCGTAACCTTCGGAATTATTCGGCTAGTCGGTTAAGGAAACCGAAGACCGCTTTCTTCAGTTCTCTTTATCGACGCTATTCGACTCACCTAAAGTGGAAACCTCAATTTCAGCTTTCTTCTTCTCGACTTATTCGGACAACCGTCATGGAAACCGATAAACCGAATTTCAGCTCTCAAGGTTCTGTCCACTAACGGTTAGCCGTTTAGTGAAACCGGCAAGCCGATTACTTGATTTCAATTTGTTTCTTTAACGAGAATTTGATAAAATAAAATAAAAACAAGACTTTAAAATTAAGTAAAAAGAATCAATCTTACCAAACTTCCAATCCAAGGGTGTGTGAATTCCATCTAATTGTAATTTTGATCATAGGCAAAATATAAATTACTCAATCCAAGAACTTAGTCTACTTAATCGGTTAAGCCGCAGAAAGCAATTATTCTCCTAATATATTAGATTCAAACAATCGCTCAAATCAAATCTTATCACTAATTTAACTGGGCATCATCGTTCCATATCAAATTAAGTGATAGCATTAAGAATAGTGAGAATGACTAAAACAAAATCAATTAATTCAGATTATTCCAATTTAATCAACTTCGTATTTTTATTTCCCTGGAGCCTATCATGCAAGCTATGTAATTGTGGCCATCAATATACACACACATGAGCCAACTCCTTGCTACTCAATTCAGTCATTCATGACAATTACGGATCACAAACTCATGACTAGCGATAGAAAAATAAATATTGAATTAAGGCGTCAATTTAATCAATATAAATAATTCATAGAAAATAAGAACAAGAAATAAAAATTACTTGGATTGAAGAAATTCTTGTTAAGTCCAAAGCCTCACAAAACTACAATTGGAATTTGATTAACCCTTGGACCGGAAGAAAAACTTTAGCCACACATGGTGGACAAAACGAAATCAAAAGAAATTGGTTTTTCAAAGAACAAGCTTGCAGCCGCTTGTCTCCTTTTGTTTCTTCTCACGCCCTTGACTTCTTCTCCCCCCTCTTGGAAACGTGAGACTCTCTTTTTATATTAGGTGTTGCAATATTTTGCAAATAAAAGGAAACCTCTAATATTAATTCTAATCTAATAAGGAAACCTTAAATAAGGGAAAATCCAAACAAATAAAATCCTAAATAGGATAGGAAATATTTATTCTTTTATCCTATTTTCCTAAAATAAAGATGAGTTCCACATGAATTTTTGCTTCAAGATTCGTCTCCTAAGTCAGCTTTCACCATTTGCTCCAACAAGCATTGAATTTCACCAAGGAAGCAAAAAACGTGCCTTTTTGTCCAAATTCCATCATAACATCCATGCTTCAGCTCCTAAATCAATTCAAACACAATTTCCACAAATTAGCACAAAATCAATCAAAATATGAGGGAATTAAACAAAATATAGCATGACTGTTTATAACCTATCAACTTATTGGAGATAACAGCACTGAAGTTGATCTTGCTCTTTATGACAAATGGGAGCGATCTAATCGCCTCAGTGTGATGTTCATAAAGACCAAAATCTCTGCTGCTATTTGTGGTTCGGTCGATCAACATAATGATGTCCGCGCATTATTGAAGGCAATTGATGAAAAATTTATGACTTCAGATAAGGCTCTTGCAAGCACCCTAATAATGAAGTTCTCATCTATGAAGATCACCAATATTAGAGGTGTGCGTGAGCACATCATGCAGATGAGGGACATTGCAGCTCAATTGAAACTTCTAGAGGTTGATATGTCTGAAACCTTTCTTGTGCATTACATACTGAATACACTTCTACAACAATATGGACCCTTCAAAATTTCCTATAACACGCATAAGGATAAATGGTCAATTAATGAACTGCTGACCATGTGTGTTCAAGAGGAAGGGAGGCTGATGATGGAATTTGGTGAATATGCATACACTGTAACACAAGAAAAGAATAAGCTTCAAGCCAAGAAGAAAGGGAAAGGTAAAATACCTCTCCATGAAGAAATTAAAAAGCAATCCAAGTATTTTTTCTGTAAAAAGAAAGGACACATGAAGAAAGATTGTCCTAAATTTCAGAAATGACTTGAGAAGAAAAGGTAAATCAATCTCTTTTGTTTGTTAGGAATCTAATTTGGTTGATGTTAATAATAACACATGATGGATTGACTCTGGTTCTACAATTCATGTAATAAATACCTTGTAGGGTTTGCAAAACCAAAGGAAGCCAGTGAGAAGTGAACAGTGCATCTTTTCTGGAAACAAGATGCGTTCACATGTGGAGGCAGTCGGAACATGTAGTTTGATTTTAAGCAATGGTTTTATTTTATTTTTGAAAAAGACGTTTTATATTCCAAGTTTTTCTAGAAATTTGGTTTCAAGACTTGTACCACTTGGTTTTTCCTTTAATATTTCAAATAAACTTTGTAATATATATTATAAATCTGAACTTGTTGGAAATGGTACATTATTTGATGGTCTTTTTCGTCTTAATCTACAAAACGATACTTCTTATACTACAATGCATGTTCATGCTGGTATTAAACGGTGTGTTATAAATGAAAATTCCTCTATTTTGTGGCATCGGAGACTTTGTCATATCTCCATAGAAAGAATCAAAAGATTAGTAAATAATAGAGTACTTAGTATTTTGGATTTTACTGATTTTGATACTTGTGTGGACTGCATAAAGGGAAAGCAGACCAATAAGAGAAATAAAGGTGCTCAAAGGAGTTCTGAAATATTAGAAATCATACATTCGGATATTTGTAGTCCAGACATTGACTCATATGGTCAGAAATACTTTATCTCTTTTATAGATGATTACTCACGTTATATATATCTCTACTTACTTAACAAAAAAAATGAAGCATTAGATGCTTTTATTGTATTTAAAGCAGAAGTAAAGAAACAATACGGAAAGCAAATTAAGATCGTGAGAACAGATAGAGTTGGGGAATATTATGGTAGATACACTGAAAATGGGCAAGCACCTAATCCATTTGCGAAGTTTTATTAACAATATGGGATTGTTGCCCAATACACTACGCCTAGTTCTTCAGACCAGAATGGTGTAGCAGAAAGAAGAAACTTTACTGGCATGGTGCACAGTATGTTTAGTGACTTTAAACTTCTTAAATCCTTGTGGATTGAAGCTCTCAAGACGGCTGTGTATATATTAAACCGAGTTCCAACCAAGGCAGTTTTTAAAATGGCATTTGAGTTATGGAAAGGTTGGAAACCGAGTTTACGACATGTACGTGTTTGGGGATGTCCGTCTGAAGTGAGAATTTACAATCTACAAGAAAAGAAGTTGAATCCAAGGACCATTAGTGGGTATTTCGTTGGATATGCTGAAAGGTCTAAAGGGTACAGATTTTACTGTCCATCTCATAGCACTAGAATTGTGGAATCAAGAAATGTAAAATTCCTTAAAAATGACTTGATCAGTGGGAGCGATTGATTTCAGAATATTATTTCTGAGAAAGATCATTCAGATGCTCAACCTTCCACCTCAAGTGATCGATTGATTGTTATTCACAACACTCTTTAAGTTCAAACAAGTGTTGTGCAACCAATTGTTGAAGTTCCACATGTTGCTGATAATATTCCAGTAGATCAGGCTACTCAGGAATTACCTGAAGCCCTTGAGCAACCAGTTGAACAACATGCTTCTCAAGAGAATGTTGGTCCAACATTAAAAAGATCTACTAGAATAAAGAAACCAGCAATTTCTAGTGACTATAAATTGTATCTACAAGAATCTGACTATAATATTGGAGCCGAAAATGATCCTGAATCTATTTCACAAGCCATGAATTCCAAAGAATTATATTTATGGTATAATGCCATGAAAGAAGAGATAAATTCTATGTCATCAAATGGAGTTTGGAGTCATGTTGAGTTACCCAATGGTGTAAAAGCCATAGGATGTAAATGGGTCTTTAAGATAAAGAAAGACTCATCAGGCAACATTGAAAGATATAAAACAAGACTTGTTGCTAAATGATTTACTAAGATAGAAGGAATCGATTACAAGGAGACTTTTTCTCCTGTATCAAAGAAAGATTCTTTTCGTATCATTATGGTATTAGTTGCTAATTTTGATTTGCAACTGCATCAAATGGATGTGAAAACAGCATTTCTTAATGGAGGATCTAGAGGAAGAGGTTTATATGAAACAACCAGAAGGATTCTCCTCTAGTTATGGTGAGCATTTGGTGTGTAAGCTTAATAAATCAATATATGGATTGAAACAAGTCTCCCGTCAGTGGTATTTAAAATTCCATGATGTTATATCTTCATTTGGATTTATAGAGAACCTTATGGATCAATGTATATACCAGAAGGTCAGTGGGAGTAAGATTTGTTTCATTATTCTATATGTGGATGATATTCTACTTGCATCCAATAATAGAAGGTTACTTTGTGAAATAAAATAATTTCTCTCTGAGAATTTTGACGTGAAAGATATGGGTGACGCATCTTATGTCATAGGCATTAAGATCCATAGAGACAGATTTAAGGAATTTTAGGTATGTCTCAAGAAACTTATGTCAATAAGGTCTTGGAGAGATTTCAGATGAAAAATTGTTCACCTAGTATAGCTCTCATTGTGAAGGATGACAGGTTCAATTTGAACCAATGCCCTAAAAATAATTTTGAAAGGGAACAAATGAAAAATATTTCATACGCATCTGTTGTTGGAAGCTTGATGTATGCTCAAGTCTGTACAAGACCTGACATAGCATTTGCTGTTGGAATCTTGGGTAGATATCAGAGTAATCCAGGTTTAAACCACTGGAAAGCTACAAAGAAAGTAATGAGGTACCTTCAAGGGACCAAGGATTACATGCTTATGTTTAGACAGACTGATAATTTGGAGGTAATTGGCTACTCCGATTAAGACTTCGCTGGCTGTGTTGATTCACGAAAATCAACATCTGGATATATTTTTATGCTTGCCAGTGGAGCTATATCTTGGAGAAGTACAAAGCAGATTTTGACTGCTACTTCCACTATGGAGGTTGAGTTCGTTTCTTGTTTTGAGGCTACCTCACATGGTGTATGGTTGAAGAGTTTCATCTCTGGGCTTAGAATTGTGGATTCAATCTCAAGGCTATTAAGGATATATTATGATAATTTAGTTGCAGTTTTCATGGCTAAAAATAACAAAAGTGGAGGTCGAAGTAAACACATCAACATTAAATATTTAGCCATAAGGAAACGTGTTAAAAAAAAGAAAGTGGTCATTGAACACGTTGACACTGAATTGATGATTGCCGATCCTTTAACAAAGGGCATGCCACCACAGAATTTAAGGATCATGTAGACCGAATGAGATTTGGTTCTATCATGTAATTTTCATTGTATATACAATGTAAAATAAATGAGACTCTTGGTTTTGTTTATTGTGATGTTTTCTCATCCTTATATGCACATTCATTTATATTGAGAAAACATCAATTTTATTGGACCAAGAATAAACATGGGTTTATTCATTAAGTTAAATTATAATACATACCTAGTATTTAAAAAGAATAATACATTGTGATACATGGAAGATAATACTCGTTTTTAGAGGACCTATCGCCATGATTCATGTGTTGTCTTTTTAAGTCTAAGTAATTGATATATTTAAATATCATATCGATTGAAATGTATGGACCAATGGGAGAATGTTGAAACACGTGGCCGGTCAATAAGTTCCAGCATTTGTTCCAACAGTTCAATACGTGGCTGCTTAATATATTTGCAGCATATGGTCCTGCCATGTTTTGATGGCTGACATCAGCTGTGGCAATTCTAGATTCTTCATCTTTGGTGGGGAGATGTAATAAAACAAGATTGAAAAACGATTTTGGTCCCTACAGCTAGTAATTATAGAAAAATAAAAACTACACCATCATATTGATTAGTGAGGCTACAGAAGCATCAAAATCGGAAAGCAAAAATCACATTAGTATACATCAATGGCTGGAGGTTAGATTCTTAATTTCCGCATTTAATTTCTATTGTATGTATTCGGAAATCATACTCAAGTATGCTTACACGCCATTGGCGTCCGATACGGATAATCACCCGAATTAAACCGAACACTTGCCGGGGTTTTCCCGACGTTGAACAAGTTGTATTCCTGGTGAAGGTGTCGTCGAAGTCCCAGATAAAATAAACCAACAAACACTGGCAACCGGTGCTATAATATTCCCAGCTTATCCATGGAGTGTACAATCTGCATATGCATGAGCAAAACACATACACAATAAGAAACCAAAAATTCAACAACAAAATGTAAGAATGACAGTCAAAATTATTAACGTTTAACAAACTAAAATATTTAAAAACTGCATGCATGCATGGAGAGAGATATTTTACGAGGAAGAGAAATTTGTCGATGAGAGTCATCCTGGAGACAACTTCATAGAAGTCTTTGTGGATGAAATGATGCAGAGGTGCTATGAAGAGATTCTTCAGAAATTCCATTTTAATTTAAATAGAATGAAACGCAGTATTGCTTGGATACACTTTTGTAAAGACACGCCTTCGTTTGCTTATATAGAAGCAAAGGGGATGACTATTTCGGTTGAGTGCTTTTCCTTTTCTTTTTTGATTCTGTTGACAATTAATGAGATGTTAAAATGTCAGCGGAACTTGGAAGCCTAGCTAGTAGCCAACTTTGATTGGCTAAAGTTGAAACGACTTGATTTTATTATTATTATTATTATTATTATTTTAGTGTATTAATGATTTAATATTAAAAAATTGTATTGGGACCCCACTAATCTGGATTCGAGATAAATAAGATCATTAAGACAGTAAAACTCTCCCAATAAGTATTTAACGCAATTACATTTTCAAGCTTCAATTTGAGGATCTGTATTAAGTTACACCAACCCTATACCAAGTGATCTACACATTCATTGGTATTTTCTTTTATTATTTATTGAGAATGCAAATTTACCTATAATCCTCGAAAATACAAATTTACCCTTCCATCCAATCTATTTAATGGCAAAATTTAACATATGGCAGCATTTGTCATTTTACCAAAACTTTGGTGTACAGTGTACACAGTGGCAAAGCTATGAAATTATCTTAATCCTGACTAAATTTAAACAAATATTATACAAAACATTATTTATTGAGTCTATTATGAATTATCTTAGTTATGTGCATAAATTTTTATTGGCGTTAATAGAGATATTATTAATTTTATTAAGATTATGAAAAAGTTGTGTTATATCCCTGATACTGTTTTGTCTTCAGCACACAACTCCTCTAACTTAATACTAAGATGTTGTTACTGACTTCCTGCGGATTCAACACTATCAATGAATTGAGGTTTTTTTATAAACAAATTCTTAAATTACTTGTAACAATCTCCTCAAGGGCTTGGGCCTTGGAGGATCGATTACGGTAAAAATTGAATTTTCATTATAATGATTGGAGTCTTTTTTAATTGATGTCATGTGTATTAGTGTATATGTAACCAAAGCCAAGGTTTATACTTTTACCTATAGAGAGTAAATAGATTGATTATTTGCGCTTATTCACGAAATTATTCTACAACATTACACGTAAATTTTAGTCCAACGGATACTAGCATGGATACAGAGAGTAGTTTGCAACCTGAACATGCATGTGACGGGTTATTGCCTTCAAGAATATGTTAGTTGTTAACAATTTTTAATCAATTAGTTGGAGTTTTGTACAATACAATTGTACGACTTTTGATGATCGGCTCCTAACCTACTCGTCAGATTAATTTCCTTACGTGTATCTTTCTAAGCCATTAGATAATATCCAATGGTAAGTTTGGTAAAGACAAAAGTGGGGGGTATGCATTCACTGATGCAAGGTAGTCATGGCCTGCGTAGATATCTTAAAATAAGCCATGCATCTTTAGATTGAAGATTAAAAAACAATATCCCATACTGTATACATAGACTACGAAATCCCTAACTTCATATAATAATAGACTACTTGCGATTAAATAATTTCAGTGGAAGAACTCCTATCCAACAAGACAATATTTTGGGTGAACAAAATTGGATCGTACGAAACGTGGGTGGCTGACTGGCCGCCTCGAAATTCTTTTAAAAAATGCAAAATAAATAAATAAAATGAACAAAGTAGAGGCGAAGCAAATCGCAGACCATGTGCCTAAAATTTATTTTGTGTGTTGTGAATGCCAAATTGCCAAATTACCTGTTGCCGATATTCAATTTTTAGAACATAGAAAAAGACTTTTCTTTTGTAATATACCTTGCTTTACGGTGGCTTTGTTTCTTTATTGATTATTTCATTATAAATTTAATAAGCAAAACATTCACTTGCAGGATTTTGAATAGAATATCGATTCCTTCTTGAACTTGGATAAGATGATGAAGTTAAGAATCTTGGTTTTCAATATTTATTTGAAGATCTGGAGCGACTTGTTGTCCGCTAGATTGAGATCTTTAACTTCTAGAAGATTCCAAAGCATAGTATAAATAGCTCAGTAATGTTAGTTTGTTACGTAAGTTAAATAAAACAAAATTTTCAGTTTCTAGTTTTCTCTCGTTAAATATTTTCTTTATCCTTCTTCTTCACTTTCTTACTTAACAAACAGAGCTTGGTATTTCTTAACTTGGTATCAGAGCTAGTCTTAAAACACTTCAATGGCTTCTACAAGCTCGAATCCACAGTCTAGTACTACTCTCAACTTTACCACTCTAGTTAAGCTCGATCGCACCAATTATATGATCTGGAAGCAACAAGTACTATCTTCAATTTGTGGAAATGGTCTCGAAGGTTACATTGATGGATCCAAAACCTGTCCAGATCAGTACTTGTCATTTGAGTCCAGATATGCTGGATCTTCAACTACAGAAGCTCAAGAGAATCCTAAATATGAAGCATGAAAACATCAAGATGAACTTCTTCTCAGCTGGATTATGTCCTCCATGAGTGTAGATATACTTAGCCTTGTGGTAAGCTCCTAAACTTCCTTTGAGCTTTAGAAAAATCTGGAAAATTAGTTTGGCTCCGAGTCAATGGCAAAAAAGGTTCATCTGAAAATGTTGCTTAGTAATTTGAGGAAAGGATATCTGTCAATGACAGAATACTTTACAAAATTTAAAATTGTGACTAATAATCTTGCTTTGGCTGGTAATCCAGTGAGTGATATTGATCTTATTACTCATCTTATCACTGGATTGGATCACTCTTATTATCCAGTTGTTGTTCATATTGAGGCAAACATGTTGAAAATGAATCTAAGTGAAGCATATGCTATGCTGCTAACACATGAAGCTAGACTTGAAAATAGCAAGTTTCTTGAGAATAAAGAGATGAAAAACAACTATGCAGCAAATGTAGCTTAGGCTGGAAATTTTCAAAAGAAATGAGGAAACTATAATAATTCTCAAGGAAACTGGAATAAATGTAATTGAAGTAATTGGAATCCAAATGGTGGAAGAGGTGGATTTGCTGGAAATAGAAAGGGAAATCATCGAGGACAAACCTTAGGCAGAGGAAATAATTGGAATAATAATTCGAATGGTAACTGGAATGGTAATTTCAGAGGTTTTCCTGGTGGATTCAATAATGGATATGGCAGAGGAAATCCTGGTCCTGGTGGCTATGGCAGAGGTGGTTGATGGTTGTCGAAGCCAGCAAAAATAAATACCTACTCTAATAAATTTGTGTATAGTGATTGAGCATGGTCGTGTCCACAGAGATTGGTAATTATTTAAATCCTTTCAAAATATAAAATGTAAAATGGGGGATTGTTGACAATAATCAAAATCAAATTAAAATGACAAGAACGTAAATTAAAATTGTAATTAAAATTGGAAAAAAGCTCTGGTTGAAGGAATTAACTCAGCTTGATTCGACTACTGATCATTGATCTAAATATAAATAATTATTACTCATGAATAGACTAGTTATAGCTACTGAGACGCTCTAATAGCCAATCTCTCCTTAACTAGTCGATAACCAAGGTACGACCATTGGTTATTTCCCTAATCAATAGACAACCCTAGATACGATCATAGGATTTAATCAATTGTGACGAAAAACCAGAGAGATCCAAATCCTAATCAACAAACGCATACGATGGTTCATTTAAATTAGATTGTTTATTCTCATAACACAATATGCATGATGTGCTATTTGTCACAAACATTAAAATCTTCATACGATGAATCTTCTAATTGACAGTAGATTAGGTTGATAATTAAATAGTGGCCAATTATCTAATTAACAAACATAATCATGATAATAATTCAGAATAAACAAATACCCAACAAGCAATAAAACAATTAAAGCATAAGAAAGATCTCACAAGAATAATGAATCAAAGCTTTATTAACCTCCAACCGTAAAAATAAATTTAGTTCTCATAGAGAAGAGAAAATCTAGATCTAGAGTTTCTTTCTTTCCTTCCTTCTCTTTGTGTTTCAACTTTTGTATTGTAGAGTTCTTCCAAAAATAGAATACTAAAATCTAAAATATTCTCTAAATTTGGAATTACAAAAATGGCCCAAAAAGGTGAAACACGTTAAAATAAAAACTGCAAGTTCTTTGTTGACAGCACGCGCCCACGCCTTATCAACAAAGTTCTTCTGAAATTCATAATTCCTCCATGCAAATAATCATCCTCAAACATCATCTTCTAACTCAATTTTAGCACCAATCAATAGAATTGCACCTACAAAATAAAACACAAATAAATCACTATTATTAAGTGCAAAACATTGATATTAAAGGGAGTAAACAATACAAAATTAGTGTATAAATTGCACTCTAGCAGTGGTTCTAGCTCCACTAGTGTTATCTGTCAAATATGCTTCAAATATAACCACACTGCTGCTGAGTGCAGAGAGAGGTTCAATAAAAATTTTGTTCCAAACTATCAGCCTCAGAATCATTTTTCAGGTTAGCATCAAGGACCAAGAGCAACCTATGTGGTGACATCTAAGGGAGTAGCAACTCACCATCTCACCAACTCAACTTATTACTTGTAGGAAATGGTCAAGGCTTTAGAATTACACATGTTGGTTACACTTGTTTATTTAGTTCACTTGGCTCACAACTTCATCTTAAAGACATATTGTGTCTTTCCAAAATAACTAAAAACCTGATTAACATCTCCAAGCTGCTTACTGACAACAACATTACTGTTGAATTCATTTATGATGTTTGTTTTGTTAAGGACAAGGTGGAAAATCAAGTCATCTCCTCTAATGTTTCAATTCTTAATCCAAGAAGTTCATTGTCATTCAATAAAGAGTCTATAAGAAAGTCTATCATACCTGTAAACTCATATATTGCAGAACACATCTCTGCAAATCTGTTACACAGTCGTTTTAGACATCCAAGCAAATATGTCATTCAGACTATATTGAAAAATACTTGTATGTCTTCTACCCTTAATAATAAAAATTCATTTGAGTTTTTGCAATGCTTGCCAACTTGGAAAATTACACAAACTTCATTTCTCAACTACTAAAATAAAAACCAAGCAACTATTAGAATTGCTTCATACAGATATTTGGGGACCAGCTTCTGTTATGTCCATGGATGGTTACAAGTATTATATCTCATTTGTTGATGATTATACTCGATATTGTTGGATCTTTCCACTTGTCTTAAAGTCTGATGCTTTAGAAACCTTCAAGAAATTCAAGTGTCTGGTTGAAAAACAATTCAACATGTCCATTAAAACCTTACATTCTTATATGGGAGGAGAATTCAGGATTTTTACTACCTTTCTTTAGCAAGAAAGTATTTAGTTTAGGCATAGCTGTCCTCATTCACATCACTAAAATGATGTTGTTGAAAGAAAATATGGACATATTGTTGAAACTAGTTTGACTTTCCTAACTCAAGCTAATATGCCCTTGTCCTTTTGGTGGCAAGCCTTCCACACTGCATCTTTCCTTATAAATAGAATGCCTACAATAGTTCTAAACAATTTGTTACCCTATCAAAAACTTCATCATCAATCACCCGATTATTAGTTTCTTAAAGTGTTTGGATGTACCTGCTATCCATTTTTTCGACCATATAACCAACACAAACTTGATTGTCATTCACAAAAATGTTATTTCTATGTTACAGTCCTCTTCACAAGGGTTATAAGTGCTTGGCTAAGTCAGGAAGAGTCTATATTGCTATCAATGTTCACTTTAATGAATCTGAGTTTCCTTATTCAGAATTATTTCCTTGTTCTCTATCATATTCTCCTTCTGTATCTCAGTAAATCACATCTTCACTACTTTGTGTTATCCATGACTTGTTGTGAAAATTTTAATATACTCGCAAGCGCACGAATCTAGACATAGAATAGTGGTAACGAGGTTGAACCCACAAGGATTGTTATAAATTAAAAAGTCTAATTTAAATCTAAAATTAATATTAATCCTAACCTAGTTGAGCAAATTGAGTTTTTAAGAAAGATAAAACTAATTAAACTAAGAAGATCATTAAAGCAAATGAGAATTCAATAAGACAAAAATTACTAGGTTATAGAATCCACCACTATTCAACTAGTAACTATCTAATTATTAATTAATCTCCAATTTTAGAGTGACAACTCGAAATCAATCTATGTCATCTCATGAATATAACTATTAAGCCCAATTAAAATCAATTTTATGTAAGTTCTTTTTCTACTTAATAGTATGATATTTAAGAATCTCATGTGAACATATTGAATAATAAAGAGTCAAAGTTTTACTAAGCACTCTGTATAAACAATTTAATGAAAGACACAGAATCAAAGATAATCATGTATAAACTTTATAAATCCAAGTATAGATTTAATCAAATATTAATTCTAACAATCAATAATGCATAACAGAATTGATGAAAATATTTAATAACATCCAACTAATCATGTGAAACAAGAACCATAAATATTGAAACACGTATGTAGGGAATTAATTAAATAAAAAATAATTATTTCATTGCATATGGTTTCATCCTTAACCACAGTATAAGAAATTTAGCTAGACATACTTGAATAAGGAACAACAAAAGAAATTAAATCAGCAATGGAAGCCGAAGCTCTGCTACCAATTTTGTTCTGTGGAATTCCATCTGCTTTCCTCCTCTGGCAGTTGCTCCTCTCAAAAGCTAAAAGCTTGCTTTTATATCCTTCAATGTGGGCCACCGACTTTTTAATTCTAAAGCCAAAAGGCTTAGCCTTTTTAATTTGTTTTTGCTTTCATCCACGTGCTCACCAATTAAGCTTGCACTAGGATTCCTTTTTCCACTCATGAAAGCTAAGTGCGGGTCCCGTGAAATTGCTTTCCATCTCTTGATCTTCTTTGTCTTTATGTGCATAATGAATCAAATTGTTCAGTTTAGTTTCCTTGGCTTGAATTTTAATTGCTCTAAAAAATCAATTAATCTTTAATGCTTCCAAAATTAAATTGCTTTATGCCCCTTTTTATCTACAATCTTCAATTATTCCCTATTTAATAAAATAATTCAATTAAATAAAATAATAAATAAAAATAACTAGTAATTATATAATTCAGGGTAAAATATGTATATAAATTATGCTCATCACAGTAGCTCATGTCAGTCACATGCTGCATCACCCCTTCCAGCTCTGCTGCCAACACCAAGCTCATCATCCCCAAATCAGCATCACTTACCATCTTCTCTTTCTCAGTCTCAATCTTCTTCATCCTTCAGTACTTCCCAATCACCATCTTCACACAATCATCATAATTTTTCTTTGCCTCAACAACCAACCATTCACCAATCTTTGAACTAGCATCCAATGATTACCAGAGCTAAATCGGGTATTTTTAAAGCCAAAACTTATCTCACTGTCAGTCAAAACTGTGAACCAACAAGTGTTAAGGAAGCCTTGGCAAATCAGAAGTGGCATATGGCAATGACAGAAGAGTTTACTGCTCTAGAAAGAAATAAAACCTGGAATTTGGTACGAGCAGAAACAACAACTGAAATTGTTGGCAACAAATGGGTGTTCCGAGTGAAGTATAATCCAAATGGGAGCATTTCAAAGTATAAAGTCAGGTTAGTAGCTAAAGGATTTCATCAAACATATGAGGTTGATTTCTTTAAAACTTTTAGCCCTACTGTTAAAACTTGCACTGTCAGGATCATCTTAAGTCTTGCTGTAATGCATCACTGGACATTAGACAATTAGATATAAATAATGCCTTCTTGAATGAAATACTGACAGAAGATGTATATATGCATCAACCTAAAGGGTTTATTAATCCACAATATCATTCTCATGTATGCAAGTTAAATAAGGCTTTGTATGGCCTTAACAGGCTCCAAGAGCCTGGTATGACAAATTAAAGACTTTTTTGTTGCAGTGGGGTTTTCAGGCATCAAATTTTGATACTTTTCTATTTTTTCAACACACTGGTAAAGAAGTTATTATGATTCTCATCTATGTTGATGATATCCTTGTTACTGGCTCAAGCATAACTCTTATAGAAGGTGTAATCCAGCAGTTTAGTTCTGAATTTGCACTCAAGGATCTAGGAGAATTTAATTATTTTCTTGGATTAGAGGTTACACCATCAGTTGAAGGCTTACATCTTTCTCAAACAAAATACATTGTTGATATTTTAAAGAAGGCCAACATGCTCAATAGTAAAAGTTGTACTACTCTTATAAGTGTTACAGAGAAATTGCAGAAAGACTTAATGAATGCATTTGAGAATCCTTCTCTCTATAAAAGCATCATTGACTCTCTTCAATATGTTACTTTGACAAGGCCAGAGATAGCCTTTACTGTCAATAAACTCAGTCAATTCTTGGCAGCTCCTACTGTGTTACATTGACAAGCTTGTAAAAGGGTGCTCAGGGATCTTCAAGGGACTGCATATTTTGGTCTTTAATTTTTTCACTCAAGGTCTTTAACCTTGGCAGCATACTCAAATGTAGACTAGGGGGCTGATCCAGATGATAGAAGATCAGTTAGGGGATATTGTATGTTCTTTGGTTCAAATTTAGTTTCCTGGTCGTCAAAGAAGCAAACTCTTGTCTCTCGGTCCACTGCTAAATCTGGAGTACATAGCCCTTGCCTTACCCACTTAAGAAGTATTATGGATAACATATCTGTTAAAAGAGTTGAGTGCAGCTGAATACACCTCATGTTCTGCATTGTGACAATAAAAGTGCAGAAGCATTAGTTAGCAATCCAAAATATCACACCAGAACAAAACATATTGAACTGGACCTTCATTTTATTCGAGAGCATATAACTAAGAAAGAATTAGTCATTGATCATGTGCCAAGCTCTAATCAGCTTGCTGACATTCTTACTAAGCCTCTTGCATATGATCACTTTGAATATATGAGAGCTAAGCTCAATGTCTTTTCAAGACCTTGAGCTTAAGGGGGAATGTTAAGAGTATGTAAGCTGAATCAGTTACCACATCATCAGTTGACATGTCATCAGCTGACAAGCTGTCATTCTGTTATGTAGAGATTATTATATTCAAGTTTGTTAAAGTTCGTGCCAAAAGTTTAGTATTGTTAGCTAACTCTCAACTCATGCCTTACTCTCTGTAGAAGATTCCAGAGCATAGTATAAATAGCTCAGTAATGTTAGTTTGTTAAGTAAGTCAAATAAAACAAATTTTCCAGCTTCTAGTTTTCTCTTGTTAAACATTTTCTTTCTCCTTCTTCTTCACTTTCTTACTTAACAAACAGAGCCTGGTATTTCTTAACTGGACACGTCTTAAATTTTTAATAATATATGAGATTCTGCTGATAGATGACGATGTACATATAAATTTTAAAAAATTATCATTGATAAAGAAAAAAATGACGATCATTACTTAATATAGTAGAACATCGATAAATTAATTCTTGATAAATTGATAATATCGATGATTCGATCAAATAGTTTTTGTTGGTCCTAACTTAAGGTCAATGTGGTAAATTAATAATTTGATTAATTTACAAGATAAATAATTTTTTAAAAAATCATATTTTCCTACAAGATCCGCCTATTATATAAATTTATAATTACCAAATTTGAAACTAAATCCAAGAGATATGTCATGTTTGGCTTTTGCAAAATATATTGCTGTTGTTTGCTGCTTCTTGAATTTAATTTGGAATTGGATCTCATCTCTAACTCTTTTTCTAATGTGAAATTTCAATATTTACATTGTCGTTTTCTAACAATTGCGAGAATAATCTAGTTATTACTAAAGACATCTTTAATATGACAGAATAAAAACTTTAGAATAATCTAGTTACTACTAAAGACAACTAACTAGTATTTAAATAAAACATAACAAATATTAAATCAAGATAAGTAAATACTAGAAATGTGATTACATTTTTCTAAAATTAAGGAATTTTTTCATAAATTAATAATTTATTACATTGTTGATATATTAATATTGCTAAATTAATAAATTTTCTATAGGCTCAACGTTATCAATTTTCTAGTTTTAGATGATACAATTGACAATGTGCCAGCACTACAAGAAAACTGGCAATAGATGACTGTCACTTTATGACAGAAATCATTTTATCATGTAAGTATGATGGAATCGTGACAGAATTTCAGTCTATCAAATGATTAATGATGTACTTGTGATAGAATATTGATCTATCAAGAATTTATTATATGTGTATGATAGAAATTAACTCAGTCACAAATATTATGATAGAAATTACATATTGACTGTGTTTGACCAAAATTAAAAGTATTATTTTATTTTTTTAAAATCTAAAACGCAGCGTTTAGCATGTGAAATGATTTTCAAATAAAAAAATATATTACAAAATGGTGCGTTCAGCCAAAATCTAAAGAAAGCAAAAAAATTTCTTAAGTCCTAAACTCTACACGACCCGCCCCGACACCCCCAAAGGTCAACGGTGACCGGACTTTGTTCAACGGCGATAGGAAGCTCAACTCAGCTAGTTCCGGCCGCTTTGAGTTCAACTATGCCGACGGTGTCAACCCACGTGCGGCGACGGCGTCGGATCGAAGCTCCAAAGCCGCGGGTTTTTCCGGTGGTCATTCCCGGCAAATCAGACGTCTCCGGTGATCGTGTTTGGTCGGGAAAGGTTGATGGGAGGCTGAGGATTAATTCCCAAGTGGTAGAGTCACCCAACTCCGGCTAGATCGTCGGCGACGAAAACCGGATCTTCGAGTTTTCGAGATGTTCTACTCGGTTTGATTTAGACGGTTATGACCGGCATCTCAAGAGCTTAAATTCGGTACCAAGCTCGGCGGTGAGGTGGCCGGAATCGGAAAGTTACAATAGGGTCAAGAAAAAATTCGGGTCGGTCAAAGCCAAACCGGTCAACAATCTCTCTCTCCTTCTCTCTCTCTCTTTCTCTTTCTCTCTCTCTCTTTAAAGCCCATTTTTCTAGTAGTGGAAGTTGCATTAGATGATAGAGATAGAGAGAGTGAAGGTTTTTTTATTTGTGATTTAATAGCTTGAAATTTTGGATTAGAAAAAAAAAACAATGATATAGAACTTGAAATTTTACGGGAGAAATACTGTCAAAGGGTTGCGTTGTAACTCTGAAAATAAGGGTATGCTTTTTGTTCCAGACCTTTTTTTTTTTTTTGGTGTGTGTGTCCATGCTCGTCTTTACATAGGTTTCACTCTGTGATAGGTTAGGAATATGACTTAAAATCGAGAAATAGTTTTCGGATGTGAGTCCTAAATTGGGAGTTGTTGGATTAAGTTCTCTTCATTTATTTTCAGTTACAATTTTAAACTAATAGTCTGAGCAGTTATTGGAAGAAGAATCATATTCATATGTCCCTCTGATAGCATGTCATGCATATCTGTTTGTTTTAAAATGAGCTGAAAAAAGGTGATTAGTTTAGTTGATAATGTTAGTTAACATAGATAACGTCAATACATTTAAATCTATCTAAAAGAATGTGATTTTTTTTTTCGAGTAGATAGCCTTTACAAGGATAATATAATGTTTAATTCTTAACTCATTTTATAGACTAATTCATTGAAACTATTAATATCTAGTTGCCTTAGGTTGGAATGATTGCGGTATGTCTTTGTAGTAAAGGGATACATTTCGTAGAAAGCGAGAACAAAAAAATTATCTCATTTGCTCCTTTAAAGGAAAGGGATAAAATAATTAATCAAGTTATTACTAAAGGTGGAGCTTATAAACTCTACATGCATATTTGATGTTTTGCTCTGTACAGTCTAGTTCTTGTTTGGGAAAATTTTATTGCTTTATCATGAATATGCTTTTGTGCTTTGTTATGCACACACACACTGCTTCTTATAGGATTATCTATGGTCAGCAACGACTATATATTTTGTAATATTATACTCTATAGTGCATGAATAATTAATTATTTGTTCTCTTGTAGAAAAAAATCCAGGTAGAGACAATGTTGTGTTGGCTTATGAGCTAGTTTGGGCCATTAGTGCATGGGAAGATTGCAACCTTGCTCAAGCTCAAGTAAGTTCGAGTTATGTCTTCTTTAATTTGACGTTTCAATGACAATGATCTTTGTGCTTGTAAGAATGATATGATATCCTTATTGGCTTGCTATCATACATACTATTGGATTGATTGTAAGCCTCTTTTTTAACAGGATATGATATGAATTATATTTGTTTCTCCATCCATCTTGAACTCCCATGCTTGTGGATGTTCTGCTTTATACATCTGCCTGAATACTTACGCAAATTCACAGATAATTATGCTTGTATCATTACCTTTTCAGATAGGGACATGCACAAAAACATTGTTTTACTTTGTGTTTACATATTGAATACAAGTAAATAGATGTTTTCGATCTATTCGATTATTACTTTATCACTTTTTGCCAGCAAAACTTGCTGACATAATTGCTCTTTGCTGTGCTTTTATAGTTGATATTCTGTCAATTTTTTTATAATCATTTTTCTCAGACCATATTTTAAATATATGTGACAGGTCCATGCTAAACTGAGGAAATGACTTAAAGACAATTTAATACTAAAGTTGCAACATCAACTAGAATTATTTATGGAGGTATTCTTTCACTACTTTGTTAGCTATTAATTGTGACCCTTTGTTTAAAAAATGGAGTATGTTGCAATCGTTATTAATAAGCATAGAGCCGCATGGGCTCATTGAAACTTATGGTTAGTCTTCATAGACCTTTTTCTTGTTAAGACAAAGTAGTAAATAGCACATTACAACTAAACATACAATATTGTTATTTCAACTTATTTACTGAACTTACTTCGGCCTTTTCTATTCAATATCAAGGACATTTATTCTTATGTATATGCTTTTGAGAGAAGCATTCTTTATATGTTATGTGCTTAATATTTTTCCTTTTGCAGTAGTAATTTTTGTTAGATTGGTTCTTAAATAGTTCCAAGTATTTAGAAAAACGGAAGTTGCTTAAGGATATAATATACAAGGCAAACTGTTGAAAATGAATCCAAGAACAAAATTCTCTGCCACTGATCTTTTATTCAACTTAATTAATTAGAGGGGTATGAATTAGAGTTGTAGTTTTGTTCATTATATATGAGTTGTAATTTAGTTCTTTCTCTCTCTCTCTCTCTATGTATATATATATATATATATATATATTGTTCATCTATTATTGTTTCTTTCTTGTCCAAGTTTTGTGTCACCCCATCCTGGACAAATACGAGACATTTCTCATCCCAACAGAGTAGAGGTGTGTGCAAGCATTTAAAAGAAGTCCCAAAAAGACAATTCTTATTCATGTCATACAATCCCAGGTCTAGGAATTTCAAACTATAATCAAGTGTTCTCATCATTATTTCTTCATTTTAGGTTGTCTTTCATAACTGTTGTTTTTTTTCTTTAGCCTTTTCTATTTTAGTTATATTCACATGTGCCTAAGCCTAAGCCACATTTAAATTCTTGTTTCTAGACGTATATTTAATTTGTACAGGACAAGCTATTACCACTATCAATGAACTTGGATCTAGATATATGCCCAGGAAATCACAAAATAGGAACCATATACTAACCCACAACAAGGAAATTTGATATATCATGTAAATATATGGTCTGTGTGTGCGTTTGCAGTAAATTTGTATGCTTTCTATTCAAAGCAAAGCTTCCTCTTTATTTGCATACCTGCAGGAAAGTGAACTGTTTTTTGTGGGTATCATTTTGGTACCATATTTTATTGCAGGAAGGAATTAATTTAAGTTGCATCATAAATTTAGAGTTTTACTTTAATAGATAACTCTTTATAATGACAGTGTTGCAATATTCATTAGTGGTGTACATGCAGATTGAATTTGAATTTGTAATTTGTAATGATTCTATTGCATCTAAAACTTAGGAGTTTTACTACAGTAGTAAATTTTTTATAATGATAGTGCTGGGCATATTCAATAGGTATTGCGCATGCGAGTTGAGAGAAACTGCTGGACTTGGGAATTTTGCTTGGTATCTGTTGAGAATGGGAGTTTATCTACTGGAATTTTACTGAGAATGTGGGAGGAGTTCTGCATTACAAGATTTGACGGCTTGTTAGCTTGTAAAATTTGAAACATTTGTAGGAATTAACTTTTTAATTACTTTGGATGTGTTAACTGTTGGATACAAGTGTTTGGGATGATGTTATTAATATAAAGTGCTTTTGGACTTAATAGAATGTATAATTTAATTTTTTTTGTTCATATTGAATTTGTGATTAAATTTCATATATAGAAATGCATAAATTTAAATGAAATAATTCATAATTTTTTTAAATATAAATTTAGATCATGTGACATAAATTATTAATCATAAATTATGTCAAAAATAAAATAATTTATGACAGAAAATTTCAATCATAAATCCCGTCACAAACAAAATAATTTATCTACTAAAATTTACCAGTTAATAATTCAAGCGTGAAATCAATTTTCCCGCCAAAATTTCAAAATTAAAAAAAATTCACATTTCCCGCCAAAAAATTAAATAATTTTTTCATTTTTTTCCATGACTGTCATGTGACATTTAAACGCTATCATAAGTTAATGACATATTTTTTTTCTATCATAAAAGAGTGACAGGTACATAGACGATAGATAATTTCACTGTCATCCACCCCCCTTTATGATAGATTTTTGCAGTCATCTATTGCCAGTTTTCTTGTAGTGCAGAACGGGCAAAATTTCGTTACTCCTAATCCCATCCTATGTACACAATCAGGACACTAAAAGTCTCTTTTGCATAATACCTTTTTTTACCAAAAAAAATAATTCCCATCCCATCCTGCCAAATATATTATCCTATCCTATCTTGTTTTACCCCCGATAATCATCTTCATGTGAAGGGTCATTGTAATTAAATCTAGCTAAAATCTAAGAATAAATATCACTAACAAGTAGAATAATCTAGCAACCAGGGGCGGATGTAGCTTGTGACCAGTGGGGGCTCAAGCCCCCATTGGCCAAAAAAAAAAAATTATAAAATTAAACAAAAAAATTTAGTTTTCCCCCATAAAACATTTATTAAAATAATCACTATAAATTATAAACCCTCGTAAATTTTAAAATTTAACTTTTAAGAATTATAAAAATTTATATTTTAATTAAAATTATGATAGCCCACCACTCAAAATATTTTTTTATTATAAAAAATAAGATTAATTCTTCCAGTCTCTATAATAATAGTAGAGCGAATGTTTTCAGTAATGAAATTCATGAAGAATCATCTTTGGAATCAGATGAGATAAATGATAGTTTAGTTGTTTATATAGGAAATAATAAATTTAATGATATTAATAATGAGTTTATTGCATAATATTTTTAAAATATAAAAATGCGTAGAGAATAATTATAAATGTATTAGTAAATATTTTATATATTCAAAATTTTAGTTTTTCATATTTTATTATTATTTAATTTAGCCCCCGGTAAATTATTTTTCTAGATCCGCCACTGCTAGCAACAACCTCTTCTTGACTCTGCTTTTCTATTTATATTTGTGTGCGTGATTATATACACACATGAAGCTAATTACGTACGTGATTGCATGCGTGTCAATGGTTTTTTTTTATATATATATAGTCTTTTAATGCATATGTCCATATATTTTAAAAATTTTGATTCGAGATTTGATGAGGTTGTAAAAAACTTTTATAACGTTACAAAATAATTTTCAAAAGTTTGCATTATTGTAATAGTCTTTTACAATATTTTAAAACCTCAAATCCATGTTACAGAAAATGCAAGCATCCGCACTTTAAAATGATTACACACACATACACCATAGCTTTAATACTATTTAAAGTGAGCAGAAAAATCTGTTACATGCCCAGGTGCTTGCCATTAGAAAATGGTGCTCATTAGATCATCTTCTACTCCCCCCCCCGGCGTCAAGGAACAAATGGGGGAGGCGGGGGAGCATCATGACAAAGATTAGCATGATTTTCTGGAAAAGACAAATTCTTCTAGAACTTTTTTTCATCCAAATTAAACGAAATGATTTCCTTCTACAATGTCTCATACTGATTAACTCAAGTCCATACTTTTGAGTTCCATAGTCAAAACAATTAAACTTGAAATTAAATAATTTAATTTATTCAAAACAATTAAGCCTGAAATTAAATGATTTAATTTATTCCTTCATTTCATCTACGCGTGCAAATCAAACTAAAAGGTTTATCTTTTGAATTGAAATGAAATAATTAGTCTTCTTTGCCAGCATACTCACCCAAAGGAAAAAAATATTAATGGACTTGAGTTGGAGAGGGGGGAGAGAGGGAGACCGTAACTGCAGAAGTCTTCTAGATGTATTAAACTTTATATCTTAGCCGTACTATGTGTCTTTGTGTCTAATGGCCAAGAATGAAAAAGTTTGTGCGGATGAATTTGGGCTTTACCCACCACCATAAATTTATCATATTACGTTTTTTTCTCTGCTTTTTTTTTTTTAATTAAGGCAAACGGTCGGTAAAGTCTGAATTCATTTTTTAGTCCTTATCTCCCTAAAATTTGAACTCAGGTAGTCAATTAAATAAAGTCACTTAAAAAATACTTGACCATGTCTTTTAGGGACTTATGAATATTTTAGTTTTAGGATTAAAAATAGCTGATTATCGTTATAAATTAATAAACTATAAAAATATTTAAACTGAAAATAAAGTAATTAAGAAAACACGTTGTAATTAATTGCAAAACTTGTTATATATATATATAAGATAAGGTGGAGGGCAAAGCCCAAATTCATCTTTTAACCCTAATAAATGTATGATATATAAGTCTAAAATAAACGAGTCAATGTGAAAATAAAATTCGAATGGTAGTTCATTTGCAGCAAATTACAAATTGAATACGGAATGTATTTACAAATCTAAAAAAATTAACCAAATCACATATACGCCCGCTAATTCACTTGCCCAAATGATTATTCTTGATGAATATAAAAGTGCAAAGCAGCAAATAAATCATTTGCTGCATGTTAGATACCTGGCAGACAACGTACTTGGTTCCAAAAATATATATTGTTTCTTGGAAGTGGCGAAGAATTAATGATCAGGATTCTGTTGATTGGGAAGAAATGAATTCTGTTTTTGGGACCTAAGTGCGAAAAAGAGAGAGTTCTTGGGTCAGAGTGCTGAGTTTAAGGGTCATTGTACAAATAGTTTTGCTGACGTGGCTGATGTCGTTAAGGTTGTCAAGTGTTTTTCTGGAAAATTTCCAGAAATACCAGTATGAGAAGGGCTGTTGCACAGCGCCTCGTTCTTGGGTTCTTTCTCTTTCGTTTCTTAACCAAATTCAGTGATTCTTGTTTCCTTTGAAAGCTTGTAATCTCTTCTGTAAGGCGTGATTGGTTGTTGCGATCAATTTGAGTAACAAAAGGTGTTGATGCGTGAATTTGTCTGCTCGGCAACAACGGTAATTCCTCCTCGCTTGATCAACCAACGCCACTCCCTGGTCGCCTCTTCACTAGTCTCTTCTGCTATCTCGAGCAGAAATGTCCGTCCCCTTCTTCTTCAATATCCTGCGTACACAAGTACCAGTCAGAGTGCGCCGGGTGGTTTTCCCGGCGTAAACCCTCCGATGCTCAAGTCAGCGATTTAGGTGTCTCGGAAAAACCCTTTACCACAAATCCCGTGGTTTTGACTCAATAAAATGAATACTCATAAAAGATAAGAATCTCCCTTAGATCTTTTTTGTGTTTTTTGTCCAACCCTTTTACCTTCTTTGATTGCGCCATTTATAGGCTTCTGGCGGATTCGATTTCCCACGGTTCACTTTCCACTTAGCGTCGTCATGGGTGTGTGGCGGTTGATGGTGGGCGTGGCGGTTGAGAGGTTCGTGCCTGTAGATCCGCAGGGTGGGGGTCGTGAACGGGCCTCGAGGCTTTGGATCTTGCCGCGAAATTCGCGTTCTGGTAGTTGTAGTGGATTGAAACTGCTTTACGACTCCGGGACCGGATCGGGAGTAGAGATCTCGCAAAGGCATCCTGGTGAAGAATCCTTAATGGGACGAGCCGAAATCTCGCTCTGATAGGTCGAGCAGGAACTTCCGGTTTCGTTAAGACGGCGTCCAGGGATCCTTGGCTGTAAAGAGTAGGAAATTCTTGTGGAGCTGGCCTGGTCGTTATTCATCCACAACACCAGTCCCCCAGTTTCTGGTATTTGTAATGAAATGGATTAATACTAGAAACTCGGTAATTCTGTCCTGCTCGCGATGTAATCTATCTTCTCATTGAAATGACGCATAGCTCACTTGGTTTCTTCAATAGCTGGTCATCTCCTCGAAGAGTCGCGTCACAATTAAATGTTGGTGAGGTGGCGTTGATCTATCCATCCGTTTGAATTTCAAACTGACGGTTACGGATCCCTAGAAGCGCGTGCCGTACGATTGGTATAAATGAGAGAGCGTCCTTGCCTGTTTGGGAACTGCGATTGACCTAAACAAAATTTTTCTCTCTTTGCTGGAATTTCCCCGCTGTTTCCAACTCTTTTCGTCGGAATACGCGTGACCCCGCCGGTGTGCCGTTCTTTCAGGTATCATTTTCCTCTTTTTCGACTTTGATTTCTGCTGTTGTCTTCTTCTCTTTCGTTTCTTTTCTTCTTGAGTGTCGTCGTGGTGAGTAGAGTTTTGGAGATGTCGAAGGGAAAAGAGAAAATAATTGAGATTGATGATGAGTCGGATTCACCGCCGAGATTATTGGCTGCGACTCCTTTCGTTCCTGGGGTTCCTTTAGAATTAGTGGACCAGCCTCACGGTAGGAGTAGTACTGGGGGGGTGTCTTCCGAGGTAACCTCCTCGATTAGCGGTGATGATAATGAGGGATCTTCGCGTTCAGAGGATGCCCTGAGTGAGGGATCGAGCAGGGGGTCTGGTGAGGTATCCTCACCAGAAGTGAGGGGAACAGGAAAAAGAGGGAAATTGGGTAGTAGAAATCTAGCAGAGCATTATGCTATAGACCACATGGTTTGCTCGACCACGGTGGAAGACCTCGAGGAGCTTCGAGCTATGTACGGTATTCCCGAGGCCATACCCCTTCGGGTTCCTGGAAAAAAGGATACCCCTAGTCGACCTCCTAGGGGGTACGTCACCTTGTCCTTAGAGAGTTTTAAGTTCGGGTTAAGGCTTCCGTTGCAGCCATATTTTGTTCGGCTGCTCGGTGGATTGGGCCTGGCTCCTGGTCAGCTTAACCCTAATGGGTGGAGGCTGCTTTACGTGCATTGGATTACGTGGAGCAAGTGTGGTCAGAGCGAGCCCACAGTTGACGAAGTTAAATACTTGTACCAGCTGAAAAGTAGTCCCAAAGACGCGGGCTGGTATTACTTCATGTCAAGTTCGAAGACCAGAAAACCTCTAAAGGACCTTCCGACTGGGGGTGGTGGGAGATGGAAGGAGAGATTCTTTTTTGCTGGGGGTCCCTGGGGTCAAGTGGCACAGATCGATGGGAGGAGGGTTTATGTCCCTTCTCGTTTCGTAGTTCCAGGTTGCCTGCTTTGTCTTTGTATCTCCAGCTCCCCTTCCTCTTTTTCTTTCTCTCTCTCTATTTTTTTTTTAACCACGTCGTTTGTAACATGATATTCGGTCGAACTGCAGGTTCTTGGGCGGTGAACTACGATCTTGAGCCGGCAGTGCTCGTACGCGTTCAGACGGCATTGGCTAAGTCCTGTTCGTATCGAGATCTGCTGTCACCTCACAGCTTGATCCAATCCCATCTGATATCAGCTGGTGAGGTCATGGAGGACGATGTGGTTGGGGCTTTGAACAGAAAGCGTCGTCGTCCCGCCCCTGCCAGGAGCTCGAGCGAAGGGCCTCCTGCAAAACGAGTCAATGTAGTGGGAAGGCGCTCCCGAAAATATTCGCCCGCCCTGGTGGTGAGGCCGGTGACAATACCAAGATGGTGGTCCCTCCTCATCTCGAGATGGACCTAAGCTGAAAACGCCAGATGATCGAACCGAGCTGGCGCCCTATGTGAACGAGCTCACCAGGCTGGTGGGAAAAAAAGATTTGGAGGAGTTTGAGGGAAACACCCTTGGCGAGCTAGTTGCGGGTATGCAATTTGGCGCCTTCCATTTGGGTTGTCTGGCCACTTACTACAAGGCCAAGGTCGGTCGGTATGACCGCAAGATGAAGGATGACATTCAATCAGCAAGAAAGCGTGCTGATGAAGCTGAAGCAAAGGCCGGTGAGCTTAACATCGAGAATTTGAAGTTGGTGGAGCAATCTTCTCTTGCTCAAGCGAAAGCTGTTACTCTCGAAGATGAGGTGAAGAAGCTGAAAGATGATTTGGAGACGCAGCGGAATACTTACGAGGCTCAGCTGGAGTCGCTCCGTACCGCTCACCAAGTCGACACGGAGAAATGGGAGAAGGAAGCTGATAGTCAGTACGAGCAGGGGTTGCGGCATTCTTACCGATGCATCATGGCTGTGATCAAGAAACAACACCCTGGGTTGAAGATGGACTAGCTTGCTGCTGGGGTCACTCAGCACATGAATGAGCAGAAGGCCAAAGAAGATCTTGAGCCGAGCAAGGTCTTTGTCAAGGCGACCTCTCCCCCTCGTGCTACCCCCATTGAAGTGACTGAGGTCAATACTCCACCAGGGGCAACTGGGGAGACTCCTCCCGCTCCTGCCGTCAGCCAGCCAGAAGAAGTGGCTTTGCCTGTTGATCTTTCGTCCTCTTAGACGTGCTATAGGCTTACCTCAGTGTTGTAATGCGCTCATGCTATTACTGATCCTCCTCTAATAAAAATTTTCTGGTCTTTATACTGTTTCTTTTTATCTCAAACCATTATTTTTGTCCTTGACAATATTTTTGGTACTTTCGATCACTTGCTCGGCTTCGAACGATTGAGCAGAGCTGGTAGGCTTGGTTTGATCTTACTCTTTTGAGTAAGATTCGCAACCTTAAGTCATCCGATAGTTCGGATTTTTATCAGCTTCTCACGGTCGCGAAGATTCGGGCAAGCTTGGCTTCGTGTCTCGCCATCGACCTGGCTTTGAGACACCGAGCGCTTTGCTTGCCTTAGAATATTTTGGGAAACTTTGGAGTCTGCTCGCCTTCGCGGGGTCAAGCAGATCCTGGCATGCCTGGCTCTCGCCATCGACCAGGCTTTGAGACATTGAGCCTTACGCATGCCTTAGAGATATTCTGGGAAACTTTGGAGTCTGCTCGCCTTCTCGGGGTCGAGCAGATCCTGGCACGCCTGGCTTCGTGTCTCGCCATCGACCAGGTTTTGAGACATTGAGCCTTATGCATGCCTTAGAGATATTTTGGGAAACTTTGGAGTCTGCTCGCCTTCGCGGGGTCGAGCAGATCCTGTCACGCTTGGCTTCGTGTCTCGTCATCGACCAGGCTTTGAGACACTGAGCCTTACGCATGCCTTAGAAAAATTTTCGGAAACCTTGGAGTCTGCTCGCGCCCGGCGGTCGAGCGGATCTGACACGCTTCGTGTCTCGCCATCGACCGAGCTTTGAGACACGAGCCTTATGCATGCCTTAGAAAATTTTGAAACCAGAGTCTCGCCGCCGCGGGGTTGAGCGAGATCGCACGCTTGCTTCAACCGTGTCTCGCCATCGACCAGGCTTTGAGACACTGAGCCTTATGCATGCCTTAGAAAAATTTTCGAACTTTGGAGTGCTGCGCCTTGGCGTGGTCGGCGGATCTCTGCAACAACCGTGTCTCGCCATCGACCAGGCCTTGAGACACTGAGCCTTGTGCATGCCTTAGAAATATTTTGGGAAACTTTGGAGTCTGCTCGCCGTCGCGTGGTCGGCGGATCGCTGCCAACAACCGTGTCTCGCCGTGACCGCTTTGAGACCGAGCCTTGTGTATTCCTTAGAAATATTTTGGGAAACTTTCGAGTCTGCTCGCCGTCGCGTGGTCGAGCGGATCTGGCAACAACGTGTCTAGCCGTCGACCGAGCTTTGAGACCGAGCCTTGTGTATTCAGAAATATTTTGAAACTTTCGAGTCTTTCGGCGAGCCGGTCATGAAATTCCTCACAATTTTCATTAATTGTGCAGCTCGTCATACATGTTATTGATTATAATAAGCAGAAACAATAGCTGATAAAAACATGAATTAACGTGACTCACAATCGTCCGCTTTTACTGGAAATACTTTTTGAGATGGACTACGTTCCATGGTCGCTTCACTTCGAATCCATTTGCACGAACGAGTTTATAAGCCCCTGGTTTCTGCTCGGGCATCTAATGAAGTGATTTGCATCGCCTCTTTTGCCGCCGTAGAATAGCAACTCCGAGCAACTCTCTGGTCTCCCCGTACTACCCCAACTATTCCATTCACCCGATACTTGAGGGCCAGGTAATGGGTAGATAGTACTGCCTTGCTCGATCTCAGAAAGGGGCGGCCTAAAATCACATGATAAGGACTCTCCTCATCAACCACAACAAAGTCCAGAATCATGGTTTTTTCTGATGGACCCGAGCCAATTGTAATAGGCAGCTCGACCACGCCAATGGGGTTTAGTCTCCCTCCCCCAAACCCTTTCAGGGAAGTGTTGGTGTGCTCTATCTTCAGATCTGCTATTCCCATTTCCTCCAACGTGGATTTAAAAAGGACATCAACTGAGCTCCCCGTATCGACCAGGATTCTATCGAACCTCTTACTAGTAATGGTGGCTTCGATAACCAGCGCATCCTCGTGAGGATATAACACCCCCTCTTCATCTTCATCCGTCCACATTATCGGCACTTGCCTGGTTCTAGCCCGCTTTGCTACTGGAGTATTAAAGAATACCTCCTTGCTGGTCATAGCATATCTGGCATAGTTCTTCCTGGATCTGTTCGAATCTCCAGCTAAAGTTGGCCCTCCGGCAATAACTCTCACAACAGGCTGTTCACTCCCCATACTTCTGTCCCTCTGGTCTACCCCCCGTGACGACTCAGTGATTGGGAGTGTTCCATCAATAAACTCGTCTAAGTATCGATTCCTGACTAAATCCTCCACCTGGTTCCGCAAGTCTCGACATTGCGCGGTTGTGTGGCCATGGGTGTCATGGAATTCACAAAATCGTCCCCTGTCTCTCCTGCTGGGTAACTTGGTTATTGGAGTGGGAGGGTATAGCAGGCCACGATTTCTGATCGCCTGATACACTTCGTCCAACGGTGCTTTCAGGCGTGTATACTGCCCATAACTTTGGCTCTGATCGACCAGGTGCACTGCTCTTTCTCCGGGGGCATTGTTTCTACCAAGAGGTTGGGCCGGGGCATCAGGCCTGCTCATCCTTCCGTCTATCACGTGCTGGCTCACCGGTGGATGACGGTATGGTTGTTCATACGCCTGCTCCATCCTCCTCCAAGAATCTCGGGGTGGATGGTGAGCAGGTTGCCCTCTGCTCTGCTGGGATTGAGGTGGCCTCTGGTGGGGTTGATACAGAGTGGAGCGGTTGCTCGTGTTTCCCCCCGGAGCCTGGTGCTCCCTCCGTTTAATTGGCCCGCCTCCTCCTGAGGCTTTCTTATCCTTCCTCCTTAGCCCTTCCATCTGCTCGCTTCTAATTTTCGCAGCCTTTTCCTCCTCAATCTCCATGTCTCTCTTTGCCTGCTCATAGGCTGCTGAGTACGACTGTATTGCGGGGCTTCTCAGGTTATACCACAAACGCCCTATTCTCACTCCACTTTTCAATCCCTTGAGAGCTTGAGGATGATTAAAAGCTCCAAGGTCGAGCACTGCACGGTGATACCTCTTAATAAAGTCCCGCAAGGTCTCCTCCTCCCCCTGCTTTATGCTCATCAGCTCCATCATGTCATCCTCTGGTGCCATCGCCCCTCGAAAGTGTTCAGCAAATATTTGGCACATCTGGTCGAATGCTTTTATGCTCCCTCGAGCAAGCTGTCGATACCACTCCCGTGCTCGCCCCTCCAATGTTAGTGGGAACACCCGGCATCTCTGAGCATGGGAGAGTCCTTGTACTCCAGTTATATCATTGAACCGCTCTATGTGCACTAGCGGGTCAGTTCGTCCAGCATATCTGAGGTCGGGGAGGCGGAAATCTCTCGGGATGATGGCCCCCATAATTTCCGCAGAGAGGGGTGACTCACTGTCCAGCATTATCCTCCAACTCGGCGCTTTATTGCAGCCCCTCATGTCGTCTATTATCTGCGCTAGTCTCCGTACCTCCTCCTCCAGCTGTATAGCTCGACCAGGATCACGTGCTGCCACCTGGTCTCGCTCTAGCTCAACATCATGCAGATGTTGTCGAAGCTCTCTTTCCTCCTCGTTCTCCACCCGGCCATTGTTACCAACATCTAGCCTATCGGGGAATTGGTCCCCTCTCGCTTGGCTTCCTCTCCAGTAACTGGGATCATTGGCCCCCTGACTCAGGCTTCCTGTGACCCCCTCCCTTGTCTGCGTAACTCTCTCATCACCATTCCTTCTGTCCAAGCGGTCCTGCATCCCTACACCGCTTCTCCTACGCTCCTCCTGAGCTTCCCTTTGTCCACTTCTTAATTCGCACAGGATGGTTGTCAGGGTTTCCATCTGCCTTTCCATTCGTTCCATCCGTTCATGCATCCCCCGTTCTCGTGCCTCATTGGCTATTTCTCTCAGAGTTGCAGATTCGTTCAACCCTGTGTCTCCTCCCTGAGCACTACTTCCCGCCATATCCATGAGTTTCTCAGCCTTCTTCTTCTTCTTCTACTTTCGGTATACGGAAGCTTTTTGCCCAGCTCCCCACAGACGGCGCCAAAATGTTGATGCGCGAATTTGTCTGCTCGGCAACAACGGTAATTCCTCCTCGCTTGATCAACCAACGCCACTCCCTGGTCGCCTCTTTACTAGTCTCTTCTGCTATCTCGAGCAGAAATGTCCGTCCCCTTCTTCTTCAATATCCTGCGTACACAAGTACCAGTCAGAGTGCGCCGGGTGATTTTCCCGGCGTAAACCCTCCGACGCTCAAGTCAGCGATTTGGGTGTCTCGGAAAAACCCTTTACCACAAATCCCGTGGTTTTGACTCAATAAAATGAATACTCAGAAAAGATAAGAATCTCCCTTAGATCTTTTTTGTGTGTTTTGTCCAACCCTTTTACCTTATTTGATTGCGCCATTTATAGGCTTCTGGCGGATTCAGTTTCCACTCTTCACGGTTCCCACTTTCCGCTTAGCGTGCGTCATGGGTGTGTAAGCGGTTGATGGTGGACGTGGCAGTTTGAGAGGTTCGTGCCTGGAGTTCCGGAGGGTGGGGGTCGTAAACGGGCCTCGTGGCTTTGGATCTTGCCGCGATATGCGCGTTCTGGTAGTTGTTGTGGAGTGAATCGGCTGCTAAACGACCCCGTCCAGACCGAGTAGTGAGATCTCGCCGCAGGCATCCCGTGAAGAATCCTTAATGGGACGAGCCGAAATCTCGCTCTGATAGGTCGAGCAGGAACTTCCGGTTTCGTTAAGATGATCCAGTAGGAAATTCTTGTGGAGCTGGCCTGGTCGTTATTCATCCACAACAAAAGGCATGTTGTTTTCCTTCAAATACTGAAGTTTGTTCATCGTGTTTTCAGTTTTCTTCTTCGATCTAGTTGATTTTTCTCAGTTCTTTGCTTCGATCTCGTGATTTCTTTGAGCAATTTTGTTTGAAAAATCATAACAGCTGAAAATAATATTCAAGCTAAAAATAAACTCACTTCCTCTAAATCATTAAGCTCCATATGAACTCATAGTCCTTGAAAAGACAAACATTCCAAAAGTGACAAAAATCTTTGACAGAGGCACAAGTCACTAAAGAGACATAAGCCACCAAAAGAGACAGAAGTCCTCGAAAATTATAGGCCTTTCCTCATTTTTTGATTTCTCACTAGGCTTTTCTATAAAGATTCAGTGAGATAGTATTTACAAGCACTGCCAACCTTTCTTTTGTATCAAGTAAATTGTATGCAATGAAAGTGCTAGGATCCAACGGGGAGTGTTCGTTGCGAAACTGGATTTAGGTTATTAAAGTATTAAAATCAAAAGTCTAGCATATTAGGTGCTATAAACCCAAGTAACTTCCTTTCACTAATTAATAAAGGACACAACTCAAAAATATGTAAACATGTGTGGTCCGACTAATTTAATGAGGTTAATTTCACGAGTAAAAATCTCTCTTATGGTATAAATATAAAGTAACTGATCTTGTAAATTTAATTATTCAATAACAAGGCTTGTAACCAATTACAAAGTACTTCTTTTAGGTTGTTTATTTCTAGTTTTAAATATTCTCTTCTTTATGCATTAATAATTTCTCTACATTGTGCTGCGCTTTCTTCGATCGAATTCAGTATAGTACAATTTATTCCACTCTCTGCTGTCAAAAACGATAAGGGTTTACAGAGAGTCATAAAAAGACGTATATATGTTGAGCCTCGCTTAGGAACACGAAGATAGAGAGGGATAGGATTGTACGCTTTCCGAGGTGAATCCCAAACGGAGAAAGCACTTGTTGAGTTCATCCATTTCTCTGTAATTTCAGGATAATGACGATCTAATACATCCTTCAGGCTCTCAGTTTTATTCACCCACTCAAGTCCTTTCTTCGTGTATGTCTCCTCATTGAAATTGCCAGTAAAAAACCTGTCAGCTTCTAGCCTCCTGTGCGGTCAATACGAAATTTCTTCAGGCCTGGGTCAAATTAAATGATCAAAGCAAGACAACCAATTTTGCCCTAGTCGGCTAGGTTTTTTTTTTTTTTTTTAACCTTCAATAGATAGACTTTGTTACAGAAGTTTTAATAACTGATTATCATGTTATTTTGATTCAAATGTTAATAAATTGCCTTAATAGTTAACTTGCTTTAACAGTTACAAATAAATAATCATATCAATTGAATTTAAATCTTGAAATCTCTAACATTACTCTTATACTGTTTTTTGAGGATTATTAGTAAACACTTTCGTCTCTATTAATTAGATAAAAATAAATATACAGGAACAAGATTCCAATAAGAAGAAGTATTAGAGATAGAATTATGATTTTGGTTCAAATAAAAGAGGACAGAATTGGAAAAAAAATTTAAAGTAGGCTAAAAACTGAATTCTATGAGATGAGATGTCTAAAATAAAAATGTTTAAAGAAATTGACCGAAATTTAGTTAAAAACTCTTAGGATGTGTTCGGTATCATTTTACATATGTCATTTTTTATTTTATAAAAACACAAAATAAGAAAATGCGTTTGGTTAGGATTAAAATTTCTATTTTCCAACGAAAATGAAACTATCTTGTTTTTCACTTTAACGAAGGAAAGTGAAAAACAACCTTTTAATATTTTCTTAGTTTTATTTTTTTTGGGGCTCACTAAAACTACAACTTTAATGCTTTGTTTGTGAATAATAATGCATGAGTCCCACAATCCACTCACTTTGTTAATATTATATTATTTATTCATGTTAATTTAACTTTTTTTTTTATAATATGCTAATAAATTTTTAAAAAAATAGTACGCCAATATTATTTTAATTATTTACTAATAATAATAATTAGTGTTTTAACGAATATCAAAAAGCTATAATTATATATCATCTATAATTTATGTGTATAAATCATCCAATAATATAATTAGCTAATGTTTTAGTTGTTTATGTTGTTTGTTAAAATTAACATCTATAATAATAATAATAATAAAAGACCATTTAAAATATTTAGATATTGAAAAAGATTTCATTAAATTATTTTATCATTCTTTTTCATTGTCACTAAATTTTTAAACAAACAACCAAATGTATTTTTACTGTTTTTATTTTTATATATTATTTTAAAACAATCAACCAAACACATTTTCAAAATCACCAAAAACTAATCATTCTTATTCTATAAAGCAAATTCAAAAACATCATTTGAAATACAATACCAAACGCACCCTTATCTTCTCTAAAATGCTTCTTCAAGCTGAGCGTATACCTCAATAGCACGCAAGATTTTTCTATACTTGACAAGACATATAAGTGAGGCCTGTAATAAATCTCTAAAATGAAATATTAGATTCTTGATATTTAAAATCAAGTATCTTGATATACATGTTCTGAATTTAAGTTTCTGAAATCAGCTAGTCATATCATAAACTAAAGGTGGTAACTTTCAACATGGCCCTGTAACTCAACACAAATTCGACATAAATAATGGGCTTCCGTGGGTCGAATTTAGCATGATTATTAAATGGTCAGGTTTGGATTTAAAGTTTCTAACATGATGGTTTGTATATAGAAAAAATTAACAATTTCATTTTTTTTTTTTTTTATTGATATCAGTGAGAAAGTGGTTCATGTGGGAAGCGCTCATTCGTCTGTCAGGTGAACCCGAGCCGGAAGCCAATTAAAATCCTATTATATTGAGGTATTTTTCATCCAATAATTTATGTTATATTGTTGCCATATTTTAATGACTTAGTGTTTAATGGGTGAGATTTCTCATCTTTATCCAAACTTTTAAAAAAAATTAATTTTATTTGCATTTAAACAAAAATTAATTAAAATTCTAAACTACATGAAAGCATGTTATTAAATGGGTGACACAGCCCTCAATGGTTTTCAACCAACTTTCTTTATTTAGCCATTCGAATCTAAATCCTAGACAGTAAGGGCTAAAAATTTTAATTAACCTGTCCCTATGCTTCTACAGAAAAAGAAAAAATAGTTGACACAATTATGACTCAGTAATAAAAAAGTTAAATTTAGTGTTTGGGATTTTTAGTACGATTAATAAATGAGTTATGTAAATAAGTGGGCTTTAATTTAACACAACATAAATATAACGATTACTCCCTCTATTATAAGTAATTAAGTATGACGTTTGACGGGTGTGTTGTAGCTGGACCTTAGAAATTAAAGTGAGTATTAAAAATTGTTTAAATAATTAAATTTGACAAATGCATTAATATGTGATGAATTAATAATTCAGGTCAAAATTTCAACTTAATTTCTTGGTTTCATAATTCATTTTTGACGTAGCTACGATTGGGCTTTCAATAAAGAAACGATATGATGGAGCATCAACATACCTGCTAGCCATGAGTAGGAATATGGTGAAAGCGGTCTCACTAATAGCAAATCCCTCAATTTTCTTCTCTGCCATGAGGCCAACTAGCAGATCAAGCTTTTCCACATCATCACCGTACACTTCACCAAGTGCTTGGATTGCTTCCTTATCATCCGTGAGATCTTCCCATTTGGAGATTGGAATTAAAAGTAATGCCCTACAGAGTTGGTTGTACCTAGCAACTTTCCGCTCTCTATCCCTGTAGACTACATTTTTCATGACCCAGAAGCAAAATAACGAATATCAGGATTATCCACTTAACAAATGGTTGATGAATAACCGTACTGCCGAACGGTCGATGATTGATTTGAATGTACCTTCTAGAGCAGCAAGGTCCACTGGATCAGGCCTTTCTTTGCCTTCCATATCTTGTACAACAAGGTTCCTCAGCCACCGAGGATAGTTCCAAAGCACTACTGCACCACATGCTTGATGACCCATAGACACCATTTGCCTTGTAAAACCAATTTCTGATAAAGTCCTTTCACCTTTCAGAACTATGAAATTTGCCATATCAACCCTGCATATATCCATACAAGACAAACAAAGTAAAGTGAAAAAAGAGCCTTCATATAGGATTTGGATTCAATACTAAATTTTATGCCGTATATTAATTGACGGTTGTTGAATAAGAAAATAAGTAATTAAATCTTAGTTGTATAAATGCACTTATTGTAAAATTATGATAAACACAATTGATTAGCTTATTACTATATCTAAGTTCCTTAATATAACAAATAAAAGTAAATATACACAAGACAAAAAATTTAACACATGTATAGAGAAAATACATTGAAAATGCCTAAGATTTTTTCAATGTTGACTCTATAATTTTTAGATAGCAATTATAGTTAGACAAAAAATTAGATAAAATGCTGACAAAAATTATGTGTAATCTAGGCCGGTTTTAACATATAATTTTCAAAACATTAAGGACTTACACACTAATTTCTATTCGCATTCTGTTGGCGTTTAATCTCTTCATCATTTCTTACTTCTAAATAAATACACTAATATTAGTTCGATAACGGAGGTGAATACTTTTCAGCTAATCGAGGAGATTTGTTGGGACCAGGTAGAGGTCTCGGAGATGAAGTTGATCTGGTAGAAGCGAGTGCATTCGATAAACACCTACAAACTCCTCAGTTAATGAGTAGGGGACCCCGTGATTTTCAGGCCTCTTCATGCCCACAAGCCCTCCCAAGATTGCTCCTCCGACGTGCCCAAATGTGTCCTCGAAATTTTTTTCCCAACAACCCATACCTGCACACATTTAAGAGCCACAGAGAATTCAGGATTTAATAAAGGGAAATTATCATTTGTATACCCTATGTTTGCTCTGTTATCAAAATACTACAACACTTTGAGGTATCAATCATTACCCTAATGACAAATGTGTAACCCACCAAACCGTTAGTCGCCGTTTGAAAGTTAACGGAATTACAGTGAATTGACGATTTTACCCCTTGAAAATTATCACTTGTATACCCTTAAATTCTCTTATTCACTTGTATACCCTTAAATTATCACTTGTATCTATAAAAAGACTATATTACCCTTCTGACGTTATCATATTTTAACGGTGACTAACGGTTTGGTGGTCGGTTGATACATTTTGTCAACTTAGGGTGGACGATTGATACACCCTCAAAGTGTTGTAGTATTTTTGATAACGGAGTAAATTAAGGGTATACAAATGATAATTTCCCTTTTAATAAATAATGTGTTTATTTTGAGTTTGCGTCATTAATTATTTGCGTGATCTATCAATGTCTTTACGAAATATTATATCTCATGCCACATAAACCGTTTTGTTTTTAGGGAGATTGTGAAACGACCCGCACCGAACTCTTAGTACGAGCCTATCTAATTTTACTTGACTGAATTAATAATTATTCTATTATTCGAGAAATTTTATCAAAAATTCGTTAGAACCTCCTCTATAAATATAATATACTCAACCTGTAAATTCATGAAATTAACACTCCCAATATGATTTCATATCCAACCAACACCCACAACTAACTTCTTAAAATCCACATACCAAAACTCCTTTAAATATTTTAATATCAAATACAGTAAAATATTCTTAACCATAAATATAAAATAATTCATACAATCCAAAATATCTTAATAAAATATCTACAATTTCTAGCACCATTATATTACTCAAAAATCAACCTACGACTATTGCTGGGTTGACTGATGTACCTACAAGTCTCCTGGGGGGAAAAACATAATAAAAACAGAGTGATTTTTTAAAATAAACAACTATATCTACGGGCTGATTCGCGTTTGTAGATCCTCCTATTTCAAGTAAACAACATAATTATTCTCCGTAAAATGAAATACCGCCAATTTTACGTAATAAATCTCGAAACGAATATTTATTGCTATTCCCGTGTTAATAAAATTACCAAAATTACCAAAATTACCGAAATACCCCTATATGCCAAAATTACCATAATGCCCTGACGTCAATATTTACCACATTTATCATCGGAACCATAATTTATCAAATTATCCACGAAATTATAAATTATCAATTTGTCCTCAGTCTGAATCACATAATTAATCACAAGTTTCGAATTTATGAAATTACCCCCGAAATACGAAATTAACGAAATGTCCTTAATAACTTAAATTACCGATTTACCCTCGTAATGTCAAATTACCACACTGCCCTAACTAAAAATTACCAATTTACCCATAACTTTTCAGAAATTACAAATTTACCCCCAAAGCATGTGAATTTACCGAATTGCCCCTCGCAGGTCCACGGTGACCGGGCTTCAATCAACGGCGACGGGAAGCTCAATTCTCCTAGTTCCGGCCACGCTGAGTCTAATGGTGCCGGCGGTGGCCTCCCACGCGCGACGATGGGGGCGGATCTAAGCTCCAAAAGCCGTGACTTTTTTGGTGGTCATTCACGGTAAATCTGGCGTCCCCGGTGGTCGTGGTTGGTCGGAAAAGGTTTCTGGGAAGCTGAGGAACAATTTCCAACCGGTAGCGTCACCCAACTCCGGCAGAATCACCGGCGACAGAAAACGGGTCTTGGCCGCGAGTTTCGGTCTCAGTTCGCCGGCGTTCTGGTCGGTTTTCGGTTTCCGACGGCGAGGATAGCACGGTATGACCGGCGTCTCAAGAGCTTCAAATTGGTACCAAGCTTGCTCGGAATGGTGGCAGGAATCGCGAGTTACGGCCGGGTCAACAAAACTGGTCGGGTCGGGTCCGGACAAACGGGTCAACGGGTCTCTCTCTCTCTCTCTCTCTTTCATATATAGAAAACTGAAAACGGATTCTTCTTTTTTCTTTTTTTTTTTTTTTTACAAAATACAAATTAAACGAATACCGAACCCGTGACGGAATTAAAATCCGGTTATCCGAACTTTTAATCGCGCTTGATCTATCGTGATTTAACACCGTGATAATTCCTAAATTAATTTGGGCTTCAATTAATAATTAAATATGCCAAATATATTCGCAACAAATTATAATACTACCGGCAACTGTAAAATTAATACCGAAATAAAATTTATAAATACACTAAATTAGAATAAATAAAGTGCATATATTACAGATATCCACTTTTGCCTTGGAGTATTTGATTTTCACCTTCTTCGTTATTCATTTGATATCATAGCTGTTTAAGAAAAAACTCATCCTTGTAAAGAAACAACCGCATTTTATTGGTAAGATTTTGACAAGAGGAGATAATGAGGTATTATAAACTAAAAATGTAGAGGAAGAAGTGGTCATAAATTAAACACAAAAATGGTGGGGGAAAGTGTCATTCTCCCTTCTTTTTCTTCCTTGGGCTGGAGCTTTAGATTAGTTACCAGTTCGCAAGCATCCCTACATCCAAAGTATCAGTTTTAAGGAGGTCCACAGTCCAATCAATTGTATGAACTTTGGCAATCACAGCAGAAGTTACTAGTCTCCCAAAGCGATATAACTCTTCGAATAAAATATTGCAAGAAATAATACAATATTAATAACAAAATTGGAAATAATAAATTAATAAGAACATGAAAATAAAAAAATTACATAGATACATGATGAAATCACAAATTACATTGAAATTAAACAGCATCTACGACATTTACTAATGGGCTGTCGATGACAATTATTAACTCTAGTGTACTGCTACGAATCTTGGTCACTGCCCATGACGTCATAGATCTTCAAATTAAATGATCTTTGAGGTCATCGCATGTCTTTCCACTCTCTCGCTTTCCATCTTTTCAGCTTCCAAACGTCCACCAACTTGCACTGCCATCTCCCTTTTACTACAGTCACTCCTGAAAGTAAGTAAACTTCACACGTATGGACTTTCTACCTCCTCTCGGTGAACTCTTTAGTGTCTTTATGAACTTAGTGGACACTTATCTGCCACTTCATTTGATGCAATCAGCTCAACCTGCACTAATTTTGTTTAAGAATATGGGATGGTTAGCTAAATAATTCTATATATATAAACATATACACACGCATGCACACATTAGCTAAAGTTTTTTATGATGTTGAATTTTTGTTGACCTGGTTAGTATCCTCCAAGTGGTCAATCCAATCATGTATCATAAACTGAATCCAAGATGCTGCAATCATATTGAACTGCTTTCCTGTGTCTTTGTAGTTTCTACGAGCCAGAGGTTTTATGGCCACAACCATTGGATCTGGCTTTATCAGCTACATGCAACCACAATATCATCACTGTTAGATAACATTTCCTGCCCTTTTTTGTGTTTGTGTTTTCGGTTTTCCCATATATTGAAGGTTGAATTGAATTTGTTTCTAGTGATGATTGATTCGTGCCTATCTTGCAAAGATCGAATATCAGTGTATAGTATATATATATATGGTTAAAATGATCCGTAGAAAATTTAGATCAGCACTGAATCTATATCCAGAGTGAATACCTTATCTTTCTGATCAACAAGAAGAACGTTCTTGCCCAAGAAATTTCCTTCACTACCAACACCTTCATTGAAGGGATCATTACATTTGCCGTCAGCTGTTCGGTAAGGATAATCGGCAGGATTGAATCGAACACCAACTGGGGTTATGCCAACGTTGAACAAATTGTATTCTTGGTGAAGGTGCCGGCGGACACCCAGATAAAACAGCCCTAAGAACACTGGCAATCGAGGCCATATGCCCAACTTATCAATCGAGTGTACAATCTGCAAGAAAATGTTTGAACAAGAACTAAAGAACACTATAAGGCTGTCTTTCGAACTCATCAATTTCAAAATCCGAAAAGAAATGGAGAATGTTAACGGAAAGTAAACTAATGACAGCTTGCATGAACGTAGGATAAATTTTTACAAGGAAAAGGAAACAATCCATGAGAGTCATTTTGGCAACAGCTGAAAGAGTCGTTTGGGTTTTACTTAGTCTACTTTCTATTTCAATAAATCCTAGTCTTTGGGGATGTTGTTATTTGACTTATTCCTTTGTTAAACACGTAGCTAAGATATGGCTAACGTGTCCTATTTGTATGCTTTCTGTTAAGAGTTATAAATGGCTATTAAAAGCCTAGTATCAACAAAAAAAGTCATTCAGTCCACTTTATTACGCTCTCCTTGCTGCAGTCAATAGATTCTAACAAATTAGTATCAGAGCGAGGTTAGTGACTTGTAAAAAAAAGAGAGCTTAAACACAAGAGAGATTGAGAGATGTCAAGTGCAAGCGAAGGTTCTTTCGTCCAACCAGCTATTCCACGTTTTGATGGTCATTATGACCATTAGAGTATGCTCATGGAGAAATTCTTAAAGTCCAAGGAATACTGGAGTTTAGTCGAGACAGGATATGAAGACTTGCAAGCAAGTGCAGCTATGATAGAAGCGCAGTAGAAGAAACTCGAAGACATGAAGCTAAAAGATATAAAGGTCAAGAATTACTTGTTTCAGGTAATAGACAGAACACTTCTTAAGACTATCCTACAGAAAGACACATCGAAATAAATTTGGGATTCGATGAAAAGGAAGTACGAAGGGAATGCTAGAGTGAAGCGTTCAGTCCTTCAAGCTCTGAGAAGGGAATTCGAGACTCTCGAAATGAAGCCAAGTGAAAATGTTATTGAATATTTTGGTAGAGTTATGACAGTAAGTAACAAAATGAGATTTCATGGGGAAGAAATATATGATGTTACCATTGTTGAGAAAATTCTTAGGTCCTTGACAGACAAATTTAACTATATTGTTTGCTCTATCGAGGAATCTAAGGACGTTAATACGCTCACCATAGATGAATTACAGAGTTCATTGATTGTGCATGAGCAGAAGTTTTACAAGAAAAATGGGGAGAAGCAAGCTCTTAAGGTGACCACAGATGAGAGAAGTGGAGCAAAAGAACGTGGCAGAAACAACTATAGAGGAAGGGAAAAAGGCAGAGGGTGTCAAGCCTTCGATAAAGCCACAGTGGAATGTTATCACTATCATCAACTTGGCCATTACCGTTATGAATGTCCTACATGGGACAATGAGGCAAATTGCGTCGAATTGGAGGAGCATGAGGAAATGTTGTTGATGGCTTACGTAGAAGAGCATGAAGAAAAGCGTGATGATGTATGGTTTCTAGACTCGGGCTGTTCAAATCATATGTGTGGAAATGCTCTCATGTTCAGTGAATTGGATGAAAGTTTCAGGCAGCAAGTAAAACTCGGGAATAACTCTAGGTTGACAGTAAAAGGAAAATGATATGTCAAAATTATAGTTGAATGGCGTTAATCATGTCATCACAGAAGTCTTTTATGTGCAAGAGTTGAAAAATAATCTTCTCAGTATTGGACAGTTGCAGGAGAAGGGGTTAGCTATTCTAATTCATGGTGGAATATGTAAGATTTACCATCCAGATAGAGGTTTAATCTTTAAAGCTACTATGTCAACAAATAGAATGTTTATCTTGCAAGCCAATACACAAGAGAAGAATGAGGCATGTTTTCATACAAGTGTACAAGATCTCTCTCATTTATGGCATCGCAGATATGGCCATTTAAGCCTTAAAGGTCTCAACACTTTGCAAACTAAAAATATGGTACGTGGGTTACCTCATTTTCTTCCTACTACTATGGTGTGTACTGATTGTTTGAACGGGAAGCAATACTGAGACCCCATTCTTAAAAAGAGTACATGGAGGGCAACACAAAAATTACAGCTCATACATGCAAACATCTGTGGTCCAGTGACTCCCACATCAAATGGCAAGAAGAGGTATGCCTTATGCTTTATTGATGACTTTAGTAGAAAAGCTTGGGTTTACTTCTTAGTTGAAAAATCAGAAGCTTTTAATTCATTTAAATGCTTTAAGAAACTTGTTGAGAATGAGACAGGCATGTATATCAAGTGTTTACGCACTGATAGAGGGGGTGAGTTCAACTCAGAAGAGTTCAATGAGTTCTGTAGACAGTGTGGTATCAAAAGGCAACTTATAAATGCATATACCCCGCAACAGAATGGCGTGGCCGAGCGAAAGAACCGAACAGTGATGAATATGGTTCGTTCAATACTTTCAGAAAAGAAAGTTCCTAAAACTCTCTGGCTTGAGGTAGTGAATTAGACCATATATGTGTTAAACAGAAGTCCTACAGTAGTGGTTAGGAATGTCACTCCTGAAGAAGCATGGTCTGGTACGAAACCTTCAGTGGAACATTTTAGAGTCTTCGGGTGTGTGACACATGTTCACGTCCCAGACGCCAGGAGAACTAAGCTAGATAACAAGAGTTTTGAATGTGTATTTTTGGGATTTAGTGAGGAGACAAAAGGCTACATGCTATATGATCCCATGGCTAAAAAGTGGTGACTAGTAGAGACGTAGTGTTTGAGGAAGATAGACAATGGGAGTGGGACACTAGCTATAAGGAACAAGTGTTGGTAGATCTTGAGTGGGGTGATAACAAGAATAACACAGATGATGAGCATGAGGCAGAACGTGATGAAAATCTTGAAATTGCTAGTGAAGGAAATGAAGCTGTGGGAGATGAAAATCATGCAGCCAAGAATATTGTACCTAATCTGGTGAATACTGAAGGGTTTGAGGCTAGAGAAAGAAGGGTCAGACAAGCTCCTATTTGGATGAAAGATTATAACAGCGGTGAGGGACTATCCGAGGAAGAAATTGAGCTAAATATAGCTCTTATTGCTTCTACAGATCCTATCAACTATGGAAAGGCAGTGAAGAGTTCAAAATAGAGATCGGCAATGGATTCGAAGATTCACTCTATTGAAAAGAATCAGACATGGGAGCTTACTGACTTGCCAATTGGTGCCAAAACCATTGGAGTAAAATGGATTTACAAAACGAAGTTGAACGAACTTGGAGAGGTAGACAAGTACAAGGCTCGGTTGGTAGCAAAAGGGTATTCTCAACAACAAGGGGTAGACTTCACTGAAGTGTTTGCTCCAATAGCTTGCATGGATACAATGAGGATGATAGTGGCACTTGCGGCACAGAGAGATTGGAAGATTTACCAATTGGATGTAAAATCAGCGTTTCTCCATGGTGAACCCAGTGAAGACGTGTATGTAGAGCAACCAAAAGGTTAAAAAAAAAGAGTGAGCATAAGGTGTATAAACTGCATAAAGCTTTATACAGTCTAAAACAAGCTCCATGAGCTTGGTTTAGCCGTATTGAAGCTCATTTTGTTAGTGATGGCTTCCAGAAGTGCCCAAATAAGCAGACTTTATTCACTAAGATGAGTAGTGAAGGTAAAGTATTGATCTTATTTACACTGGTGATGATGAGAATATGATATATGATTTTAAAAATTCTATCATGAAAGTTTTTGATATGATTGATTTGGGGAAGATGAGATTTTTCCTTGGCATTGAGGTGTTACAGAGGTCGGATGGCAATTTTATTTGTCAAAAGAGGTATACTATTGAAGTGTTGAAACGTTTTGGAATGTTTGAAAGCAAGTCAGTAAACAGCCCAATTGTGCCAGGTTTTAAAATGAGTAGAGATGATCATGGAGTCACAGTGGACGAGACTTATTTCAAACAAATGGTGGGTTGTTTGATGTACCTCACAGCGACTCGTCCAGATATAATGTTTAGTATCAATTTGATCAGCAGGTACATGGCTAAACTTACTGAGCTTCACTTACAAGCTGCCAAAAGGATTTTGAGATACTTAAAAGGCACAACAAACTATGGGATTTGTATAAGAAGGGAGGGGAAGAAGAAGAGCTGCTTGCTTTCACAGATAGTGACTATGCAGGTGACATAGATGATCGTAAAAGTACGTCTGGTTATGTGTTCCTTTTAAGCTCATGTGCAGTATCATGGCTGTCAAAAAAGCAACCCATCGTTACAATGTCAACCACTGAAGCGGAATTCGTGGCTGCTGCTGCATGTGCCTGTCAGGCAATATGGATGAGGAGAGTGTTAAAGCAGTTGGGACATGAATAGAAGGGTTGCACAACTATCATATGTGACAATAGTTCAACGATTATGCTTTCAAGAAATCCAATTATGCGCGGAAGGAGCAAGCACATTGATGTACGGTTTCATTTCTTGAGAGATCTTACAAAAGATGGTGTTGTTGAATTAATTCATTGCGGAACTCACGAGCAAGTGGCTGATTTGATGACGAAGCCATTAAAGTTAGAAGCATTTCAAAAACTCAGGAAGATGATGGGGGTGTGTGAAGTCACTGGTATAAACTAATGCAGTTTGCAGTTAGTTTAAGGGAGGGTATGAAAGAGTCGTTTGGGTTTTACTTAGTTTACTTTCTATTTCAATAAATCCTAGTCTTTGGGGATGTTGTTATTTGACTTATTTCTTTGTTAAACACGTAACTAAGATATGGCTAATGTGTCCTATTTGTATGCTTTCTGTTAAGAGTTGTAAATGGCTATTAAAAGCCTAGTATCAATAAAAGAAGTCACTCAGTCCACTTTATTACGCTCTCCTTGCTGCAGTCAATAGATTCTAACAACAGCTTCATGAAAGTCTTTATGGATATAATGCAACAAAGGTGCAGTTAAGAGAGCCTTAATCCATTGCACGCCTAAATGAAACATGATTTCTTGTTTGCAGAGTGTTGGACATAGTATGCACATATATTGCCAAAGGTCCACAGCGTTCGGGTAATTTGCGATGACAATAACGTAATCAGGACCCCAACAAATTAAAAAATAGATCATTAAAAAATAGATTATTCATTCAACCCCTTTATGTTTTGATTAATTTTATATATTCAGAGAATTTATATCATATTTCTATATATGTCCTTAATTCAGTGACCCTTATGTTTTATCAATTTCATATAATAATAGAGTTTTTATTTTATTTTTAAATATGTCCCTAATTCAATTATATTATTTTTCCAATTGAAATTGGTGGCTCATTGTATAAATTAATTAAATTATATATTTATTAAATCGATTGAAAACATTAGGAGTCTAAAATGTTATTACTGTTTTAATCTATTTTTAAAAAATTCTAATTGGAAAAAAAGTATGTCAATGTAATTTAATATAATCACTAGTATTAAAAGTACTTGAAAAAAAACATATAGTAACAATTATCAATATTTTCATAAACTTTTTATGTAAATTTTGATATTTGATTTATTAGTTACGTTAATTAAGAGGACAAGTTAGAAAATAAAATTTGAGGATTTTGAATAGTTTTTTTATAGAAGAATCATCAACATCTAATTTTTCAAAGAGAGTCATAGTATTTGGCAAAGAAATAACAGCACACAAATACCTTTTTGCTAGGTGGAATTAAATTTATTATTTAAAACTTTGACTAATATTATATTTATAATTTAAAAATATGAATAAATTTTAATTGTTTAATTTATTTAAGCCTGGTAATTAGGTACTTTTCAAACATAAAAATTCTAATTGCAATTTTTAATTGATTGTAATTACATGTGTTGATTTATTTTAACTTGAAATTCTTAATTGATTTACTAATTCTTACATAATTACATGTTATTATAAGTTGCAATGTCAGATTCATTAATTGAAAAATAGTGTCTTTATATTTGAATTGTCTTTTGTTTTTCTATTCTTTTTCTATAATTAATTTTATTTAGAATACCTATTTATATGGTTTTTTGTGTCTTCTTTATTTGATGTACTTTTTTCTACTTATTATTGTTTATGTTCACTTCAAAATATAAAATTTTTAGTCTAGCCCAGGGTAATATAAAGCCCTGGGTCCAGCCCTGATTGAAAATATGGAACAAATTTGATGAATTCAACTTCCATTTAATTATAATTTTTATCGGTTGTTAAATTTACATAATCTATAATAAATTATAAAAGACATTCTCATTTTTCTACAGGAACCACCTACAACGTATATAAATTAATAAATAAATAATTGAAACTAAACCCACATATAAATAAATTTTCAATTTTGCATGCTTTTTCTTAAAATTGATTTTGACTTGTATATCATCTCTAAGTTTTTGTAAAGTAAAAAGAAGTTGTAAAAATAAAATACTCAATATTAGTATGGCACTATGGCTTTGAAGTGCTTATTTATGCGATCTAAAATTCTTCAAGGATCTTATTACTACCAATGGAACGAAACTTACTACTACTTCAAATATAATAAATACACAAATAAGTCAAATGAGGTAAATCTCTCCAAAAAAAAGAAAAAAGAGTGGGACTATTGGCACCCCCTTTCTTAATTAACCCCATTAAAATATTTTAAAATTCTTTTTCCATCAAGAATAAAAATATCCTTAATTAAAATTTATTAGTGTAAACCCCATTGTCTGATTTTTATTTATTTTTATTATTAAACCCCATTTTAACAATGGGGTTTCTTTCATTAAAAAAAAGAATGCAGGTTTTAGCTCTCTCAATTGTAGCCATTGGTGGTAAATGCCTCACCTGTGAATTAGGAAAAAAAAAAAAAGCAACCTTTTTAATTTCTAAAATGTTGGATTTTTTTAAGGGGAAAAATTGTTTGACTTTTGAGGGGAGGTTTAGTTAGAAATTGTTCTATTATGTAATTTTAATAAAGATTAAAATTGTAAAATAATTAAAGTTTTAAGAGATATTTAGAGGGGTGCTAATAGTCCCACTCAAAAAAAAAAAAGAATCACTGTAACATGACCATATTTTAAAAAAAATAAAAATTTATTTTTGTAAATCAATAATTTATTAATTTATTTATCAACTAATTAATATTCATTACTTTAATATATTTTTATGATTTAAAAGTTATTAATTTAGTGAGGTTTTAATTTTAGAGTGAAGTGCTTTGGACCATACTATATCATGGGTGGCAAAAAAAAAAGCAGATTAATTAATAAATTCATACATTTTATCATTAGTTTAATTATGCAGGCGTGGCTATCCATTGATTTAACTGCTGAAAATAGTTAAGGTGATCATTCTTAATTTGGGGTCCCGGCCACTTTATTTAGGATCATAAAATTTAAATTTGCACTTATGTTGCTAAAAAAGAAAGGGAAGGTTAATTCAAAAAAAAAAAAAAAAGAAATGGAAGGTGTCTTGGGCACTAGATAGGTAATATTCTTGAAAGTTTAAGCGATCTTCTTGAAAGTTTGGACAAATTTGAATTTATTGGTGTTTTGGATTGTTAGAAAAATATAGTTGATCTCGTTAAATTAATATTTGATAAATTGATGGGTTTGAATAGATAATAGTTTTTGTTAGTCTCAATTTGGGGCCAATGTGGTAAATTATTAATTCTATAAATATATTTGATAATAATTTTTTTTAAAAATTTATTTTTCTATAGGACTTAATTAATACATAAATTAATAATTAACTAATTTATAAACCAAATTCATGTATCGTTATTACTATCTTTACCCTTTTTCAGATGATAAGTCATTTTTGTATTATATATACTTTGTTATGAGAAATTAGAGAATGATGGGATTAATATATTGACACCAAAAAGTCTTCGGTGATAAATTACCGTGTAATCATGATCTAAGCAAAGTATTGTTAAGTGATTGATTCACTAAATTAAAATTGAATCAGATTCGTATCATAAATTTAATAGGATGACTACATTCTTTGATTATACTACTATATTTCATAACAATTCCTATCATGGTGCGCGAGCACATACAATAATTAATTTTGGTAATTATGATTCAATAAAAAAAAAACTATGATATTATTAGTCTCTAGTCGTTGGAAATTGAACAATTTATGGTTATGTGAATTTGAGTGTTTTACAGTGGCCTAAGTCATATCGAGATAAACCAACTGAACCAAGTTAACAAAAATCAATTTTAATAGTTCTGAATATTCTTTTTAAAAATTATCAACTACTCAATGTATAACACATCACATATTATATTATTTAAGATGAATTTTCTATATAAAATTTAGAATGTCTAATTTACTCTTCCTTTTTATCAGTTAGATTCATACGGTATGACTTTTGTCTATGAGACAAATTGAAGAAACTATTTTACCCAAATTACCGCATCTACCGCCTATAAATAAATACCCTTCAAGCTCATTCTGGATCAGTCAAAAAAGAAATAAAAAAATAACTCACTAATTAATGCCAGGTTTAATTTCCAAAGCAATTATTCTCTTCCCTGCATATTTCGTGCCAACCAAACAACAAATGGCCATACGTTGTACGGAGTAGCATGACGGTTCTTTTTTAGGAAAAGCGACCAAAGTATCTCTCTTATTTGGCGAAATATACAATTACTTCGCTGATGTTAATAATTAATGTTCTGGTAAATGCTTCTTCTTTTTTTTAATTCCAAAATTAGCATTAAAAGTTATATTAATTTTTCAACTATCTGATTGATCAATTACGAAAGATTGAATTAATCTTCCAAAAGTTTATTGGACTGCTTAATATCTTAACGATAAGGGCTCTAGTGGGTTTAACAAAATGAAAAAAGAAATGATTAATTTTGTCAAATAAAAGGGAAACTTTGATTATTTTTCTGATCTTTGATTCTTCGATTCCTATTCGTACGATTTATTAAATTTCTTGGGCTTTTGCCCTATGATTAATTAATGCAGAAAAGTGCAGGTAAGGGGATGGCTGTAATGGTGTTTTCTATATGATGTAAATATTGCTGAAGCTGAAATGTTTTAATTTTAGTCTGCGACTTGTTAATGAGACTGATTTATCTTTTTTAGTTGTTTGAGTCGAATTATTTACAAGCGGATTGTTCCATCTAGTGTCTGGACAAGTTCGTACTCGTACTCAACTTTTGAATTGTGTTAGAGGTAGTGTAGGATATCAGGATTTGCTTATTCTTAAATCTGCAATTGATGTGTGAACCAAATAAATTGAGCTGCTTGAAAAATTGAAAACTGCCAGGCGAAGAGAGCAGCCGATCACATAATTGAACGCATGTGTTGCATGAGTGCAGCCAATCACGTAACTTAGGCCCAGCCAGAAATTTTAATGGCACCATACCTACTTTTGGAAGATTTTAAGGCTACAGCACAACTTGCATCAGCATCGTACCACGTATTTCACGAGTGAACCAGCACAAATGGCCAAATTCATAGAATTAGCTCTCCCATAATCATCCATCTGTAAAACTATCCGCAAATGGCAATTAACCAGTCGTATAATTATTATCTTTCAGCCTGCGCACAGTTGGTTAGTTGTGAGTTTCTAGCCTAATTAAAGAGGGGAAAAAAACTCAATTTTTTCTATCTCTTCCTTCTTCCACATCCGTCTGACCTTGTTATGAGTTTCTGTTATATTAACTTTTTGAGAATTTTTGTGTTAAATGATGTTATTGGCCTCAGTGTTGAAAAAACTAAAGAGGGCTAAACTACTTAAAATTGAAACTATTTGAGTAACAAAAAAATTTTACTAAACTGAAGGACCATTGATATTTTGCAAGAAACAGTGCAGACAACTCACTGCTCACATTTCTTATTTCTCCCTTATTCTTTACTTTTCACTTGATTCATAACCAAATGGTACAAGGGGGTATTTATAATACATAAGAATAAATCTAAACCATTCAAATAAAAAAATTAATAATCATTCATTTTTACCTACCACACCTACTACTAAAACTCCATTTGATACAACTTTTTATGTAGAACTTTTATTAATAGAGTTTTTACTAATAAAAATTTAGCCGTTTGGCTGTTAATAAGAGTTTTTATTAAAAATTTATAAAATTATTTTAGTTGGTAAGTTTTTTAAAGGTGTGTCATGAAAATAATAAAACAAGATTATCAAATAAATAGAAGATATTTTATATATTTTAACATTTAAGAAAAGTTTTTCAACTTCTACTCCCAAAACTCTAAAATTTGAGTTTTTGTTAGTAGATGCAAAATACCTTATTTAAGCTTCAAAAACTCTATTAGGAAAACAGTCAAACAACAACAAAAATTTATGATAAGAGCTTATAGAATTAAATAAGCACTTATACCCATTAAATAAATTATACCAAACAAGCACTAATAATTTCACTTACCATACCTACCATTAATAATTCAAACTTCACCAACCATACGTACTTGTGGAACGTTTTATAGGTTAGACTTATTAATTTGGGCCTAATGAAAGGTGGTGTTTAACTTATTTTTAACACTTAGATGCTTTTGACCTACTATAATGTCAAGTTGTTCTGTAAACACTCACTAGTTCTAACTAAAGAAGAACAAAGAAATAGTTTTTGTTTTTCTAACAATTTTCCATTAAATGTCGAGAGTATTTTTTACAGCATTTTATAAAGATAACCCAACCAAAGAATAAACATGAAAACCATCTATTGTATATTTAATTGCACTGTTGATGGGGGATTTTATAGTAACTCAACATAATATACTGTGCATAGTTTTATTTTTCACTAAATTAATTATTAAATTAGGATCGATTATTATAAAACTGAAAAAATACTAGCAAGCCGATGCTCTTCATATTTCATTAGAGTCACGGCAAAACTACTAGAATTCTGTCATAATTTGCTTATATTGATGTAAAGTAATAAACCGAAACAGCGAAATTATGACCAACCCAAAAAAAATAAAAAAAAATAAGAATCCTGCTTGATCAAGATCAAGCCACTGAAGGCAATTATAGAATTTTTGCTTTAACTCCATGCCTCGAGAAGCACTTCAAAATATTAGAGTTCAAAAATTCTTTTTCAATAAATTTCTAGCAATACTTACTATTCTTTTTTCTTTTTTTTTCAATATAGACTCTATTGTTAATGTATTGGAACGAAAAATAACGACGTCGATAACGGGGAGAAGAATGTAATTAATTTGGTAATGGATGTAACTGAGCCTTTTGTTGATACTAATAATGACAAACTAATGACAATTTACATGGAGTCCCTCCGCAGCTCCAACATGAGCTTAATCGTTGTGTTTCAGGCTACTGCTCGTGGTTCGTCTGGTACTCAAAATTTTTCTGATGGCCTCTTGGGCAGTGACTCTGAAAGGGAATTGGACTTTCAACCTGTCATAAAAAAATCTAATGGAGCGGAGTAGAGGAAATGGATTCATAGGGTAGATATATAAATACTGTATATCGTTTTTAGTGTCAAACCAAATAAACATTAGATATTATTTCTAGTAGTGGATCAAGCTAGCACGATTTGATTACGCTCTAATCGAAACATAACTAAATCTCATTCTAATCTTAATCTAAGTGAAAATAATTTTACAAGAGAGATTTTCTATTAAAACTTCCTTTGAGAGAGGTTTTGTTTATTAATCAAAGGTTATGAAAATAATAACAAAAGCACCCTATTTATAATAAGATAAAATTATTCCCAAAGCATCTCAGAAACAAACTAAATTCTCCAATTAAAATAAAAAATATCAAAACACCTAAAATAACAAAATTCTAAAATATTAAAATAAAATCTTAAAATAATGAACATCAAAATCTCAACAAAAGAGGCTTGGCAAGAAGAGTATGGGGAGTCGATCCAAAATTCACATGCGGACAAGGTAAGCAGTCAGGCAATTTATGTTGAAAATCTAATATTGGAATATTATGGGTGTGACGAACCGCCTTTCCTGTGGATTCATCGTGGCTTTAGCATTTTTTGGGTCCCTTACTGTTGGTGGGATTGTCTCTTGTATCAGTTCCTGCACTTGGAACAGATATTGTCAATATATTCAGATACAAGATTGGAGGAAAGATCATACGAAATTGCCGAGGGTTTTATGTAATTAACAGTAAACAAATTCCGATTTGTTTACTGCCATGGTTTCGTATAATACATTGGTGCTATTGATAATATCGATTTAGCAGAACCCCCAAGGGTACTTCTACATTCATCCACGAGGGCACTTCTAGTGGGTTGAAAACCATATCAATAGGGCTTCTATCTTGTGAATAAGGCGTATATTCTCTGGGTAAAATTTTTGAAATGATACCCTTATTTCTATGTCTTCCATTTATTTTATCACCTATTTTAATTTCACAGTTCTGTGAAACATATATAAGAAACCTAATACCTATTAGACTTTAGCATGAATTGCTCTCGAGTGAGATTATTATGTTACATAAAAATACGCCAACAATTTAGATAAAACGATACATTAAATTGATCACAACCTTGGTTTTTGTCTTAGGTCCCCGCTGCCTAAGAAGGATCTTTTGGTCATTTTCCAGTCTGCGGACAGCTTCTTTGATGCCGGTACGGCCATGGGGAGATTCAGTGGTGCAGGACAGCCAAACTGACCCGACGATTGTGATCAAACAATCATGAATTGTATGGTTTGGATTTCATTGCTCATTATCAGCTGTCGCAGTTCCAGATCTAACACTTGCAACAAATTCTCCAACACAACTGTCATGTGTTGGTTCACTTTCAGTAAAAATTTTGAGTAACGTCACTCCAGGTGGCACAAATCTACAGCTGTTGATGGCTTTTCACCTAAACCAGACTCCGCATTCATGATTCAATATTTATCTGATTGCCACTTAAATTTAGAGTAGACGACTTAAACCTTCAAGAGAAGCATGGAGTTGTAAATTAAGTCACTAATCTGGAGGTATGTACGTAACTAATTGAACCCTTTAAAACGGTGCGAAGCTAATAGAAGATTGATAGCCTACTCTTTCTAGGTAGTAGAAACCTGGCCAGCCCAAAATCTCCTACCTTTGCTGTCATTTCTTCATCCAAATTAAGAATGTTGGTAGGCTTCAAATCATAGTGTACAATTGGAACTTCACAGTCATTGTGAAGAAAGCCCAGTACAGAGACGATATCAATGCCTATATTCAATCTCTTCTGAAAATTAAGTCTATTACCGTGCTCACTCTTTCTCTCGCCATGAATCCAATCTCCCAAGCTTCCGCTACTAAGGAAGGTTGGGCCCATCTCATTTGGGTGATCCAAGGCCAAAGCTTTCATTAGTTTGGGTATTTAAATAATTAAGGAAATAATGTGGGGCTAAGTGAAATTACCAATAGAAAAATATGTGTATAAAGAGCAATGGCAAGCGGGGGCTGTGTGAGATTGCAAAAGGCAAAAAGGGCCGGGGGGAGAGAGAGTGGCGTGTGGGGGTGGGTAAAATCGGGTTCGGGTCAATCTGATCAGGTTTTGGGTTAGGAAAAAATTAACCCGAATTAATGACCCGATTCGATCCGACCTGAATTTAATTCGGATTGGATTGGGTTGGGTCATTAATTCGGGTTAAATTCGGGTCGGGTCGGGTCGAGTCGAGTTAGGGTCTGGTTGAGTTCGGGTAATTTCGGGTGATGTTGGATCGGGTTGATTTATTTGGATTTTTTTTTTTTTTTTTTTTTTTTTTTTTTTTTTTTTAGGTAGTTTTAACTTTTAAGACATTTTTCTTAATTGTAATCATTTTTACTATTTTTCAACTGAAAAAAAAAAGAAAAAGCAAAATACTATGAAATCAAATGAATAAACTTAAAATGCTAGAATAAGATTATTTGCCTATTTCCTTAGAGGGTATAACTAAGATTTATTATTTGCTCAACCAACAAAGTCCAAACTTAATAAAAGTTAAAATTAATACAAACTTACAAAGTCCAAAGCACAATTTCTAAATACTAGTCTTTAAAAGTTGGAAACACAAACTCACAAAGTCACAAAATTTAAATATAATTAAATTATTCTAAAACACAAATCACAAAGTTCAAACATAAAAACTAAATAAGCTTCCTCGGTTCCTCCACCTTGGCTCCTCCACAGCTCCACGCAAGTACTTTGACAAGTTCTAAATTTAAATTCCTGAACTCCAAGTTCAAGTTTCGATTGCCTAAAGAAGGATTGAAGAAATGCACAATAATTATTTTCTTTAAGGCATATTGCAAATGAATAAACTCAATTCATATAAAAAATTAAGCAAAAAAACCAAATTCATAAGGTTACACATCAAACACAAACACAAATAAATAAATCTAATTCATATCTTTAATTGAGCTAAAGGAGTGTTATAATCTTTCTAATTCCTATTATATCATTATAAATTTATAATTACAAATAAATATAATATGTTTAGCAAATAAATCCAATACAACACACTTGATTATATATATATCATGCTTATTTTACGGCATTCATCACCAAATAAACCAAATTCATAAGGTTACACATAAAACACAAACACAAATTCATAAGATTACATATCAAACACAAACACAAATAAATAAATCCAATTCATATCTTTAATTGAGCAAATAAAACCAAATTCATAAGGTTACACATCAAACACAAACACAAATAAATAAATCCAATTCATATCTTTAATTGAGCTAAAGGCGTGTTATAATCTTTCTAATTCCTATTATATCATTATAAATTTATAATTACAAATAAATATAATATGTTTAGCAAATAAATCCAATACAACACACTTGATTATATATATATCATGCTTATTTTACGGCATTCATTACCAAATCAAGTTAATAATAATACTAGAAAATAATTCTATTTTATCAATTTTAACTTATCTAACTAAAACAATTACAAATTTATAATTTTATAAACTACAATTAGACTTAAAAATTTAAAACTATAACAACTATAATTATAGTTTAAATTACAACCTAATAGTGCTATAATATCAAATTATGAATAATAATATATATTAAAAGTTACCTTTTAAACATCCATAATACCAATGCCGGCGCTCACCGCTTCTACTGTCGAAGCTTACGATCTTATCAACTCTATAAAATAAAAATAAAAATTAATAAGTAACTTATATACATGACTACATTACATGTAGATGTTCTATATACAGTTATAATGCATTTTAAATATATTACGTATATAATGTATGATAAAAAATTAAAAACATTACCTTCTTGTAATTCCATATGAAACATTTGCTCCTTAATATCTTCTTGGAGATTGTAGACGGGATTGGCAAAAAGTTTAGATTGCAGCCAATTTTCAGTGCATATCAACGCCTCAACCATAGCCGGGGTTAAAGAACTCCTATACTCATCAATAATACGACGCCCAGTGCTAAAGGCAGACTGAGATGTCAGGGTGGAAACAAGAACAGCGAGGACATCCCTTACAATTTTCTCCAGAATTGGATACCTCGATCCATTCACCTTCCACCAAAGCAAAACATTAAGTTTAAGAATGCTGGGATCTTCAACTGGATCCTTCAAGCACCTTTCCACCTCAGATGCTACTCTTCTACTCTCATTCTGAATAGAAACCTTCTTAGCATATCCAAGGAAAGGTCGAGCAACTTGAAAAGTGTCATCAGCTTCACCACCAGCAACATCCATCAAATTAGCCTCAGTTGTAAAACATTGAGAAGAACTTGTACCACCATAGCTGCCACTAAGACCACTCCCACTATACATCGATGGTGTGGAACTAGCGGAGAATGCACTATATGCATCATAAAATTCATTCAACAAGTCCCTCACTGCTTTGGTCATTTGTTCAACCATCAAACTATCATTGCCAAAAATGATCTCAAAAATATGTTTAGCAAAATCCATTTTCGCTCGTGGATCAAGAATAGAGGCAACAATCAACATTTTGTTTATCTTCCCTTTGGACTCCCAATACTTATCAAATTTTCCCCTCATACTATAAGCCATAGAAGCCACCAAAGGATCTGTACTTTCTTGTAGTGCAGTCAATGAACTCTCAATTAAGCCAATAGTATCATAACAAAGATTAGAAATCACACTCAAAGAGGCAGAAAACAAAAATTTGGCATCATAAAATACCTTTAAAAACTTCACAATTCGTTCTGTACTCTCCCAGTCCTCCGGTCCAGTGGGCCCACTCTTTTAACATTATTTTCTTTCTCAGCAAAGTATGCCTCATAAGGTTTGTCCACTTTTGCCATTCTTTCAAATGCCGCTTGAAATTTAAGCGCAGTCATTAACATTAAATAAGTGAAATTCCACCAGGTAGGACAATCTAAAACAACAATTCCCTTTGGACAATTCACTTGTTCAGCACATTGTTTAATTGTCCGCAACCTCGTGGTGGAGGATCTCACATACTTCACAGCATTCCGAATAGCAGCAACACTAGCATGCAACTCATCCAAACCTGAAACAACAATCAAATTCAAAATATGTGCACAACAACGCACATGCATATACTGTCTCGCCAACCACTACTACAAAAATAACCTTTACTGACACTTAGTTTCTGACATTTTGTAAAAAGTATCAGTAATTGTATACATATGCATCATTTTCCGCTTTTAACAAATAAGTATTAGAAATTACTGATACTAGTGTGTCAGTAAATTAAGTATTAAAAATCATTGACACTGAAGTATCAGAGATTAAAAAAAAATTATTATAATTTGTAAATCTTCCGACTCGAACCAAAGACTTCTACAATTTAAAATTTTTACAATTGAACCAAAGACCATAAGACCTACTGCAGATCACGAGGATCACACACTTTTAAAAATTAAAAAACAAAATATAAAAACAAAAGTAAAATCCTAAAACTCAATCCAAATCCCTTTCCCCATTTCAAACTCAATCGAAAACAAAATCTCTTTCACTAAAACTCAATCCAAAATCTCTTTCCACTAAAACTCAATGAAAACAAAACAAATCACCACCACGTAGCATACCCAAAATCTCTTCCGTCACGTATCACTACTTTCGACTAGCCACTACCGTTACCATCACTATTTTCGACTAGCCATTACCGTCATCTCCGATGCACATGAAACGACCGCCCGACACCCCAAAGCTTGTGAATTTCTTTGTATTGCTCTTGACGGTCAGCGGTGACCGGACTTTGTTCAACGGCGGCGGAAGCTCAACTCGGCTAGTTAAAGCCGCTGAGTTCAACCATGCCGGTGGTGTCACCCCGCGTCGGCGGTCGGATCGAAGCTCAAGCCGCGGGTTTTCCGGTGGTCATTCCGGACCGTCGGGCGTCTCGGTGATCGTGCTTGGTCGGGAAAGGTTCTTTGGAGGCGAGGATTAATTCCCAAGTGGTAGCGTCACCCAACTCGGCTAGATCGTCGGCGGCGAAAACCGGATCTTGCCGCGAGTTTTCGACTTCGATTCGCGTTCTACTCGGTTTCGTGACGAGACTGATGCAGTTATGGCCGGCTTCTCAAAACTTCAATTCGGTACCAAGCTCGGCGGTGAGGTGGCGGAATCGGAGATTACTGCGGGTCAAGAAAGCAGGTCGGGTCGGTCAAACCGGGTCATGGTCTTCTCTCTCTCTCTCTCTCTCTCTCTCTCTCTCTTTAAACGGAAATGGAAAATGAAAATCTTTTTTTTTTTAATAAAAGAACGTAGGAAAAGGTGTGCGTTACGTAAGTCCGTTTCTATATTTTTGTCTCTTTTGTCTCTTCACTTGGTGAAATTTAGCCCCAGATATGCTGCATTTGTATGTGAAATTTAGTTTATTGATTATGAATTATTAATAAAATTGACCGTAGGACGACAACTGAAAAATAGTTTCGCTTATCACTTGGTACTCTGTAAGCAATTGAGTGAAGAGGAAGAGATGGCTAGATGTAAATCCGTGGTTCATCGTGTGAGGAAGATGGAGAAAGATGTAGATATTGTACAAATGATAACCGAGGAATGATGTGAAGTTAATCGCTTGTAGATTTAATTGGTCATTTCAAAGTATTCTAGGAACTTCATCAGTGCATATTTTCGTTTTGTGATTCTCGGATATTCAGTACATTCTTGTGCTTATTCTTGTTGGTTAATGTTTGTTGAAACTGAATTTGGTACTTTGTTGTTTAAAACTTATCGAAAACTTAATTTGATATTTATGTTCTTTTTTATTTTTTTTTCAAATAGCGATGTAGTTAAATTATGTTAATTTAAGTGATGTATTTGGGATATTTATTATGTGAATTGTGTTGGGAGATTTAATATATTTAGTTTTTTAATTGTAAAATGAACTGGAAAAATACAATAAAAATAAAAATATATTACTAACCAAAAACAGCATAATATCAAAATACTGATTCAATTTTAAATAGACATGTAAATAGGATTATTAATTATTTACACTTCGTACTATTATTTTAATGATACTATAGTGACATGAATTACTGACATATAAATAGTATCATTAAGTACTAACGCTATAGTGTCATTATTTGGGTGATACTATAGTAACACGAATTATTGACACAAAAATCACTGACACCAAAAATTAGTGTCGTGCATTAGATACACACAATTAACAAGTGTCAGTAAAAGTTATTACTGACACTAAATTGGTGTCAATAAAACCCATTTTTCTAGTAGTGAACACAAGTGCATCATCATTCCTCCAAGCAAGCAACTGCATAGTGACATAACCAACTGCAACATCATTTGTAGTGGCATTATCAATAGTTATTGCAAACAACCTCTCTATCCCCCAGTCCTGTAAGCAAGCCACAATCTTTTTGCCAATCGACTTTCCTCTATGATCTTCAATTGCGCTAAAACTAATAATCCTCCTATTCAAGCACCAATCACTATCAATAAATGAGCTGTAATCACCATGTAACTCATGTTTTGAACAGAAGTCCATAAATCAGTTGTAAGAGACACCCGCTGCTTGTTGTTGCAAATCAAACTCTTCAACATAGCCTTTTCCTCCAAAAATAACTCCATAATATCTCTACCAATAGTTCTTTGAGATGGCATAACAAACTGCGGAATAGCTACACTGCAGAAATGCTTAAATCCTTTATTGTCTACAAAACTCAGCGGCAACTCACCCATAATAATCATTTTAGTTACTGTCCTTCGACACGCATCTTGACTCCATCATTTACCCAAAGTCAAATTACTTGTATTTTCTTCACCGTCTTTAGCTGTCAAATTTTGTTGACTTCTACTATGTTGTTCGCGAAATGTCTTGTATGATAGACATGTCTTTATATGCCTTGTCATATTTGTAATCCCATCAAGCCTTGAATGGCATTGATATTGTCTACCACAATAGTTGCACAAGCATTTGTTTGGATTATCTTCGAGTAAAGTGAAATGATTCCACATGTTTGATCTTTTCTTGATTGGTGGTCTTTTCCGCTTTGCCTTTTCCTTTCCTCTTTGAGTTCCTTCCATTTGTACAATTTGTTCTTCATCGTCACTCATCGAATTCGATCTTGAATGTCCAAGCATCTGAATATAAAAAATAATCATTAATTCAAAAATCGAAACATAGAAATATTATTAACATAATCCAATTAGTAATTTCAATTCAAATTGTTCATACTCCATAAACAAAAAGCAAGAAACTCATGATTAATTAATTAATTTATAATATCCAATTACCCATTCCTCATAACAATAAGATATTATTTGCCTATGTAGTATATATGTCTTAATTATTATTATAAACCCTTTAGTTTCAAGGCCAAATTACTTTTACTTAACGATTAACGAATGATTAACAATTTAACATACAAGAAAATATTAGTTGAATTAGTTAATAATAATATTTTTAAGGTTGAAGGCTTGAAGCTACTGCCCAAGTGCACATAATCACATAACACATTATAATTATAAAATATATGCAACATAATACTTAATTTTAATATTTAATCTACCTAATATGCTCATTTATTCATAAAAAAATCAATTAGTAACTGTTATTAACAATTATTAACAATTATCAATTAACATTATTTCAATTATTAATAATTAAAATTTTTTTGTTATTTATTAACAATTAATAAAAAATTATTCATAACAATATCATAAATACACCAATTTTCTTAATCTCATTACTAATATTTATAAATACATAATTACAACAATTAAATAATAATCAATTACATAATAACTAATTAAGGATATATAATTATATAGTATATATATTTACCATGATTTTCACTTAATGAAACATGAGTTGAAAATTGAAGCTTGAAGTTGAGAGATGAAAATTGTGAGTCGTGGGTAGCCCAATGGTCAAGTTGTGAGGGGTTCGGACAAGATTTGGCACCGGGGTTTTGGCATTGGCGATCGCGGTGGCGCATGGGGATCGCGGTTCGAGTCACCTACTCACCGGGTTCGCCGTAGTTTCCATGGAAACAGCGGCAAAATCGTGGTTTCAAGAAGGCAGAGATCCGGATCGCGCTCACGCTGGACGAAGTTTCGGCGGCAAATGGTCGCCTTCACTTGGCAAAGCAGCAGATCACGCTTTCAGCCAGCTTGGCGCATAAGATCGGATCGTGGTTCACCCGCTGTGGGCGCCTTGTTTGTCTTGTGGCCTGTAGGTGGTGACCGGTGTGGTGTGTTTGGCCCGGTGTGGCCGTGTGGTGTGGCCGGTGGTGTTTAACTGTTTGTTGATTTTTTGTGAGTTCAGAGTTTTTGTGAGTTGTGAGTTTGTGTGTGCAATGTGTAGTGTGCGGCGTGTGTGTGTGTGTGTGTGTGTTGAATGTTAGAATTAAAGGTGTGTGTGTGTGTGTGTCGTGCATGCGGCTGTGTAGTTTAGGTTTGTAAGGCGGTAATCGACGGTGGGTGAACCCGATCGGGTTTGTAATTTTTAACCAGATCGGGTTTTGATACCGACCCAATCCGACCCAAACCCAAAATTTTTCGAGTCGGGTAAAATGCCCACCCCTAGTGGCGTGACTTAAGAGTAAGAATTTCAATTTTGATTAGATAATCGAAAAATGAATTTAATCTTTTTTCTCCTAAATTTATAGGATTAGTTCATGAAATCACTCTCTACATTCCTAATAATCTTGATTTTTGTTTAATTTTCTTGTTGGCTGTTATTTGAGATACTTATGTTTTAAATAGATAGATATTAAGTTGTTAATGTAAGGTAAGATTGTTGAGATTTTTTATATTGCTAACCTTTCCTATTATCCCATTATTATTACTACGGTCCCATGATCTTTCCCAGTTTAGGTTTTTCACATAAAAATCTTTGTCTCTTATATTTGATTTATTACTTTCAACTGTGTTGTTTATTTTTTGTTTATTACTCTGTGGTACACATCCCATTTTAATCACACAAATCAGAAAAAAGTTTGTTTTTGCTTATTTTGTAACTACTTGTGTGTGGGTTCCATTCCCAACAAAGAATTCATATACCAGATGAAGAAACTTCATATTTTTAAAGTCCAATCTATAGCATGATGTTATCAGTTTAATAAGATTACGATGCATTATATTTCTTAAGGCTTCACATTTGGCAACGACCTTGACTGTGACACTAATAGGTCCCAATTAAAACTACACTTATACAATGCGCATAATTCTCTTTGGGTGAGAATAAACTACAATAATGTGATAAAATATTTGTCGCCTCCTTCTATTAATGCATCCAATAAATTTAAATAATAATAGAATAACTACTTCTCCTAAACTTATGATATGAACTCCTATGTTATCGACTCAAGTAACATACTTCAAACAACCTTAATTAACTTACTACAATACAATAATTAATAATATAATCGACTACACCATGTCTTCATGTAGAACTCAACCCTACAACTTGGCCACGTCTTCCACGCATGCATGCCTTTTGTACACAATCTTCCTTCGCCCACATATCCTCTAGGCTTATCAATACCTTTCCTTGAAAGTGGACTTTTGTCCTCGAGGTCCACATTTTTTGACAGATTAAATAGCTCCTTTATAATCTGATAAGAAATGCAACACCAATACATTTGTGGGGGCAGGCAACACCATTGGTGTTCGCTAAATGGGAATAGCTGAGGAAACTTACGTTGGACTTGGTTTGCTTCATGCATGCCAAACTGATAGCTTTTTTCAAAGACTTTGGCTTGAACATCTTGATGCCATCAGATATCTCAAGCTTAAGACCTCCTATGAAAGTTTCAACTAAAGCTTTTGCGTCCAACCATGAACTTGATTGCCCAATCTCTCAAACTCCCATTGTTAATTATGTAAGGTGCCTACCTCTCACACCTAAATAGAGCTTTATCAATATCTTTGTATTCGATAGGTCCAAAATGGGCCCACAATTCTTTTTCAAAATCTATTCGTTTCACCGTTCTTCACTCCTCTTTATAAACTTTGTGTAGCCATTGCCACCATTGTTTTGCTTCACCTTCAAGGTGGAATGATGTCAATGCAACTTTTGTGCCTTCGTGATTCCCCAGTAGTCAAAGGATTCGGAAACTTTGCTGAACCACTCGGTAGGATCATCGCTAGCGTACTTTAGAAATTTTAACTTAGCCATTTTTTATAAGAAAATCATTCAGCTTCCATCTATTTTCTCCTTGGTATTCTCCTTATAAAAATGGCTATGACTAAACCCTTCTTTGTTTGAAAATAAAGCCTTAGATATGCGATTGATCATTGATGGTCTCTTCAAGCTGATGTAGTTTATCATAAGTGCCAATCTCCATTTGGTACATTCCATTTTGAAGTATGCTAAGCCGAGCTTCTAAACTCTTAATCCTTTCTTTGGTAGTTGCCATGAGAACAATAAAATGTTTAAAAAAAATAATGCACCTGCGATATCAATGATATGTTCTAGTCAGAACTACACTTATACAACACTCAAGATTCTCTTTGGGTGAGAACAGATCGCAATAATTAGATAAAATATTTTTCACCTCATTCTATTAATGCATCCAATAAATTTAAATAACAATAGAATAATTACTTTTCCTAAACTTACAACATGAACTCTTACATTATTGACTCAACCAACATACTCCAAACAAACTTAACTTACTACAATACAATAATTAATAATATAACAGACTAGACCAAGTCTTCATGCAGAACTCACCCCTACAACTTGGCCCTGTCTTCCACACATGCATGCCTTTTGTACATGATCTTCCTTCACCCCACATATTTGCATCCTCTAGATTTATCAATGCCTTCTCTGAGAGCCAAAGGAAGGCATCCACGCAATTATCTATTGGGGCAACGCGATGACCAACTTTAATTATGGGATTACAACAACTCTTGTCAAGCTCTCAACTTATGTTGACAAATGTCGTTGCCGTATGTACACATATAAAAAGAGACGAGAAAATTAGCATATTTATAGTGTGTTTACTTATTAGGAATGTGAATGAGAATCCTGAAATCAGAATCAATGACGTATTTACTTGAAAAATTAAAGTTTGGAATCGAAATCGAAATAGTATTGGGCCCACAAATTTGGGAATCATTAATTGAGTTCTGATTACCGAGGTTTAGGAATCAGAACTCCATTTTCAGAAATGACTTTTTTATCCCAACTAAACTTTCTAATATCATATATATATAACTTTATGCTTGATTTAAATAATAATTAGAAATTAAAAATAATGAAATTAAAAATAATGACAATAATAATAATAATAATAATATAACTATAAAAATATTTTAATAAATATAATAATAATAATTGCAAATTTTAATTTTATAATATTTTAATAAATAATAATAATAAAATAAAATAATGGAAATAATAAAAATAATAAATAAATAAATTTTAATTTTAATAATATTTTAATAAATAATAATAATGACGTTGTTGTTATTATTATGATCAGCAGCAGCAGCAGTAGCAATAGGAGCAGCAATAGTAGTAAATAACTTATTTTGATTTTCATTCCTGATTTTAATTATAGTCCATTTCGATTCTATCCCATTCCAATTACTTATTAGCAAACGCACCATTAACATTACTTATCAATCAATTTGTTGATCGCAGTTTCGGTTCGTCAAACAAATCTTTATTGTCAGCTTTGAAGTACTTAAATTAGTGGACGAGTCATGCAAGTGAAAATTCAAACTCATGACTCCTTAGTCCTTCCACTTGAATCATACAAAATGAACAATGAGTGGACGAGTCATAATATGGCAGTCTTTTAACCAGTGGCAGCGAGGCACCAACCTGTGCCCTCAGGTTGTCAAAGTTTAATGGCAAGTTAACACGTGCGATTCTTGGTGATTAAGTGGGTCGGCATAAATATCCAATTCAGGTATAACCCTGATAATATGTGCATGAACACTGCCATTAAGCCAAAGGATATTAGACAAAACGCTAACAAAAATAATGTGTAAGTCTGTCCGGGTTTTAGCATTTACAGTTTTTTCAATACATTAAACTTGCTTGGTCTTTGGACTGTTTTTTTTTTCAACATTTTGTTTCATTTAGTATTTTTCTATATACAACCTCCACAAAATTATATTGTTGGGGCTAGTAAGAAGTATTATTTTAGCAAGATTTTTTTAATTTATCATTGTATAAATAATTTATTAGTTTATCAGTAAATATTTATTTATTAATTTAAGAAGAGTTTTCTGTTTTAATTATTTTTGTTATCCTTGTACGTGAACAATTAATCTTTGACCAAGATTCATGTATGACTTTAAAAGTTGTCATGTATATACAAAAACTATTAATAAAGGTCATTCGCGTGCTCATAAAAGCTCAAAAATTAATGTAAGTATATTGTACATAAACATAGGGGTGGGCAAAAGTAGTTGATTAATTAAAAATCGAACCGAATCGAACGATTCGGTTCGGTTTTTTATGCGGTTTTTTTATTTTAAAAAAACCAAATTACTATTATAGTAATTATAGTAAAATTAATCGGTTCGGTTTTTTATTTTTTTAAAAAAATCGAAAACCGAACCGAAGAAACCGAGTGAAATAAGAAAAACCCACGTTACAACAAGTCAACAACTTACAACTTACGAAGGCAATTAGCATTCTTTCTATGCATCTTCCCGGCGCGGCGACGCGGCGGACGCCGCGCGACGCACACGCAGCCGACGCGCGCGCCTTCACCGGCGCCACCGACAGAAGACGCCAGCGCCGCGAAGACGCCTTTGCGCAGACGCCGACCTTGCTTCACCGCGGCACGAATATTAGATCCGGAGATCGATTGCGATGGTTCATCACGCGTGCTTGTGTTCTAGCGGAGATCAATCGCACGATATTTGACGAGATGGGTTGCCGCCAACGTCAATCAAGCGATCTTCATGAATTAGGAGATTCAATTTGGTTTGACCGCTTTGGTCGAGGTGACGTGTCGCATTTATGCGTTAGCTAGAGATTTTACCTGTATGTCCACGAGACTATAATGTGATATATTTTTTCGTATTAAAATGTATATAATTTTTCATTTTTTTATTCATTCTCGACTCTAATATAACTAAGGATATCTGGTTAAAAATCTACATACATATACAGATATGTGTGTAAAAAAATAAATAAATATTTATAAAGAGTTCGGTTTTTTACTAAATTTTTCATAATCGTGTGGGGTAGATTTATGTTATATTTTTCATAATCATATTTTGATACATATTTTAATTTTTTATTTATCAACTTTTTATGTTTGTGGTAGATTTATTAATTTAAGATTTTAAATTTAAAAAAAACTCAAAATAAGTCCAATAAGTCCATAATCGAAATAATCGAACCGAATCGAATCGAATTATTTTAATTAATCGAGTATTTGATTATGTCGGTAATTTGATTAATCGCGATTATGATTTTAAAATAATCGTAATCGAACGATTATGAAAAATTTAGTAAAAAACCGAATCGAACTGAACCACGCCCACCCCTACATAGACATGAAATTAATGTACATACTTTTTATGCTCAATACCCTAGAAGATTGAAGTACTATTTCATATGTTTAAAGTACATTGATGCATAAACTCTATAAATACATTGGGCATTAATTTTGTTTTTAAACTCATTTCATAGAATTGAAGTTGTCAATAAAAATGAATTTTATATATTATTTATTATTCATATTTTTTTGACTCAACTAATTATTAATTTATATTTTCATTGGGGCCTAAAAGATTTTTTTTTAAAAAGTAATTATCTTATGTATTTAGCGAAATTATTAATTACCTACATTGGCCCAAGATGGGACTGAAGAATTTTATTATTTAATTAAGGTTATTAATTTATCAAACATTCATCATTGAAGTTTTCCTATAATAAGAACAAAACTTATTATGAAAAAATGTAAAAGTTTTTGTTCATTTTTTGTTTTGAAATATTAATATATTTACAATAAGAGTTTTACTAATATTTTAAATCACAAATTTGTTAAGATTAACCCAAATTGTTTTCATCATAATACAACTCATGTTTCTAATCATATAGTTGGATATATCCATACTACTAATATTCAAGATAATTCTATTTTATTTATATTTATGGAAGAGATTGTATTTGCTCTACCCAATTATAAGAGAAAAACAATGTCTCCAACATGTCCCAGGGAGTGGCACCAAAAACTTTAATAATAATGAGGAACCAAACCATACTGTACTGAAAACCTTGAAGCTTCATTATGAAAAAGCTCTATTAGATATCGTCTTTGATGGGCAGAAACAACCGTATGTCGACTTGATTCTTTGGACATTCACACAGATCTTTAAAATGTCAAATAGTTTGATTTTCATTGATGGTTTATTGACTAAAATAATATTTTTTTATACGATAAATTGATAATTAAGACCGCGTATATTAAATGTCAATAATCTCACTTTCTATAAGATTTGAGGTAACTAATAGTTCTGGCATGTGCTTTGACATTTGACAATGTCATTGCGGTATGTACAAGAAAGTAAGCATCCATTGAATAGATGTGTTTAAAAACTAAACCACACACAATTACTTAATGTCCAATTTAGTATTGTAGTTAGGTAATTGTACCGCCCTTATGATGTTTCATTGAGTGCTCCACTCTACTTTAGGGATTAATAGCTTCTTGTGATACAAATGTCCAATAATCTCACTTTCTATAATGTCCAATTTACATATTAATAATTTTGTGTTTCAAACATAAGTTAGTTTCACGTTTTAGATCACAAACTTCATGCGTACGTACTTACGTCAGGAAGGGAACATATTGTTTTTTTTTGGGATAAAAATCCTATTATTTGGCATAGAATATCAATTTTTTGCATTTTCTAATTATGAATTTCTTGTACGCCATTCAATAAATAATGAATGGAGGTGAGAGTTCAAAGTTCCGGATATTTTTTTCCTCTAACCCAATCGTCACGCCAAAGAAAGCCTCGTTAATTGATTGAAAATTTTCTTGAAGAGTTCACACTACTTCAGATGTAATTTAAGCTATCATCTGGGCGAAAAGGATTGAAATTCTAGGACGGTCAAATTTTATGGAGTTAATATTTTAGGCGTTAAATTTTAAAAAAAAAATTAATCATTACATAAAATATGACCTCTGTAAATTAAAATATTACCTCTGTAAATTTTGCAAGTTATTGTAGAGTAACTATAAAATTAATATTAAAAAAAAGTAACTACATAAATATATTATAAAATAATTTCGAGGTGTTGTCTCTTTGTAGTTCGTGTTCCATCAATCGACTTTAAACTGGTAGAATTTGCCGGTATCTATAGAAACATGATTAATTAAACAATTATCAATATCATAAATATGGTGAATACTCATTAATTTAAATAAAGCACTTTTATTCAATTATTAACTGAATTATTAACAGAAGAAACTATATAAGAAAATGAAGAAACTGTTTTATTTATTCAATATATTGATTACGATTTACTTAACTAGTTAATAAAAGAATATTATTTATTACAATTTAGGCGAGTGAATAACTTTATTTGATAGCATCTAATAAGAAAAGAGCACGTGTACTTCAATTGAGTTGAATCCAACACAACAAATAGAGAAATCATTCTTCATCGTAGCCTCTTGTTGGTATCAATATTTCAATTTGGATGATAGGAGGTGAATATGTGGAGATCAACATGACAAGTAATAATGATGAGTTAGACTTCTTTCCCAAAATAATTTTACAACTTTGATTTTGAGTTAATGCTCATCATCTTGTTGGTATTGGAGTTTTGCACCATTTATATTTTTGTCCTGCATAATCAAAATTAGAATAATTAATATGCATACTTATACCTTTAAAAATAAGGTGTTATTGAATACTGAGTCTCATTGTCTATGAATAAAAGAAATATTTAGGCTGACAGCACTCAGCAAGAATGAATTATTAACTAAATTTCTCAAGAAACATCTTCTCAAACCCAAATATACATTTAGTTCAAAATTAATGTGTAAATTGGCATCAACAATGAATAACGTCTTCCTGTTTCGATAGTCATCAATAAAGACAAAATTCCTATAATTATAATTGTTTATTCTTTCAATGGTTGGTAAGAGCAGTTAAGAGTGAAATCTTGCCATTTTCAGAGAACGAGAGAGAGTGTGCGCACTGTGTAGAGATGGGAAGGAGCAACTCATACAAGAATGGTGTGTTATTCACAGCCATGGTGGTAGCGGAGTGCACAAACGTAGGCGAAAACATTCTATTCAAGTTAGCTACTAACAAAGGAATGAGCTATTTCGTCTTCGTCTTCTATTCTTATGCTACAGCTACCCTTGTTCTCCTCCTTTTTCCCTTCATCTTTCGCAGGTCCTTATTAACTATCATCTCTCATTCTTCTTTTGATCATCAGATCATTAATAAAAAAGAAAAAAAAATCATCTTTAATTTGTTAATATTTGAGTTTGATTTTTATCCAGTAATACGGTGTCGCTTCCTTTGTTAAAGTTTCCTATTATTTCCAGAATCTGCCTCCTCAGCCTCATTGGGTATGTAGAATTTTTGGAAACAAAGCTGTGATTGCTTTGTTTTGTTATTAATTAATTTTCTTGAATTTTTTACCTTTCTTTTTTTTTTTTTTTTTTTGGGAGAGCAGTTCTGTGCTTCGGATTCTTGGCTATACAGGCATAGCATATAGCTCTCCAACTCTTGCCTCGATGATCAGCAATCTCACTCCTGGTTTTACCTTCACCCTTGCAATCATTTTCAGGTTCGTTCATTTTCACATCAACATACGGAATTTTGCGAAATAGTCACGGAAACACCTTTACAGCATATTTAAATTTTAGAAAAAAATTATGAGGTGATATAATCAATTAATGTACATACGACAAGTATATTTAAATTTTATATAATATTATTTATTTGTTATATAACTAATATAATATCTCAAATGTATTTTAAAATTTCTCCCATATTATATATATGTCATGTCATGGTTCTGCAGCATTTCTTTACTTCAAATATCTCACCGTTTCTGAACTTCCAAATTTTTTGCTTTAATTTTTTATGGAATAGTGAAAATTAGTGGAATAGACAACAAAAGTAGTAGCGACTTAACAACTGCTAGAATAAAATTCCTAGACAGGTTTTCAAATTCATCAATTAATTCATTTATACGTTTCTGCATTTATTTGATCATTTATGTCCATTGACGCATTCAGTACTGTTAATTAATTGTTAATTGTAACAATGCACAAGGGCAATTACAGTATGCCAATATCCGTGATGTTGTGTGAAAGTGTGAATGGCCTCATTAGAAAGTAAGTTTACTCTTGGGTTGGCAATGGGATAGGATGAGGTGAGATTTACTAATTTTAGTCTTGTCTCGTATATATAAGTAGGATTAAAAAATATCTCACTTCTGACTCTATATTTTTTATGGGATAAAAATATGTCCTAATCATGTCCCAAAAGAGATGAGATCATGCGGGATCTCATCCCAATTAGAAAAATTTCTATCTTTAGTTGGTAATAAGATGGGATGAGATGATATTTGCCAATTCTAGTCCCGTCCCGTATATTTAACTAGGATAAAAAAAATGTCTCACTCCCATTTCTATCTATTTTTTTTAAAACAAAACTATGTCCAATCCCGTCCCAAATGAGATAGGATCTCGTGATAGTAAAAATTGTCATTTCTAGTTTACTCACACTCACTTATGTCCCTAATTTTATTCAAAATGTCAACAAAGTCCCAAAAGTTTATAAGAGTTTTTACACCATATGCAATAAAAATATAAAATAATATTTTACCTCTTATTATAGTTCTATATAGATCAGATAATCCCTAATAACCATATCTATCTATCCATACATCGAGTTACAAACTTAACTTTTAGATAAATCTAATAATGTTCCAATCTCAACAGTTAAGTAAATATTATCTATTTTGGACGTACAACACATCACATATTGCATTTGGTCAGATTTTGTCCTCCCTTGTTATGACTTATGTGGGATATCATCATAAAAATTAGTCTTCTTTTTTTTTTTAAATTTGGAACAAACATGGACCTGCGCGGAAATTACCCAAAAGAATGGCTAACTTGTCGTGTAGCTTTATGTTGGTGACTTGATCCATTATTCTTGATCATTTTTGTTTTTGGTAAATATCTCCTAAGCCATCATCATCAACTATCACTATTTCATTTTATTTTTTTCCCTTTCCTATTTTCCCAAATAGGATGGAAAAACTAGCTTTGAGGAGCTTAAGCACTTGGGCTAAAGTAATTGGCACGGTAGTATCAGTATCAGGAGCAATGCTTGTGGTTCTTTACAAAGGCCCAACAATCATATCGCCTTCATCAATAGCTTCACAGTCTCTCCAACGGCCTCTACAATTAACACAATCAAAATGGGTCATGGGTGGCCTTTTGCTTCTTGTGGAGAAGCTACTTATTTCTGTCTGGTACATTATACAGGTAAGCAACAAAATTATGAATAATGCTCGGAATTTCAGCATATGAGTAATCCCAATTAATGGGTCAGCTTATTTAGAGGACCGCATTTGGTAAATTATTAATCAAACCACGATGTTACAGTTGCAGATAAAATTATCATATCCATTTAGAATTCAAATGGGACTTTTAGTATTATTGTAAAATTATTACATTAATTCTTTAATATACTTTCATATAAATATTTTAAAGATCTTTTTAATTCTATGACTTTTAGCAGACCCAAATTATAAAGTTGTACCCAGCAGAATTTGTCGTAACATTGCTTTACTGCGCGTTTGCAACCACTATATCTGCGCCGATATGTTTCATGGGAGAGTCAAATTTGAGTGCCTGGAGGATAAAACCTGATATAGAATTGGCTTCCATTGTCTATTCGGTAAGAATCCAGTAGAAAAGGCTTGAATTCCAAAGAAGGGGATCAATTGAAATGTCTAATGAAAGATTCTTTTCTTTTGTTTCAGGCATTTCTCGGATTAACATTTATTACTGTTGTGCATACATTCGGCCTGCACATGAAAGGCCCTGTGTACACAGCAATTTTTAAGCCCTTATCAATTGCCATTGCAGCCATTATGAGTTTAATTTTCCTCGGCGAGTCTCTCCATCTAGGAAGGTACTATAAATTTATAATCAACTCCGCACTAGTTAGTCTCTGTTTTGAATTTCGACTGAGTGCTGAGCTTTTTAAAATCCTTTATCACAACAATGTACAATTAAGATTTAATTTTTTATTATTTATTATCTAATAACTATTGATCATAACATTATTAAAAAAAAGTAAAAAAAACTTATCAGCTTAACATAGAATTTAAATTCATTTTTGTTTTTGTATGATTTATTAATGTCTTTGCTAATTAATATACAACCCCTGCTGTTGTATGCAGTGTGATTGGAGGAGTAATAATATGCGTCGGGTTTTATGCTGTAATATGGGGAAAGGCCAATGATGAAGAAAGGGAAAATGAAGACTCTAGTAAAGTCCCATTGTTGCAAAACCCTGAAAATTGAAGATATACGGTAGATTGTACGATATCAAATATCTTATCGCTAACCACTTGTATGCACTATCAATTGGAGTTAATTGTGTGTTTTTCCCCCCTTTTTTTTGGGGTTGTTTCGCCATGCCTTTAGTCGTTTATTCGTCATTTTTCACTGAGTTGTATGCTATTGTTATGATATTTAGAGGTGGTAACATCTAAGAGTTAGTCTCATATGTACGATAAAGAAAATATACTATTTCTCTCTTCTACCATTCTCTCGCATTCATTTTCTCTCAATTCATTGGTAAACATCATTATAATTTGGTTTAAAATGAAAAATTACAAATTAAAATTAGTTAAAAATTATTTTAAAATTTTATCCTTAAATTTATTTTTTTTTATTTTGTGGTGGTTGTGAGTGATTCTTGAGTTTATGATTGAGCTATCAGTAGCTTTGACAGAATATTGTCATATTATGTTGGGTGTGTGGTGTGTGTCTGGGTGGTGGATGGATGCTTAACGCAGATGCAAACCGCCGATGCACAGCATGGAGCACACGCTTCAGCGATGTGTGCATACATGCTTCATGCAATACGCATGTCGCTGATCGCATGACGCCATCGACAAGCTCTCTTAGGGCATCGCACTAAAGTTTAAGAGGGATTGTCGTACTTTGCACGAGTCGCTGCGATCAGGTGTGACAGACGATCTCACCCATACACCATGCCCATGGCAATTTCCTCGTCCATGCACCACACCAACAACTTCACCCATACACACAACATCATAAACTCTTCAATCTTCACTCACCATCACCAACACAACTCAAAAACCATAACATAGAAGAAGAATAGAAAATAGAAATTTAAGGTTTTTGACCTAATCTTTAATTTCAGTTTTTAATCGAAATTTTGGTGATGTTTGTTGTCGAGAATGACTCCAAAAAGTTATCGGCGACGAGTGAACACGTTGGGAGAGAATTCTGTGGCGAGGGAAAGCGAGAGAGTGAGAGAGAGAGGGAGAGGAAGGAGAGAGAGGAGTTATGGGAGGGGTATTTTCGATAAAGGGAGAGAGTTTTGGCTAATGTTGATAGGAAAATCTTTAGGGGGTTAGTTGTGAAAATAGTTAAATTTTTTTAGCTATTTGTGTAAATTTCCCAATATTTTATTTATAGAGTTAATTAATGTGTGTATACATGTATTTGAGCGGTGACAAGAAATCAGGAAGTGACACGTGAACAGTGTGGGAAATGCTGCTGGTGTCTTTGCCAGCAAGCTCTGTAATGTGTTCCCCGCTTGTTTTTAAAAGTGGGCATGATGAATGAAGGGACGTAAGCGTTTCCATTGATAATGGTGGAGAATTATAATCATGTGATTTTGAATTTAAAGGTGTGAGTGATTCACACGCAATGATAACGAAGCCAAAACTTGTGATTAGATTCGAGATATGCTGATTAGAGCACAGTCACCGGTAGGTGCTATGGAGTCCTCGTTGGCATTGGGCTATGGGTTCACCTTCATCAGATAACTTCGGTTTTGGGCCAACGTTAATGGCCTCGTTCCATATTTGTAGACAAAATGTTCAGTTGAACCCACTTTTCATCTTTGTAATCCCGTTTTATACCTTTTGAATGAAGAGGAAGGGGGCAACAAAAAAAAAAAAAAAAAGATGTACTGATACATTCCAAAATGTTACCATAAGAACCCTAGACGGCGCTAGACCTTTTCTTAGAGGCGGCATCGATTCTCAACTAACATGGGGTCCAAAAGAACATTTTCATTAGGTTGGGGGACAAAGATGATCGGTTTTAATTTGTAAAAAGGTTGAGTTAAAATGATTAGACACCAATATCCTCAAAAGTCGCAGAAAATGCATGGATAATGGATTTGATCAAATTCTAGTGGGGGCAGGGGCAGCTATCAGTAGCTTGACAGAATATAAAGCATTTCACGACTCATCAACCATATTGTGTCTGTCGTGCCAATTTAGAATCCTTAAAACCAAAAATACGACACCAGCGACTCACGAGGCAAATATTCACAAACACTGTCGTAGTGGGAGTGGGCAGCCAAGCATTGCCGATTACGCCTGTTTCCAAAACAAGATGCAGGCATTGCATTTTGTATTAAACTGTTGGTGTCTTTGAAAATGTCGGGGGGTGTGTTAGGATACAATTTAACTATACTCTATGGGGTGTCTACCCATTTTCTCTACAGGGCCATCAATAGACCTCGGGCCTTATGCAAAAGTTTAAAACTGGACCTACGTGTCAATGGGCACAAAAACAACACCTTTACGAAATTCTCTTCAAAACCCCACTTGATCCCTAGCCCTGCTGGGTTAATCTCTAAAATTCGAACCGTATCAAAAAAATAAAAAGAAAAAAAAAATACTAACATTCTAATGATATATCATTGTACTTAATTTTATTTAAATATTAACTACCTTGTAATTGTGTGTAATTTCAATATAGTTTTGGCATCGTTTTAACTCAAAATAAACCTAGAAACTACAATGATATCTATGAAGTCTCTAATTACGCAAATATTTTGTTTAGACAGTTCGTGAAAGATTAGTCCCTGAGGAAAATTATAACAAATAACTGTTTGTTGCTATAAAGCATGATTTTCTCCATTTCACGCATCTCTCAAAATATTTTGATTAGGGAAGTTATATTAATTTTTAAGATTTTATTTTAGGAAAAGAATTAATTAACAAAATTCAGTATTCAATTACATGTTGTGAACATATGTAAATGAGTAAATCCTTTAATTGGGGGCTTCTTTTATTTATTGGGGCCCTTGGTTGCATAATCCTTGAGCCACCGATGTAATCAACTAATAATCAATCGAGTCGAAATTATATATCATTTCCTCCTTTGTAAGGGCGCCTGGCATAAAAGAATTGAATGGCGCTGATATAGTTTTTTTTTTTATATAGTTAGATGTGTAAATAGATTCTTTTTTAGGTACCATGAACTCATTTATTTTATTTTTTTATTTAAATTTAAGGAGATGGTCAGTTTTCTCTATTAAAATTAATATATAACGTTTAACTGTAATTATTTTCATAATACCTAATACCTCCATAACATCATAATTTATAATATTTCCCTTACCTTCATATAAACTTTTATTTTTATTTATTTCAAATTAAATAAATCATATAAATTAAAATAAAAATAAAAAATTTAAGAGCTAGTAAAACAGTCTTCTTACTGTTATTTGTAAGAGCTTGCACGAGGAGTACCGGAGCATGCCCAGGAATTGATTCATTTAACCGGTCTAGCTGCTCTTATTTGTTGTTTTTTTTATTTTTATTTTTTTCCCGTTAAAATACCTAGGCTGTCCTCTTTATCCACAGGTTTGCATGCAACGCAGGGAAAGGGGAAAAAATTGACACAATGGGCGAAGTAATCTCCCGTCATTGGTCCACAATAGCCAGCTAGTCCAAGTGGATTGCTAAAGTAGCGGGTCGCCTCGCATACAGTCAATAACAGAGGAACACGTGGATTTCAGCCAAAAGGCCCACGCTGAAAAACATTGGGTCATACGTCAGGCCCAATAGTCCACCACGCCTACTACTACATTTTCAAAGTAATGTCACAAATTTGATTATCATATAATAGCTCATCACTTTTGTTGGTACTGAAGTTTTCCTTCATTTATATCATTTGGTCCTATGTATAGGACTACTATCCAATTTGGTTCGGTTTAAATTAACCAAACGATTTTTTAAAATTAAAATCGGATACGAACCGAAATTTAAAATCAAACCAAACTGAACTGAAACAATGATTTGATTCTGTTTAGATTGGATGATGAAGTCATTGTTTCTTGATTCATTCAAGAATTTTATTTATAAAACATTAATAAATTAAATCCTAATCTAAGAGTCCCAACTCACAAAATTAAGGAAAAAATGTTAAGGGATAATCAATGAATAAAAGAAAAAAAATTCAACACTTACATAACTTCACTGCACTAGCGCAACGACAATGGCAGGCTGTCAGCAACACGAGCGTGATGAACCGAAGAGGAGGCTGACATGAGCGCGATGTGGGATAAACGATGACAGGCTAGCTGTAATGATGACGACAGCAGCGTCATTGCAAGACATACGGTGAAGGGGTGGCTAATAAATGATGGTCGTGGATGAGGGGTGTGTGTGTCTGCGAGAGTGAGAGAAATGGTGAAGGTGTGTGTGTCGGCTGGTGTGAGAGACAAATGGGGAGGGTGTTGTGTGTAGGTTTGGTAAAAAAGTTCAGGCCGACCCAACTTTGGGTTGGCACGGCCCTCATAGTGAAGCCATGGACTTAGGCCAAAATTTTCAACTTAAAGGCTTTTGGACAAAGTCCATGACAAAGCCCGGGCTATTACAATTTCTAAAATAAAAAAATAAAGCAAGATCAAATAAAAAAAAATAAAAAAAAGGACAACAAGCCAAAAATCAGTATTTCACAAATCAAAAGTCATGGTTCTATTCAACTGCCAATCCGTAAGTTAAACACAAGCAAGAATCAAAAGCCAATAGCCATCAGCCGACACCCACCCAACTTGAATCTCAGCCATCACCGATCAATCCAACCATTGTTGCACGCCAATCGAACCCAGCACCAGCAGCTATCACCACCAGTGAGGAACGTAGCAACCGCGAGATCATAGCACACCACGCAGCAACAGCAGCAAACCCAGCACGCGAGCGTGGGCAGCAGCAGCGGCCAGCGAGCCTCTTCGAACCCAACACGCGAGCGTGAGCAGTAGTAGCAGCCCGCAAGCCTCTTCGAACCCAGCACCAGAGCATGAGCAACAGCAGTGGACAATGAGCCTCTCTCGAACCCACGTGATCTTTGAGGTGCAGAAAAGTGCTAGATCAAAGGCCAAAAAGGAAGAGATTCGCAAACAAGAGCTGGAGACTTGCGTGTATGACATTCTCCATTAATTGTTGAGCTCTTTTTCATTTTGTGTGAGAAAAAAAATTCAATTATGTAAATAATGACAAAATTTGTGTGACCATTTGCCTCTAGTTTAGAACTTAAATTATTATGGATTTGTTATGAAATTATTCTACACTATCAGCAAGCGATGGATGAATGCGTAAATCTGAAAACTGTTTATGTGCTATAGATTACTTAAGATTTTCCTTCAACTGAATTGTTATGAAATTATGAGTTACTGTGAGCCAAGTCCGGCCCTGCCTAGGCCCAGCCCGTCAATACTTGGACGGGCTTTTAAAGGATGTAGATTTAAAATAATTATAAATAGCCCGGCTTAAGTCTGCAATTTGCCAAACCTAGTTATGTGTGTGTGATTTAGGGTTTAAAAATACTTTATTTATTTATATTTTTTATTTTACATATTTTTTAGTTTCAAGTGGTAGAATTGATTGGTTTGTCGGTTTGGTTCAGTTTTAATCCGAATCGAACAAAAACCAGTCAGTTTGCTTTTGTTGACCCATTTGGTTCTTACGCTCCGAATCGAACCGAATCGAACGGAAAGATTTTAATTCAGTTTAGAAAAAACCGAACCGTTTGCCCACCCTTACTACATAATCAAAAGTAGAATAATTAATATACATACCTATTGAAGATGAAGCTGAACATGAGTCAACTCATCTTGGAGTGCCAGCTGTAATACCTCTGAATACAAGCCATGCAGCTCACTTAGGGATTATGATGAAATCAACACGTGATGATTTGGACTATCCTAGCTGGCAAAACTATTATGCAGATCTTCCTAAGCCATTGATCAGTTAGATAGTCTGTTATATGTTAACGGTTAAGATTGATTGTATTCTTAATCTGTTATTTCAATCATTATAGTGTGTTTACCGTTTGTTATTGAAGCTGAGAATTCTAGGAGCTTCGATTAAGGCACTATAAATTCTCTCAACAAAACTAATCTTGTAATTCTGGATTCATTCTTTGCTAGTTGAAAATAATGAGTTACAGTATTCGTCTTCTCTAAAAATCTAACATGGCATCAGAGCTAGTTATCTAAAATGGCTAGCTATGATCATCCAACAATTAGCAATCGAGCTTCAAGCTCAAATACAAATCCAGTCTTTGAATCAAGCACTAACAATTCAGTTTTTAGCTCCTTGAACTTCAACACGCCTATCAAGCTCACAAACAACAACTACCTATTGTGGAGAACTCAAGTCATAGCAACTATCAATGCTAATGAGCTTGAAGATCTGATTGATAACACAAAATCTCCTCCAAATCGAAATGTGATTCATGTAGATGAAGATCAAACAGTTATTACTTTGCCGAATCCACAGTTTCATGTTTGGAGAAAAAATGATCAACAACTCATGAGCTGGCTACTCTCAACTTTAAGTGAAGATGTATTAAGTACAGTGGTTGGAACAAGATCTTCTTAAGAGGTTTGGGTGACTCTCTCTACACAATTTGGTGCTAGATCCAGATCTAGACTTATTAATTTAAGGACTCAAATCCAAACAACAAGAAAAAGATCTATGAGTATTCATGAGTATTACGCTAAGATGAAAGTGCTCTTAGATTCTCTCAGAGATACTGGAAATAATATGAGCGACGATGATTTTGTGTGTTATTTACTTGTTGGAATAGGTTCTGAATACGATTCAATCGTTGCCACAATTAATGCCAAAGCAGAAAGTATAACTCTCTCAGATGTGTATAGCATGCTACTGAGTCAAGAAAATAAGACCGAACATCAAAATTCTTTTGGTCATATGGATTATCAAGCAAATATTGCCTATCACAGAGGATTACAGAGGAGAAATTGGCAGGCAAATCCAAACAATAATGGAAGATACTTCAGAAATCCAAATGACTATGGTTCTGGTGTAAGACAGTTTGGTGGTGGTAACTCTAATCAGATACAGAATTTTCAAGATAAAATTAAAGGCAAAAGTCACCCCAATGATGAAGAGCCAAAAGGACCCTGTCAAATCTGTTACAGGAAAAATCATACTGCTGCAGAGTGCTGGTATAGGTTCAAGAAGAACTTTGTGCCTAAAGCGCTCAAACAGAAAAGTGCGTGGAGCACGAGAGATGGGCGTGGTATACGGATAGTGGAGCTACGATCATGTGACTAAAGACTTCAACAATCTCAAAGATTTCTGAATACAAAGGCAACAACTGCGAGTAATGGATCTAAACTAAAAATTGCTTTTATTGGTCATACTTTGCTAAGCACACTTGAGCCACACATTTTTAAATACGTTAAGCTGAATCATATACTTTATGTACCAGAAATAACCAAAAATTTAATAAGTATATCCAAGCTTTTACGTGACAACAATATATATATTGAATTCAATGAAACTTTTTGTGTTGTTAAGGACAAGAGAAGGGGGAATATTCTCATGAGAGGTGTGGCTAAAAATGGACTGTACAAGCTACTGCATTTGCCTCATGATCACAGTCAAATCAAATCAGCTCTGTTATCTTTTGTTTCATTTCCTAGTTCATTCTCAACGTATCAAGCAAATAAACCTGAGTCTATGGTGTCTGTCAGTTGTTGTGTCAATTGTATAAACAGTAAGAATTCAAGAGTCAATAAAACACTTGATCTATGGCATATGAGATTAGGTCATCCTAATGTTATTGCTCTCAAGAAAACTTTGTCAGCTTGTAATATCTCTACTGGAAATAAATTCTCAGAATTTTCTTTTTGCAAAGCTTGTCAACTTGGGAAACAACACAGATTATCTTTCAAAAGTAATGATTCAAAGGCATTAGTTGCACTCGAAATTATTCACAGTGACCTCTGGGGTCCTGCACCTACACTTTCAAACCAAGGCTTCAAATATTATATATCTTTCATTGATGCCAAAACTAATTACACTTGGATTTATGGATTAACACATAAATCACAAGCATTATCAGCCTTCATTTCATTTAAAACCCAGATTGAAAAAAGCCTAGAGCTGAAAATCAAATCCTTCCAATGTGATATGGGAGGAGAATACAAAGCCTTTGAATCTTATCTTAAGATGAAGGAATTGACCTTAGATACTCCTGTCCTTACACATACCATCAGAATGGAAAAGCTGAAAGAAAACACAGCCACCTTGTCGAAACTGGTCTTACTCTCCTTGCTCAGTCTGAACTACCTCTCAAGTTTTGGTGGGAAACATTCTTTCATGCTATATATCTTATAAATAGAGTCAGCACTCCTACTCTAAATAACAAAACTCCCTTTGAAGCTCTACATTCAAAGAAACCAAATTACTCGTTGATTAAAATCTTTGGTTATGAGTGTTATCCTTTTTTGAGACCTTATAACAGTCATAAGTTTAATTTTCACACATCTAAATGTGTACATCTCGATTTCAGTAATGTGCACAAAGGGTATTTATGCTTGAGCTCAAATGGTAGAATTTATATTGCTGCACATGTCAACTTCAATGAAACTTCATTTCTCTTAAAAAATGATTTCAGTTTCATGACTCCAAAACCAGTCCACTCTCCAGAGTCAACCAACATTATTAGAAAGTTCATTAAAATGTCCTTCCCTTCTGAGAGTCAGGATCATGAGGCAGCAGAAGCTAATGCAAGAACATCAGAAAACATACTCAATGAAAATATTTCTTCCAGTGATCAAACTCCTGACAATAATACTGATCCAACAAACCCTACAGATAACAATCTTTCCATAACACATACCTCATCTCAACCTTCACTTCAACCTTTTGAACCTAACAATACATTCCATAAAACACACGACCAAGTTCCAACAATAACCCAGCAAACCACTCAACCTAAACCAACTCACCCAATGATAACCAGAGCAAAAGCTGACATTTTTAAATAAAAAATTTTCAACACTCAAAAGGCCCTATCATTAGAAACCCCCTCAAGTGTTGTTGAAGCATTGAATGATCAAAACTGGAAGCAAGCAATGCAAGAAGAATTCAATGCACTTACAAGAAATCAGACCTGGTGTTTGGTGCCACCAACACAGAATATGAAACTTGTGGGCAACAAATGGGTTTATAGAATGAAGCAGAACTTAGATGGATCCATCAATAAATATAAAGCTAGACTCGTTGCAAAGGGGTTTCTTCAAACAGAAGGGATAAATTATCAAGAGACTTTCAGTCCAGTTGTGAAAGCTACTACAATAAGAATTATATTGAGCCTTGCAGTGACAAATAACTGGAAACTCAGGCAAGTGGATATCAATAATGCTTTCTTAAATGGTGAGCTTACTAAAACAGTATTCATGTCTCAACCAGAAGGTTTTGAAGATCCTGTTCATCCCAGGTATGTCTGTAAGTTGAAAAAGGTTCTTTATAGTTTGAAACAAGCTCCAAGAGCTTGGTTTTAAAAATTAAAATCAGTACTTGAGTCTTGGGAATTTGTTAGAGCAAAGTTAGATACTTCTCTGTTCTATAAAGGGAATGGCAGTGACTTAATCTTGTTACTGATCTATGCCGATGACATTATAGTTACTGGCAGTAGCAATGCTGAGATAGAAAATCTTATTTCCAGATTAGGCAACACTTTTACTCTGAAGGATTTAGGAGAACTAAATTTCTTTCTTGGAATTGAAGTTATTAGAAACGATGATACCTTGGTTTTATCTCATAGGAAGTACATTAAAGATTTACTATCCAAATTTGATTTAAAGGACTGTAAAGGAACTGACACACCACTTGCAACTACTGAAAAATTAACCAAAAACATTAGAAAAGTGTTTCATGATTCAACACAATATCGAAGAGCAATTGGTGGACTGCAATATGCAGTAATTACAAGACCTGAGATTGCCTATGCAGTTAACAAACTAAGTCAGTTCATGGCAAATCCTCTACAGCCTCACTGGTTAGCCTGCAAACGAGTACTAAGGTATCTCAAAGAAACTGCTGATTATGGATTAATGTTCAAGAAATCAAACTTTTTAGATTTGGTGGTTTACTCAGATGTTGACTGGGGCAGTGATCTTGATGATAGACGCTCAACTAGTGGTTACTATGTTTATCTGAGAGAAAATTTAATCAGCTGGAGTTCAAAGAAGCAAAGTGTGGTTTCAAAATCCTCAGTATAATCTGAATACAGGGCCATGACACTAGCTTGTGCAGAAATAACTTGGGTATGTTATGTATTTACAGAACTGAAAATAAAGCTGCAAAATGCACCTCTGCTATTAAGTGACAGCACTAGTGCAGCTACTGTAGCAACAAATCTTGTTCTCCATTAAAAAACTAAACATATAGAAATCGACATCCATTTTGTCAGAGACAAAGTTAAAAAGAAAGAAGTTGAAATTGCTTTTGTACCAAGCAATGATCATTTTGTACCAAGCAATGATCAGGTTGCTGATATATTGACTAAGCCACTCACATATCCTAAATTCAGCTTCTTCAGAAGCAAACTTAAAGTCTTTCAGAAAGACTTAAGTTTGAGAAAGGGTATCGAAGATGAAGCTGAACATGAGTCAACTCATCTTGGAGTGCCAGCTGTAATACTTCTGAATACAAGCCATGCAGCTCACTTGGGGATTATGATGAAATCAACACGTGATGATCTGGACTATCCTAGCTGGCAAAACTATTATGCAGAGCTTCCTAAGCCATTGATCAGTTAGATAGTCTGTTATATGTTAACGGTTAAGATTGATTGTATTCTTAGTCTGTTATTTCAATCATTATAGTGTGTTTACCGTTTGTTATTGAAGCTGAGAATTCTAGGAGTTTTGATTGAGGCACTATAAATTCTCTCAGCAAAACTAATCTTGTAATTCTGGATTCATTCTTTGCTAGTTGAAAATAATGAGTTACAATTTTCATCTTCTCTAAAAATCTAACAATACCTATACATTTAAAAATAACATATTTTGACCAAGTGATATGGCAAAAGATTAATGTTCTAATATTCAGTTAATTCTAGATAATATTGAGATAAAAGAAGGAACTAAATTCATGTTGATTTGAAAGAATACTATAAATATAAGGGTTATGACTTATTGATTTTGTAGAATGCCGAAAATCAACTAATCTCAAAAACTCATACAAAGCTTTGAAAACTGAAAATATTATTGAAATTAAATCTACTTTCAAAGGCTGTAAGAGAGGATTATTTATACTAATAGTAATTATCTTAAACCATAAAGAAGAAGAAAAATAAAATCCTAAACTAGAAAGAAAAGAACACTAAATTTTAGAAAAAAAAAAAAAAACTAATTCAAGCATGATAAGAATTCCTAATACGCGAGTCTGATTGATTATGAATAAAATAATAAAAATAGCAAGACCGATAGCTGGAATAGAAATATTTAGGCGGAGAGCACTCAGCAAGAATGATAAACTGAATTTATCAACCAAACATGTTCTCAAACCCAAATATACTTTTGGTTCGAAATTAATGTGTGAATTGGCATCAACAACGAATAGCATCTTCCTCTCTCCATAGTTATCAATAAAGACAAAATTCCTATAATTGTCATTGTTTTTTTTTTCAATGGTTGGTAAGAGCAAGTAAGAGTCAAACCTTGCCATTCCAGAGAAAGATAGAGAGTGTGTGCACAGTGTAGAGATGGAAAGGAGCAACGCCTTCAAGGATGGTGTGTTATTCACAGCCATGGTGGCAGTGGAGTGCACGAATGTAGGCTTGAACATTCTATTCAAGTTAGCCACCGGCAAGGGAATGAGCTACTTTGTCTTCGTCTTCTATTCTTATGCTGCTACTACTCTCGTTCTCCTCTTTTTCCCCTTCATCTTTCGCAGGTCTTGATTAACTATTATTCTCTCAAATCTTCTTTTGATCATCAATCACATCACTTATCAACAAATCATCTTTAATCTGTTAATACTTGTTCAGTAACACGGCGTCGCTTCCGTTGTTAAAGTTTCCTGTGATCTCCAGAATCTGCCTCCTTAGCCTCGTTGGGTATGTAGAATATTAATCATGGAAACAAAGCTTTGATTGATTTGTTTCGTTATTAATTAGTTTTCTTGAATTTATACTTTTTTTTTTTTTTTTGGGGTGGTGGGGGGAGAGCAGATCCTCGTATCAGATTCTTGGGTATACAGGTATAGCATACAGCTCTCCAACTCTAGCTTCAATGATCGGCAATCTCACTCCTGCTTTCACCTTCATCCTTGCTATCATTTTCAGGTTACATCCTTTTATTCTTAAAAAGTACTCTTTTATTTTTAGACAATTACATCGAGATAAGATATAAATTGGCCATTATAGTTTGAGAATATAATTATCAGAAAAAAAAGAAATATTAATAATTATTTCCTGAAAAGAAAAAGTTTCTGTGATTATGTTACTAAATTACCCGAGTGTTATCGGTCTTTTTTTCATAATTATTATATTTTCTTGAATTGATTATCGACCGCAGAAATTATTCTTGATACAGCAATGATGTTCGATGACAACCAAAATGGACAAAAAATAATAATAATAATAATAATAATAATAATATCTTAATGATTGGTGGTTAAAATAATAGTCCATATATATATATATATGTCGAGTCATGGTTTTAGCGCTTAGCGCATTTGTTTTATTTGAACTATCTCATCGTTTCTGACCAACTTTCAACATTTTTGCTTTAGAATTTTTTTTTAAGCTATGGAATAGTGAAAATTAGTGAAAGAGACAACACGAACAGTAGCGATTGAGCAACTACAAGAATAAAATTTTAGGAAGTCTGTCAAATTCATCAATTATCTCGTACGCTGGTTATGTTGAAATTGTTTTGAAGTAGAATATCATTTCATAACTACATGATTAAAATTATAATAAATTTTTTTATTATTTATCACTTTACATGTATAATTATGATTCGTACTTTATCTTAGAGCAGCTCTTAGATAACCATAATCTTATCCTATTTATATGTTTCTGTATTTATTTGGTCATTCATATCCATTGACTCGTCCAGTACTGTTAATTAATTGTAACAATGCACAAACGTTTAGCAATTACAACATGCCAATATCCCTGATGTTTTGAGAAAGTGTGAGGTTTCACTAGAGAATAAGTTTACTCACCTACGTCTCTAATTTTCTTCAAAATGTCAACAAAGTCCCAAATGCTTATAAGCGTTTTACACCATATGCCCATAAAAATATACTTTTATTGCGGTTCTACAGAAATCACACAGTTGCTAACACACACTTTTATCAGTTTTTCATTTTGTTTTTTTCTCTTTATTTTCCCCAAATAGGATGGAAAAACTAGCATTGGGGAGTTTAAGCACTTGGGCTAAAATAATTGGCACAGTAGTATCAGTATCAGGAGCAATGCTGGTGGTTCTTTATAAAGGCCCAACAATCATATCGACTTCACCAATGCCTTCACACTCTCTTCAATGGCCTCTACAATCAACACAGTCAAGATGGGTCCTCGGTGGCCTATTGCTTCTCATTGAGAACCTACTTCTTTCAGTCTGGTACATTTTACAGGTACATAACAAAATTATGAATAATGCTGAGAGTTTCAGCATACGAGTAATCCCAATTCATTTGGTAAATTATTAATCACATCATGATGTTACAGTTACAGATAAAACTACCATATCTATTTAGAATTCAAATGGTGGGGCTTTTAGTATCATTGTAAAATTATTACATTAATTCTTTAATATACTTTCATATAAAGATTTTAAGCATATTTTGGATTCTTTGACTTTTTAACAGACCCAAATTATGAAGTTATACCCAGCAGAATTTGTCGTGACATTGCTTTACGGCTTGTTTGCCACAATTATATCTGCGCCGATATGTTTCATGGGAGAGTCAAATTTGAGTGCTTGGAGGTTAAAACCTGACGTAGAATTGGGGTCCATTGTATATTCGGTAAGGCTCCAATCCAACAGAAGAGACTTGAATTCCGAAGAAGGAGATCGATTGAAATGTCGAGTGAAAGATTCTTTTCTTTTTGTTTCAGGCATTTTTTGGATTAACATTTAGTACTGTTGTGCACACATTTGGCCTGCGCATGAAAGGCCCTGTGTACACAGCAATTTTCAAGCCTTTATCAATTGCCATCGCAGCCATTATGAGTTTCATATTCCTCGGCGAGGCTCTCCATCTAGGGAGGTAATATTATTATAATCAATTCCCCACCAGTTGGCTTGCCGGTCTTTGTTTTGATTTTCGACTCGGTGCCGAACTTTTTATAATCTTTTGCTAACGTGAATTTATAACAATATATGATTAAGATTTAATTTTATATTATTTCTTATTTAATAATTACTAATCACAAATTATTAAAAGAAAAAAAAAGAGTAGAAAGATTATCAACTTAGCACAAAATTCAAATCCGTTTTTGTTCTTGTATGACTTATTAATGTCTTTCTTAATTATAATCTCTTTTGTTGCATGCAGCGTGATTGGAGGAGTGATAATATGTGTAGGGTTTTATGCTGTATTATGGGGAAAGGCCAATGATGAAGGGGGAAAGAACGAAGACTCTTGTAGAATCCCATTGTTGCAAAGCTCTTAAAGTTGAAGATATACGTAGATTGTACGGTATCAAATATCTTATTGCTAACCACCTGCATGCATTGTCAATTGGAGTTAATAGTCCTTTTTTTTTGCTATGTCTTTAAGGGTTTATCCATCATTTTACATTGAGCTGTATGCTGTCGCTATGATTTTAGAGGTTGTCGTGTCCAATAGTTGGTCTCTTATTTGGCTTGAATGTGATTCTCTTGATATAGTCGTTTATTTTCAGTGTTCAAATTATTGCAATCCTAATGATTTCTATGGTCGTTGGTTGAATTATACTTGTCGTTTTAGACTTGTATCCTTCAAATGCTCTCATATTTTCAAAGAAGGGAATGCAATAGTTGATACTTTAGCTAATAATGGCTTAGCTTCTTGTAATCACACTCGGTGGGATATTCCTCCTGTTGTTACTTATAAGGGGTTCCACGAGGACTACTGGTGCATGCCTTTGTGATCAAAATAAGGATAGCCTTTTTAAGTCAGGGCATCTATTGACGGGTATAAATGGAGGCATTCCGGTAATGAATTCTCAAGTTGAAACCCGCGCTCCAAAAGCTTACAACATTGGGTTGTATGTCAGGCCCACGGGCCCAATAGCCCATCATCTCCTCCCTCTCATTTTCAGTAGTTCCTACGCCTGAGAGAATCCTGTTCGAAAACGAAGAACCAGGAAAATTCCACAGAATCTGCTCAAGTGGCTAAACCCAAACCCTACCATCACCACTCAAAAATGCCGGAACCCAGAAAACGTGGCCGAAAACCCAAACCCAAAACCGAAACCGAAACCGAAACCGAAGCCGAAACCGAAACCATCATGGCTGGTACTACAAAAAACGGCACCATTGCATCACATTCGCTCCCCGTCACCACCACCAACGACAGTCACAGCACTTCACCCGCCCACCGTGGCCGCGGCCGGCCAAGGAAAATGAGAAAACACGCGGACAACAGCTCCAACGATAATCACAACAGTGCTAATAATACCAACTCCAACGTTGGCCACGTGGCATCCCCCGAACGGAGCAGGCACGGAGAGGGGAACGAGATAACGATACTGCCACCGCGGTGGGACAGCGTGGCGGTGAAAGCAGTCCCGTCAATGGACGCTGTGGTCAAAGTGTTCTGTGTTCACACGGAGCCGAACTTCTCGCTACCATGGCAGAGGAAACGACAGTACAGTTCGAGTAGCAGCGGGTTTGTTGTGGGAGGAAGAAGAGTGTTGACAAATGCGCATTCAGTTGAGCATCACACGCAAGTCAAGGTGAAAAAGCGTGGCTCTGATACCAAGTATTTAGCCACCGTTTTGTCTATTGGCACAGAGTGTGATATTGGTAATTTTTTTCTTTTTTAACTTTTTTCATTTTGAATTTTTTTTAGTGAGTTATTCATTGAGTGATTGTTTATGCCGTTTGTAATCCTAACTAGTAGATTGATGATTTGGTTTCTGCAGCTTTGTTGACTGTTAAAGATGATGAGTTCTGGGAAGGAGTTTCACCAGTGGAGTTTGGAGATTTGCCGGCACTCCAAGATGCTGTCACTGTCGTAGGCTACCCAATTGGGGGTGACACCATCTCTGTGACAAGTGGGGTTGTGTCCCGCATGGAGATACTATCTTATGTTCATGGCTCAACTGAGCTTTTGGGATTGCAGGTAATAGTTCTAGATTTTGGTTTATTTCTATGTTAAATTTTGTGGCATACAGTTAGAGCTTTGGATTTGCTCCAATTCTGTTCAACTTCAATTCCATGGGTCATTGAATGCCTTTGATTACTTTAGTTATGTTTGTTTGATCTAGTAGGTTACTGAATCTTACTGATATCAGTTTTGTAACATGCTATTATAGATAGATGCAGCTATAAATTCAGGAAATTCCGGGGGGCCTGCATTCAATGATAAGGGAAAATGTGTTGGTATTGCATTTCAATCTCTGAAGAATGATGATGTGGAGAACATAGGTTATGTGATACCAACCCCAGTTATTATGCACTTTATTCAAGATTATGAGAAAAATGGGGCATATACAGGTATCTTAATATATGCTTTTTTTTTTTTTGTGGGTGTGTGTGTGTGTGTTTAAGTTTTTGGTGTGTGTGGGTGTGTGTGTTTAAGTGTCTCCATTGTTGTTTTTGTCTCTTGCACCTCTTACTATATGTTTCTGGGGTTTAAAGAAACATTGAGGATCATCGTCCTTTCCATGCCTAATTCTTGTTGTTGTTTTCGCTGTATTAGGGTTTCCGATTCTTGGAGTCGAGTGGCAGAAAATGGAAAATCCGGATTTGCGCATTTCAATGGGAATGCGACCTGGTCAGAAAGGTGTCCGTATTAGAAGAATTGAGCCAACAGCTCCAGAATCTCATGTTCTGAAGCCATCTGATATTATCCTTAGCTTTGATGGAATTGATATTGCTAATGATGGAACAGGTGAAATTTTCCTCCCTTTTCCTTATTCTTCTCTTTTATTTTATTTTATCTTTTTACTTCTGAATAAACTGTTGAAAATATCTAGGTTTTTCCATTAATTTGCATGCTTGTAAAGACTAGACCTTCATGATTCACAATATTTGTTCTAAAAGTTGAAGTGCTTTATCATTGATAAGTCGGCCATTCTAGGAGTTTTATGCATCCATTATTTATTTTATGTTCATTTGGAGTTGCCAACATCATGTTCCATATGATTTAGGGCCATAGAATCCTATGAAAGTGGTTTATCTGTATAAGATTGATAAAATTGGATAAGAAATGCTATCACACCAAACGCTTGCTATGGCTGAAAAACTGTCTTAAATTAGGAATTTCAGAAGAAAAAGTACCGGCCAGGAAATTAATTGCTAAAGCTTGTACTGGATGAGGAATTGAGGTAGCCTTTTCAGTGCCAACACAAAAGGGCAGTAGGTGCTGGTCATATGATGATATAAATCCCTGGAAGTATTATTGTGTAGTTCTATTGATGGAGTTGGTAGCACATAGATGTAAATGGGTGGAACTGGTTGTTTAGCTTAATTTAACAAATATGTTGCGCATTAATTACAGATCTGTAGTTGATGCCAAATATACTCTGTAGGAGGTAAAAGATGTTGGAGCTTTGCTGCCACAATATAGGCAAAGCATTAGAGGTCTTACCTTTTCCAGGTGCCTATATGTGTCCTAAGGCCCATAATTACCTTTCAACCTACTACTAGCTGAAGCTTTGTGTCTATCTGGTGGAGATTATATTCATGCTACTTTGGTAGGTAAACTTGAGGGGGAAGGAGGCATAACCTTGTCAGAGCATAGGGCAAGCATCCAGTGGAAATTCTCATTTTTCTATTTTTGTTGTTTACTTCAATAATCTTGGGTTTATAATGCCTCAATTTAATGAGGGGTACATGCTCACTTGAAGGGTAGCAGTGGGATCTAATCTATTGTTTACTTGTAGTTTTTTCAAAGTATGTTAAAGAGTCTTTTTCATGGAAACATTTTGTTTTAGTTTCTGCTATATGTTTGTTTTCCTTTTTCCAACCTGAAATCTTTCTAACTTCTCTTTTGAACTGAATTTAGTTCCATTCAGGCATGGGGAGCGTATAGGTTTTAGTTATCTTGTTTCTCAAAAATACACCGGAGATAGTGCTGTTGTAAAAGTCCTCCGGAATTCAGAGGTTCATGAGTTCAACATAAAACTTTCGACTCACAAACGGCTAATCCCTGCACACATCAATGGCCGACCTCCTTCTTATTACATCATTGCAGGGTTTGTCTTTACAGCTGTGACTGCTCCATATTTGCGTTCTGAGGTATGTGGCAGTGGTGATCTCTCTCTCCCTCCTGACTTGAGATCCATGATTTTTTTATTTCTTTCCTTATTATTGTGTGTCTGTGCGCGCACGCACGTGTTGTAATATTGGTTTCACCATTTAACATCCCAGAACTGATAGTGTAACTTGTAGCTTGCACAATTCCCATTATTTATATGTGGTTTCTATCACTGGACTATTATGCCCCTTATTAAACTCAAATGATAGGGAGTAGAGGTGCTACTCTAGCACAAGGCTTTTCCCATTATGTGTGTTTTTGTATGCATGCGCATGTATTACCTAGCTATATTTTCTGCTTTTAGGTTTTGACAGTGTGTTGGTGTGGACTTCTGTTGCATTTGTGGCTTTTTTTTCTATTTTTGTTGAAGATATTAAGTATTCGTATTTGAGGCGATAAAAATGTGATGTGTTGTATAGGGTCATTGAAACGTTGTCCACATTCCAATATTTGATTCTTATTTGTATTCAAATCCAGTATGGAAAGGATTATGAATTTGATGCTCCGGTCAAACTGTTGGACAAGCTTTTGCACGCAATGGCACAATCAGTAGATGAACAAATTGTTGTTGTTTCTCAGGTTCTCTCTCTGTTTCATCGCCTGAATTCTGCTTTCTTAGTTTTCTGGATTACTGCCAGTTTCTCCGTATTTGAATTCAATTCTTTTGTATTCCAAAATTTTCACTAGAAAATGATTGTTATTGTATAATCTGAAATTTGTGCTAGGTCCTTGTGGCTGACATTAATATTGGATACGAGGAAATTGTCAATACGCAGGTCAGTTTTATCTCATACAATAATGGTGCCTGCTTCTGCTAAACTGCTGGAAGAATGGAACAAATAGGACTTGACTGCATTTATTAAAGATTTTCTTTTGTTTGTTTCTTTAGGTTCTTGCTCTCAATGGTAAGCCTGTGCGGAATCTGAAGAGCCTCGCTGACATGGTGGAAAGCAGTGAAGATGAATTTCTAAAGTTTGATCTAGAGTACCAACAGGTTCTCTTTCTCTCTACCTCGCTGTTCCCCTTACTTTTTATTTTCTCATTTAACTGAGTTTTAAATTATTTGAGCAGATAGTGGTCCTAAAAACTATGACTGCCAAGGAAGCAACTTCTGATATCCTTGCAACACATTGTATTCCTTCCGCTATGTCCGATGATATCAAGACTTGAGAGAATGTTGAAGAGAAGGTATAGAAGAGCACCCCTCCTTATATCTCGCTGTGTAATCTATTCTTGCATGAAATCATTCTGTCCCATAATACGGCAATGTTTCCTTTTAACTTCAAGAGGGTATAGAAGCTCGCTGTTAAGGGTGTGGTCTTGTGATTTTGTACGATTTTGATATCTTGATGGTTGTAGAGGCATCTTTCTTTCCAGTGTATCTTATATGTAGTAACTATAGTTTGTGTTTATTGGAAGAAACCTGGGAGCATTTGAAAGATGGTTTTGCTAGAGCAAGAAGTATCTTTTGATGATTAATTTTTAATATAATATTTGGGGTGTCATTTTTTGTTTGAATTTATCATATAACAGAGAGAAGATAAAATATCAATAGCAACCAACACCACACCAAATATTTCAAATGAAAAGTTTCATTTGAAATATTTGGTGTGGTGTTGGTTGCTGGTAGCAATTATACTGCCTGAGTCTAGGAAGTTCCTTGAAATTTTGTTCTCCATCAGAATGCGCATGTGTTGGCTTGTCAGGGTTAAAATCTGTTATCTTGCCCTAATGAAGACCTCTAATTACTGGCAATTTGCTTTCCTTGAAGATGCCGTTATTGTCTGTACATTTTGTGCCTTCACCTGAATGTTATTCATTCTGCTGGATGGAATAGTGAGTGTGTTCTCATTGTGAAATAAAACTCATACAAGAGTTATTGTCGGTTTTTGATGAGGATTGTTTCTGTTTTTGACTGTGACTCTTTTTGGGGGAGTGAATGTTCACTTCTTCCAATAGTGGATTCTTGTCACCATTTCTTAGATCTAGGCGTATTCGCTGAACCAAGCAAAGTTTTCTTGTCCTTTATATGCTTCTTGTTTGTCATATAGTTTGGTTGTATTCTTTATACAAATAATATTGCTGACAAGTTCCCCTTTCTGTTTCAATGCAACCATGAAGCTAGTTGTGAAACATATTTCTATGTCATTGTGCCCTGTATTTTTGTTGGAAGTAATCTTGAACGTTTTGTGTAGGTTATTGTGTTAGGCGACAACTCTCAGGAACTTGGAGAGCTTGGGTAGAATGGTGGAGAGTTGCAATGATGAATTCATGAGGTCTGAACTTAAAGAAGACAGAAGGTTGTTGTTCCTCTTTTGCACTGAACCATGCTAAAATTCCTCTTAAATCCATATGCAGAGCAATTTTAGAAATTGAATCAACCATAGCACTGATAGCAGCAACTCCCACAATTCTGTATACGGTTTTTGTACCTTCAGCTATGTTAGATGATAGTGGTCCACTGTTCAAAAGAAAAAGTTAAATAGAAATCTTAAATAACATGTAGAAGGTTGAAAGTTGATAGTTCCTTTTTCGCCACTGCCACAGAAATTCTACTGTGGAAAGAATTTAAGGATAAACTGTTTGGACAGGTGTAGCATAGAAGCAGGCCATGTACCGAGTATGTTTCAGCTTGGGTTTTGCTTCTCATGTGGATTAAATTTGCTACAATCATCTCTAGAATTTTTTCAGTTACTAGTTGAGTTCTCAAGAATGTGTAATAGCACATCATCAGGTTTCCAAAATACAGAAACAGAATAAGTTTTAGTCTTCCCACTACAATTGAATCACTAGTATTCTTCTTGATTAGGACATTGGATCCACAATGTTGAACCTGGTATTACAGCCTGAAAAATAATTATACTCCATTTTGTAATAGAATACTTGTAACATCACGACATATTGTGTGATTCTATTGGAAGGTGTAGTACCTAGGATAGACCCTAGGAATGGGGGAAAAGCTTGTCCTGGGTCCAGTCCCAGTGTATGCAGCCCGATCTGAGCAGGCTTTGGATGTGCGCACCATTTTATGGCATGATTTAACCAATGACTATAGAAAGCATCAGAAATGGTGGAACCCTGAATAGGGATTGATACTATTGCATAATCCTTAGCTTACACAAATTCTTCTTTTGTGCCTTTTACTTTGGCCTATTAAGAGAGAATTTGCGATCGTTTGCGTCCAGACCCATTGCATATACAGACCCTTTTGACTTGTTTTACATTCTGCTATGCTTCTGAAGCATCCTACGGAGATAAATGTTGAGTACTCCACATTTGACCATTCATTTGCTTCTTTTTTACTCTATACAAGTTCATTTTTCTGACTCTGCAAAAAAGGTACTTTCTGGGCAGCTGATTCCTGGTTATCAACTCCATGATCTTCACTTACCTCTTCTTTTGCTTTTCCCCACATCACACTATAAAAGCCTAGAGATATTATTGTTGCTCCAATAAGGCTGCAAAGGTCAAGAGTTGTCAATTCAGAATTCCGTCCAAAACTCCCAGTAAATCTATCTTCAAGGTTAAGTAAAGTTTTTCTAGATTTTTTCAGAAACCATTTTGTTCTTTCTAATGTAAAGATTACCTTCCAAGATAGAGTGTATCACCAAGGAACATGACGCCCATGGCAACTGCAATGGCTATCGACAATGGCTTGAACATTGCAACAAAGACCGGTCCCTTTAGGCGCAATGCCCAAGTGTGAACAGAATTGTTCATGCAGGATCCAAATAGTCCCTACAAGAAACGGCCACCAATCATTCAAAGTATTTCCTGGTTGGCTTTTTTTTTTTTTAAAGCTAATTAATAAGTAACTGCATTGTTATATGGAAGTTTCTCACCGAGCACACAACCGAGGCCAATGCAATTCCTGGTCCTACTTTCCAGGCACTTGAATCTCTTTCAGTGATTAATCCCACAATGGCAGCTACTAAGCTCACACATAAATTGTAAAGGAAGACTACGGTTAATTCTGCGGGGTACTCTTTCATTATTTTTGTCTGCAAAAACATCACGAATTCAAATTTTAATTCTCCCAACCTCCACCAAATTGCCAAAAGTTTAGTAAAATTCAAAGTTTTGGGAGGCTTTACATTCACCTGAACGATGTACCACAGAGGTACGAGAATATATTCAGCTGTGAGGAAAAGTCCACCAACAGCCCAATTTGAATTTGATGAGCGAAGAGCATGGGTAAGTGAAACCTTTGGAGATGAAATTGTGGTGATCCTAGGGCCCTTGTAAAGAGTCACTATGAATGCTCCAGCTATTGATACTATTGTCCCCAGGACTTTAGCCTGACTGCTTGCTTTTCTGCAAGCTACCTTCTCCATCCTTTTGATGCCAAAAGAAGGACACGAAAAAAAAAGTTGAAAAAGAAATGAGAATGAATCAGAACAATCAAAAGACATGTGGTCCACAAGAAGAAAAGGACTCTTAACTTGCTAATTGATAGAGAGAATTATCATACTCACTAAACTAAACTACTCCGGCCAACAAACAATCCAAAGTTCCTATCCTGGTTACAACTATGCTCTTATCCTGCCGTATTTTCCCATCAGAAACCCATCGAAAGTTACAATCATCCCCCGCCACACTCGTTTGCTTACTTGAGAGACTAAGCAAGGGGCGCATGCTACTACACATGGTTGACATAGAAACGGGTCCGTATGGCGGATAGGGACTCAAGTTTACTCGTGTATCACGTATCATGCATCCGAACACGTTGCTATCAATCTAAATGACTCAATGACTAATCTACATTATGGCATTCGCAATTTGCCACAATTTCGTGATATGGAAAGTTTTCTACATCAGCACTTGACAGATATGACCGGAAAAGAAACCGAAAAGACAGTCAGAGACTTTTCCAGTTACTGAAATTTGCAACTACTTTACATGAGACAATCATCGATTAGTTCATCGCCTCTGATCAAGATATGATAAGTTTTAATATTGGATTAAAAAAAAAAAAATTATGAACGATTAATTATTATTTTATTTATATCTAATTTATTATTTATTATTTTATTTATTGATTTTTTTACAACAAAAAAAAGAAAAAAAGAAAAGTTAGCATATTGACAAATTGTCCAGATTGGAAGTATCGTCCTTCTCCCTGTTTTCTTAGAAAGCAGACACGATCAATCCACTTTACTAAGAAAATAAAACAATATTGAAGGTAAGGAGGGCATTTCCGTAATTGTAAAATGGTAGAGGAAAGGAACCTGAAAATGATGGCAAGTATGAAGGTGAAAGCTGGTGTAAGGTTGCTGATAGCTGAAGCAAGAGTCGGAGAGCTGTAATTGATGCCTGTATAACCCATTATCTGAGATGAACTCCTGAAAAAATAAACATTAAATTTAGAAAAAAAACATAAAGTAATATAATTATTGACAGAAATATTAATAATAATAATACCAAAGATTCAGAAACTGCACACTTACCCTATAAGCCCAAGAAGGCCAATTTTACACAGGATCGAGAAGGTAAGTGGAGGAAGCACTCTTGATCTTCCATGAAAATCAAAGAAAAGAAAGTGTCAACATAATAATTTCTTTTGCATGTTTCAGAAAAATTAAAATTGGTGATGATCGTGTATCATTATTTAAGAAATTTTAACATGCATAAACACGTTACCTGTAAGAGAAGAAAGGGGCAGGAAGAAGAACAAGAGCAGCAACACCATAAGAATAGACAACGAAAACGAAGTGACTCATCCCCTTCGTGCTAGCTGCTTTGAACAGAGTGTTTAAGCCCACGTTGATGCATTCCATAGCCACCATGGCCGTGAACGGCAGCACATCTTTGCAGCAGTATCTCCCTGATCCTGCCATCACCAACGAGCTTCCTCTGTTGGAGGCTTCTGTTGATTGTTATTATTATTTTTTTCACTATTGGTTGTGTTGTGAAATGTGACTAGACAATAACAATGGGAGTGGACTAAACTGTACTTTATTTCACTTTTATAATCTCTAGCTATTTGCTCTTGAAATAATGCAATTTGATATTTTTAGGGGTTATTTTTACATACCTTCCCTGAGGTATCACATAATTACAGTTTAATAGAAAATATATTAATATTTTTATATCCCTCCTCTGCGGTTAGTATAAAGTTATGTATAATATCAGTATACAAGGTTAAAACCGTAAAAACACATTTAAAATTCAAAAAAACTTAAAAAGTTAATTATACTTGTATCGGTGAGCGCAAAAAACTTGCTGCAGTATTTTATTACCCGGTCCAATTCATTATCCAAAAAATAATGGCTTGACAAAAGTGTAAATTTGTTTGCAAAAGCTTTACCCTTGCACAATTTACTTTTTTGAAAAATCCATCCCGTAGTATAAGTGTGAAAACAAGTGTTATCGAACTTGGAGAATTAAGATTCATCGTAACTTTAAACTTAACCATGAATAAGATAAACTTAGATGGTGATAAGACCACGATGTCGAATAGGCGACGATTCCCGCTGACCGCATTGGACCTGCAAAGAGGTTAGTTTTTTTTTTAAAGAAAAAATTATTGTAGTAAATTATACCTTTGATTTTCTTCGTTTTATATAAGTTGGAAAGATTGGTGTTGCTGTGTTGTGCTGCTGTGTCGTGAATGTTTCAGTTTCGATTTATGTTGAATTAGTAGAAAAATCATGCATGTAAAAATTACCAGTTCATCATTGTCATGTGATACATCAACTTTGGATTGCTTTCGGGTCGGGTTGGGTTGACCCGACCCGACTCAAAATTATATTCAGGTTTCAGTTCTATTCGGGTCAGCTCAAAGACAAAACAATACCCTTTCACAAATCAAATCCCAAAAACCGATCAACTTATCCGTAACCCGTAACAGCCGCATCCTCTCTAGTCCGATCACCTCTCCAGGTGATTCCTTCATGTCGCACCATGTCTCAGGTTGCAGACCACGATTTCGCTCCCCTAATTCCCAATTTCACAAAACAAAACAAGCACTAAGAGCCACATCCTTTCTTATTCAGTCATTCCTCTCGGTTTGTCGGTTCCTCCACCCTTCTCCACGTCTGAACAGGTCGTTGTCGTTGCAAATGACTTCAGTTCCTGACTCCGTGTCTCTGTGTGTGTGTCAAATCCTCGTCGAGCCATCAAAAGCACAGCTTTTATTTTCGGCCCAAGTCTTAAAGCCGAGTAATATCATGAAAGGTGATCAAAGAACCCCAAAGGGCTGGTATTTTTTTTTTTGAATTTTTTTTCCAGTTAATCATATTTCAGCTTAATATTTATTAGCAGTCAATTTTTTATAATGTTGGAGTCAAATTTTTATTTGGTATTTATTAGCTTTTGCCTATATTTTAATTGAATCCTTCATACCTGTTAACATATACTTGGTGGTTCTTGAAGTTTTTTCTCGTGCTAGAGATATAATTTCCCGTCTATTGCCTTTTTCTCTAGGATTTGACTGTTTGTTCATTAACTTCTTCTATTACTTCCTCGGTCTTGCCTTCCCCTGTAATCATACTTTTTTTCAATTCAACATAGGGCAGTGCATCTTCCACCATCATATCATGATGTGCTTCATGAAGCTTTTTCCTAATCTGCATTACCTGGAAAATTTTTTTTAAAAAAACAGAAGCTTGTTGACTTGTATGTATATACAATGTCAAAATTTGAGCAGATAAAAATATTTCATACTAACTTACAACTATCTTGTAATTTTACAGTAGCAAAATTTATTACAACAAATTCGGTCATAACATGAGGCATAATTAAGTGGAGCGTCAATTGAAATTTGATATGTTCATGCTTAAAATGTTGAAAAAAAACACTCGATGAGATGTTATGCTAATATATACTATGTTAAATTGATGAAATTATTCAGCCTTTTGAATCATGGAATTCAAAAAAAAAATCACAGTGAACTACTGTACAAGTGTCTTAAATTGTCAACTAGGTAATACTTTAAATTAGCACCTCAAAATGTCACAAATTGTAAAGTTCGCCACGTGTAATGGCATATTCTATTTCTCTGGCTGGTTGGTGAAGTTGATAAGGGATTTTTGGGATAACAATGATGGCTGTTTGTTCATTTATTTCATAGTGCTTGACTGTAGAAGTATGAATTTTGCTCGATTTGTCATCTATTTCATAAGGTTTAGCCGTTGTAGTTGTTAGTCATAAAAGATAGTTTATGTCAGTATGCAACTATTGATTTAACGGTTTAAGGTTTGTCATATATATGATGTTTGTAAATTCATTATTGAATATATCTGCTTGCATCGATAGCGTAGTTAGTGATAGGTGGGTTGGAGGTGACAGTGCAGTTAATGCATAAGTTGTTGTAATGTTCAGTTTTAGTCTTCTATAAGATATAAGCTGCGTAATATCAGAAATGTACCTATGATCTCAGTAAATGTAATTGTTTTAAATACTTGTTTTGACTGTGTTAATTGTTAATCGATGTTTATGTAAATATTTTTTCCAGCTCTGTGTACATGGATATAGAGGCTGTTGTAGGAGGTGACTTGCTCACTGTTGCATCAGTGATACCAGAGCAGTACAGCTTAAAGAAGTTATAGGCTGATATCAGGGATTTATGCTTTGACCAGCCTATTAAGCATGCCACTGAAGTCAGATTTCAAGTTATGTTACCTTGGGAGACGAGTTATGCCACTTTAAAGACAGAATCTGATTTGCAAGATGCATTCAACAAGTTAAGGGAGAAGAAATATAGTTGGGCCATTTTCATTATCAAAACCGAATTAGATGAGTTGAAAAAGACGGAGGCAACTCAGCTTTGCCTAAAGATAGAAATGATGAAGATGAAAGCCCAGATGCACAGTTCAAGGTTCTATTGGCACCTGAACCAAATGTGGAGTGGGTTGACTTTGCTGAAGAGAAGGAGTTTGCTCTGCCTGATTTAAATGATGAACGTAACATCATGATTTTTGTGAGCGATGTAATGCAAGATTCATATGAAAGCATGGCAACAGTGGGGCTTGGTGACAACACACATGTTGAAGAACTTGAACCTGAAAAAAATATAGATGATATGGATGTTGCCAGTGAAGGAGACCTAAATCAGTTTGAAGTTGATGAGCTTGATGATGCCTTAGATGACTATCAATTTGGAGATGATAGTGGTACTGAATCGGATCACAATGATAGTGAGGATGCTCAAGAAGCTTGCTGTAAATACGAGCAAAACTCGAGGGGTTTTGAGTTTGCAGCTGACGGTGAGAAAATTATACTTAAGCCTGGTCAACTGTTCAAGAATGTGGATGAATTCAGGAAGGTTATCAAGGTATTTGCAATCAAGAATGGCTTCAGACTTAAAAGAGTAAAGAGTGAGAAGTCAAGAGTGACACTTTATTGTGCTGTTGAGGGCTGTACATAGAGGATACATGCAAGTCCAAACTGGAATAAGAGGCATTTTCAGATCAAGACACACTATTCAGAACACACCTGTGCAAGAAATAGTGAAAACTATCAGGCAAACTCAACCTGGATAGGTATTACCTTTCTTCATTTGTTTAGAGCTAACACTGAGCTGCCAATTGATGTGCTTAGATCAGAGTTATTTAGATAATATGGGATAACATGTTGTAATCAGAGGCTATATAGAGCCAAGAACAAGGCCTCAGAGCTTTTGGGCCAAGATCATAAAGCAAGCTATACGAAACTGTTTAGGTATATGCATGCAATTATTGCTTTAAATCCTGAGTCTACAGTAACTTTAGATAAAGATTGGATGGGGGGTGGGGTTAGTCCTCATTTTAAGAGATTTTTTGTGTTCTTTGATGCTAATAGAAGGGGTTTCTTTGGGGGTTGTAGGCAGTTTGTAGGACTAGATGGTTGTTTCTTAAAAGGGTTGTATAAAGGAGTATTATTATCTGCAGTTAGCATTGATGCCAATTATGGCATTTATCCTTTGGCTGTTTGTGTAGTAGAGAATGAGAATACCGAGTCTTGGGTGTACTTTATGGAGAGATTGTATGAGTAAATAGGCTGCAATGATGGAGAGTGCTTATGTTTTATGAGTGACAGACAAAAAGGAATATTAAATGCATTAGAGAGAGTGTTCCCACAAGCTTTGAAGAGATACTGTTGTAGGCACATCTATGCTAATTTTAAACAAAAGTTTCCAGGTGTTTTGCTTAGGAAAGAGTTTTGGCTAGCCTGTAGAAGTGCAAATGCTACTCAGTTTAAGTGCTATATAGCTGAACTGTATAAAATCAGCCCTGCTGCCCATGACTGGTTGATGGAAATTCCAGTGGTTTGTTGGGCTAAACATTGTTTTCCCACACACACCAAGTGCAGTCACGTCACCAATAATATGACTGAGTCATTCAACAATTGGATCAGAAATTTCAGAGCAATGCCAATCTTGAGAATGCTTGAGGAGATAAGAAGGAAAATGATGACATTAATCTATAAGAGACAGCAACAAGTGCTGTCTTGAAATGATGAACTGCCTCTAATTGTAAAGAGAAGGATTATGGTAGTTAAAGAGGAGTCTAGGTCATTGCAAGTGATCTTTGAGCACAACCAAACTTTTAAGGTTGTGGAAGGTGTTTTTAAGAGAACTACAGTTGATTTGTTGGGTAAACACTGTGATTGTAGGGAGTGGGATGTGTCAGAATTGCCTTGCAAGCATGCAATATGCTGCATTGATGCCATGAGGTTCAATGTGGATGATTATATTCACCCTTTGCTCAAGAAGACCTCATTCAAGAACACATACACTCACCAACTTTATCCTGTACCTGATGAAAGTAATTGGTCATTGCTGTTACATGACAATCTGCAACCACCAGTGATTATTAAAGCTGCTGGCAGACCTCAAACCAAGAGAAGGAAGGAAGCTGGTGAAGCGAAGACCTTTAAAAGGAGTTCAAGTGTGAAATGCTCTAGATGCGATCAATGGGGGTTGCAAAGAGCCTATGAGGTCTTTGAATATCAACAAATCCAAAATGAAGAGAAGATCGTCCAAGGTCAGCATTTATGTTGTTTTATAAATTTATTTTATCATTATCAAATTATGATGTACATAATACAACCTAATTATCTATATGTGTGCGTGTGTATGTGTGTAGAAAAACAAGGAATGCTCTGACTCTTTGCATTGTGATGATGGATGCCTTGAGGCATTCGAGAATATAAAACAACTCAGTCCAGCGTTGTTGGACCTGGTATTTTCTTTAACCTTTCTTTATTTTTTAGAATAATTTATCAAATAGTCATAAATAAGATGAAAATAAAGGTCTTATTGGGTTCTTTACTTGATGAAGGACAAGTTATTCTAGAGTAAGTAGTATGAGGTTAATACATTCAGCAACATGTCAAGATTATGCATATATGTATATATATTTGCAAGAGGACAACACCACCAAAGCTAATCCCGTACAGCCCATTTTTTTGAGGGATTAGATGATACTATATCTCTTTCACTGTAAGCTCTGCTATCAAGATGTTGTATCATCTTTTGTTACTCAACCTCGTACATAGGATTGAGTTTTTGTATATTTTGTAGAATTATCATACCGACAAACTCACAATACATTGACAAGGGCAAGGATGCCTTATAACTTGTTTGATTATGGCACACTAAGAAAACATGTGCCTTTTTTTGTAAATATGGGTTGCTGCTAGTTGTAGAAGATGATGAAATGCAGCCTTTTGTAACTGTTACAAACTATTGTTGCTGAAATGCATATAATTAATCTCTCGTGAGTTTTATTTTAATTTATTAGAGTACTAGTTCTAACTGTGGTTTTATACTTGATTATGCTGGTTTGATGTTGATTTCACCTAGTACTTAAATTTAATCTTGCTGCTGCTTTAGTTTTCAATGAGACATATGATATATAAATAAGCTTCTTTGGTTTGGTCTTTGAGTTATGAACTATTATTTATGGTTGACCTTGTTGGGTTAGTGTTGATTTCATGTATAGTATTTAAAGCTGAGCTTGCTGGTTTAGTATTCATTTCATGTATACTACTTAAGGCTTTATTGCTGTTTTATCTATTTCGTGAACACTGATATGTTGTTCGCTGACACCCCTTTAAAGTTCAGTTTATTGGTTTAATGTTCGACTGATATGAAGAGGATATTTGTAGGTTGTTTGTTCATTTAATGATCTTTTTGTTTGTTTTTTGCTGTTTTATATGCATTTGAAATTAACTACTTAAATTTTTACTACTCTATTACTAAATCGGTGTACAAGTAGCTAGATTCTACAACTTTAGACATTATGCATCCTAAACATCATAACATTTACTGCCAGTAAAACTACATTACAGTACATCATTATTTTCAATACATCTTTATAGTGTCCAGGTTTCAATAACTTCTTCACAATGCTCTTCACCTCTTTTACATTAGTATCAATTGTATTTATGACATGAGAATCCACCATGGCAGCCGCATTCCCTTCAAAAACAGCCCCATTGTTGAAGTCAGTTCTGTCTGGTACCCACCACTTGAAGTAGCCACATTTTGGTTTGTTCATGCATGTGTAATAAAGCTTGTGAGGATTATCATCAAATTCTGATATCTTCACTTCAGCTCTGGTTTGGCATCTGCATATACGATTTGAGAATCTGATTAGCCTGCCATTAACCCAATTTCTCCATGCTGGTTCATATTCTACTTGCATGTTTGATCTGCATGATGTGCTTGAGCTTTGGGAGTCCATGGGTTTGTTGCTGTGTTTTCTGTTTTTGGCTTGTATATCAGCGGAATATAATGTTTCACAAGAATGTATAGCATGACCTTCATGAGTTCATGCAATGGCTTTTTTTTTCTTCAAAATAAATGCCAACTGGTCATGGGAGTTAAGCATTGTGATATTGAAGTATTTATAGTCAAAGTTACTGCTAATATTACCGTTGGAATCAACGGTAATATTACCATTTTTAAAATTTTTTTAACTCCAAATCTCCAACTTCTAAGCAACGTGAAACTTATGTTTGATGTGGATATTTTAAACTTCTAAATATGCTTACACTGCCAAATCTATCAAACGGTCAACTGATGGAAATACTAACTGCAGGGGAAGGATGTGAAAATACTAGCATACTTTCTATTAAATTATAATTATGTGATACCTCAGGGGAGGTATGTAAAAATAACCCATATTTTTGGTCTCCATTCATTGCTTGGAAAGATGATGGCGACACTTCTGGTTCTGTAAAAGCAGGAGGAATTTTAAAATATATATACTAAAAGTAATATAATTGATTAATGCAGTATGATATATTAATTATATTTTAATTTTTTAATATAAATATATACATATTATAATAATAATTTTTATTATATAGTTGATAAGTTACCTCATAAGTATTTTAAATTTTTTTATAAAATAATTATAGATACCCTTTTATTTTAAATAGTAGTTATGTAAATTTTTTAAATTATTATATTTAGATGAAATATAATTGAGTATTTGAATTAATATGACAATAATATTATACTTACTTAATTTAAATACTTAATTATGATATTTATTGATATATCATCAATCATTTAATAACATGAGTATAATATTAATTAATTTTACTATTAATTAATTATTAACCTATTATTACAAGATAAATTATATATAATATACCACATCAGTGAACATCTCAACTTAAGTATTTAAAATGAATAATCATAATATTGCTTGTAATTATAATGATAAAACAGAATAATCTACGAATCCGCAAATAGATGGATGTAACTATTTATAAAAGAAATTCTTGTAAGATGTCATCATCCTTTCCTGTAAAGAAAGAGACAAGGGCATCTTGTTTTGTTGCATTATGGATCCGTTAATTTGATGGCTAATTTCAATCATGTTAATCGTTATTGGAGGTAATTATATCTATTGTTGTACATTACATGAAAATGGCAGTGGTGTGAAAAGGATCTTCCGTCAATTAATTAATTAATAATCTAACCTTCATAATTTTTTTTTGATTACATGGACGTGGGGTATTATTTTTAAAGAGTATGTTCGTATTACGTGAGGATTCTGAATAGATATTAACTAATCGATCGGAATATTCTGGGAGGTACAATTCATTCGTGAGATATACATTGAAATAGCTATTTCGAATTTGGCCTCTCTGTCAGTTCTGCTGGCTGAAGAAAAGATTCGTAACCAGATTGAGGAAATTCATGTGATCGTTGTGGGGTTATTCGAGCCTCGCGGTGTGAAGTCGCATTTCTCAGCCATTGGTAGCAGTGGCTCTCTCATAATTGGCTAAGCGCAGTGGGCTCTGCTCATAATTGAGATAACTAAAATTAATAATATTTGTGTGGTCGTGTGCTACAAGGTATCACTTTTCTCTTTGTTAGTGGATGTTTTGTTCTTTCCTAAACTCACACGCAGCCGCAGGCAGCAGCCAACACGATTTGCTCCATTAAAACTCACGTGATGGATTTGACTATTACACAATTTTTTTTTTCCCTTATAAAAATATTAAAAAAATCAACACCAAATAATGTTACATTTTTTTTCATGCGTGAAGCGACAATTAATTCGATGGATGTTTAGAAAAAGTCATAGATAACATCATAAATTATGAGATTAATTATTTAAAAAATAAAAGTCAGGTTAATACTTAAAAAAATATATTAAAATTATATAAAAATGAGGGATCAAATGTGAAATTTCTACTCACACTTTTGGTTTTCCTCTAAATTTTTTCATCTCGTACATAATTTTCCACCCTGCTTATTATATATACATGTAAATTATGTATTAAGTTACAAATCTACTGGGTTTTGGAATTTCTAAAGAATCCCTTCGAGACTATTCTTTCTTTTCCTTTGCTAATATAGACATATATATATATCGGATAACTCTTGTAACAGTGTGTTTTGGTGTAGTCAAGGGAAGGAAGTAAATTAAATTCTTGCCTATTAAGATTTAAATATCAAGTGCCCTAATCTCAAACTTTGTAAAATCTAGGTTTGAAGAGGATATAATCCATAAAGATAAGGCATCGTGTGTCCAACACGTCTTAGATTTTTCAGCTGACCATATTTTTATTTCTTAATTATTTTGCCCATAATTACAGCTGAATTCATTACAATGAGATAATCAATCTGAACAATATGCATATTTAACCAACCACTTGTATTTTATCTCAGTTTTCGCATTGAATACTATTTTTTTGGGCAGTAATCAAGAAATAAGAATTAATTATAGTTAACGGATCTTGTTGAATTACATTATTTATAATTTACATTAATCTATTATCAATTTTTTGACACAGTTATTGTTTGTCAAACAATTAAAGAGTCATAAAAAGTTGTTTTAAAATCACCAATAAATTACAAATAATGTAACTTAGCCACTCAAATTATTATATTACACATATATTTATAACTGCTATTAGAGTAAACGTTACACTGATATTTATAATTAGATATATAATTAAGACTTATATTATTACATTAATTTTATGAAATGCATGCTCAGACATATTATGCTTACAGACGAAAGATACCTCTACACCACTCTAATTTTGTAAGTGAGAAAAATTTATAAATTAACTTCACATAATTTTTTTAATTAAAAAAAATTAAACTTATAAAGATTCAAATCACTACTCTCATAATCCTACTGGTGGTGCACCTTTAGACGAAAACCCAAGTGGCCTCCACTTAATTACATAGGATTGCTTGTTTTAAAAAAATGACAAATTAAGTGATGAGGTCTCAAGTGGTACTCCTTTCCCTTCAGTTATTATTTGCTTTTCATAGAGGAATAAAATAGTGCCTCTAAGTCGAGTCCAAAATCAAAGCAAGTTGAGAGTTGAGACTAATTGAGATCCGACTTTTGAGAGCCGGAATTAACCAAAATTATTGAAGGGAACGTGCCCCTCTTCACGGTCCTTGTGTTTTTTTCTTGCAAATGTAAACGTGTCTCAGACGCTTGCATCGTCACGGGCCCCTCCTTTCTTCCCGTATTATGATTTTATATTCCTTTTGAAAAGTCCCCACCGCCCATCCCACAAAATTATTTATTAAGTTTTTTTAATCTAATTTATTATTTTTACTTTGTGTTTGTATACTCCTTTTGATTTGGTTTGCTTTGTTCTTTCTTAGAACCGCTAGAAGCATGCCGCATTTGAATCAATCGAGGGGTAAAAATTAACCTTAAGAACAACTTAACAAGACCAGTCCATTGACAAAGCTCAAAAATCCTCGAATTAAAGAGAAAACAGCAGCACATATTGAAGTGTTATTTGCACCCGTATATTAAAAATTATTTTGCTATTATTTCTCTCAGACTCTCAGTAATTCTTCGTAACGTTGATGTGTATATATACACTTGTATCGTAAATTATCAATATAAAAATTTTTCTGTATTGTGATCCATTACTATATTCTTGATTACTGGGATCTTTTGATTGAGAGGATTCTTCTCTGTTACCAACATATCCATTCTTATGTATCAAAGTTCTGCTCAACTGTTCACCTAAAAAAATTGAATTTCCAATTATTTAGTTTAATTAATTGAACTCGCGACTTCTTATATACTGTTCACCTAAATACATTGACCCCACAATGGAAGCCTAGATAAGCCAGACAATCGGCAACACTACTATTTTCTCGGAAAATGTATATGAGAGCGCTGAAAATTCATCCCCGAATCTTATCTTTGTAGTTACTTTAATGTTGTGACTAGAATGTGCAATATCCTCAGAGCACAAACAATTAAATTAAATACAACAAGAAAAAGCATGCTGCCAATCAATTAAATTTAGCAATGATATTTACATAAAAAAAAATCTGACAAAATGCTTTTGTCAATTTTCTATCAGTGCCTTTATCATTTTGCCAATCTAATATTCTTGACCTGCAGGCTAAGTTGTACGTGCAACTCTTTTCAGCAAGTGTTTTTCAGAAAATTTAGTTCAATCTAGCATAACACGTGTGTCGATCAAGTAAATTAAAATTAAAAGGACAAGAATAGCACCATCTGATGACTTATTTACTTCGACGAGTTCCATCGATACATATTGACACACAGTATTGAATCTGTGTCTTACGTGGGATGTTCTAATTGACCGCCATGTTTACTTCCTCCAGCCTCAACTTGACCCCCACCCGCGGCTCATGTTCCTCCTTCGAGTCCACCACCATCACCTCTACGATCTACTCACCCAACTCCACCAACTCCTAAGGCCTCTCCGGCGTTTCATCCTCCAAGTCCATGCCCGACCCGACCGGGACCAGCTGGCCCCACACCGCCGCAGCCTCGACATCCTCCACCTCTTCACAAGTCACCTTGTGCTTCCCCACCATCCAGAATAAGCCCACCTCCTAGTTCCATCGAGTTCCATCGATACATCGACGAGTTCCATTAGACTACTCTCCCTCACAAACACAGCCTGTTCCATTTTCATCCTCATGGGTCCCTTCTGTCGCCTTTCCTCATAGTACGATAAGGACAAATTAATCATAAAAAAAGAAAAAAGGCACATGCCAACACAAAGCTAAAATATAACTCAATAAAAAGAGTTAAAGTTTTGAGATATATAAGCTCGGACTTGATAGATTCTAAACTGTGCTACAATGGCAGCAAGTCAGATTCTCGTTAGACCTCATATTATAATATTTATTAATTGTAACAGTTTACAAAGACAAAAAGTTGATTATTAGTGTTAAAAAAAAATATTCCACATTAATTAAGTATTGAACTTGAAAATTAAGTATATAAGATTTGGGCAACTCTTAACTCTTGAGTTAGATTTTAAGTTGAGTTAAGACTCGTAAAATTTTATATGATATCAGAGCTATGTAAGTGTTAGGTTGAACATTAAACTTAGTTTAAGTATATAAGACTTGAAAAATCTTCTAACTATTGAACTAGTTTTTAAGTTGATCCGGCTCATAAACTTTTATAATTAGTACATCGCCAAGAAATATGGAAGTCATAATGGCAGCAGTCACAATCTAGGGCCGGCTCAATCAAAATGGGGGCCTTAGGCGAGTTGTTAAAATTAGGTCTCTTACAAAAAATTAAAGAAAAAATATATATAAATGAATTATACGAAAACAAAACTATTTAAAATCAATTTTTCTAGTTTTCTGAGATGCAAATTTGTTAATCAAATTTTTGTATTCTAATTTTGCTAATATATCTTTCTCAATAGAAAATATAGCTAATTCATTTATTTTTTCTTGTGACATGGTTGATTTAAAATAATTTTTTATCAGTTTTAATTTTGAAAAACTTCTTTCTATAGAAGCATTAGTTTTAATTTAATATGGTTTACCTTATTTAAAGTATTAATTATTATCAATTAAATTTAAAAAAATAAAAAATTAAAATCTCAAATGTAGAATCTTCATCATGGTGGGGCCCTAGGCAACCGCCTAAGTTGCCTAGTGCACAAGCCGCCTCACAATCGACAATGGCTTGAAAATTTCTATGCGCACAAGGCCCTTCAAGTGCAAGCCCCAAGTATCAACAACAGTACCCATGGATGATCCAATGAATTCCTGAAACAGCTACATGCATAAGAACAAAACATTTTCATTTCCTTATTAGCTTAATTGTTCCATTTTGATTAGAAAATTGCAACCAATTCTATATCAAGTCTAATTCTCCAAGCACTCAAATTTTTTCTTCCATGATACATATACGTATTGAAATAATCGTTGTGGACAAATTGTAGAGGAGACTGATACGCTTATTCTTAAAATATATACTCTTATTGTTAGGTTTATCTCATTTGAGGGTCCAAAAACCTAAAGTTTAAAAGATTTACTTAATGTGTAATTAATATTAAAATTTGGACTTGAATGCAATTACCATAAAATTTGCCTTACAAAGCAGCAGGCATTCCCTTCAAAAACAGCCCCATTGTTGAAGTCAGTTCTGTCTGGTACTCACCACTTGAAGTAGCCACATTTTGGTTTGTTCATGCATGTGTAATAAAGCTTGTGAGGATTATCATCAAATTCTGATATCTTCACTTCAGCTCTGGTTTGGCATCTGCATATACGATTTGAGAATCTGATTAGCCTGCCATTAACCCAATTTCTCCATGCTGGTTCATATTCTACTTGCATGTTTGATCTGCATGATGTGCTTGAGCTTTGGGAGTCCATGGGTTTGTTGCTGTGTTTTCTGTTTTTGGCTTGTATATAAGCGGAATATAATGTTTCACAAGAATGTATAGCATGACCTTCCTGAGTTCATGCAATGGCTTTTTTTTTCTTCAAAATAAATGCCAACTGGTCATGGGAGCTAAGCATTGTGATATTGAAGTATTTATAGGCAAAGTTACTGCTAATATTACCGTTGGAATCAACAACAGTACCCATGGATGATCCAATGAATTCCTGAAACAGCTACATGCATAAGAACAAAACATTTTCATTTCCTTATTAGCTTAATTGTTCCATTTTGATTAGAAAATTGCAACCAATTCTATATCAAGTCTAATTCTCCAAGCACTCAAATTTTTTCTTCCATGATACATATACGTATTGAAATAATCGTTGTGGACAAATTGTAGAGGAGACTGATACGCTTATTCTTAAAATATATACTCTTATTGTTAGGTTTATCTCATTTGAGGGTCCAAAAACCTAAAGTTTAAAAGATTTACTTAATGTGTAATTAATATTAAAATTTGGACTTGAATGCAATTACCATAAAATTTGCCTTACAAAGCAGCAGGCAGACCTAGCTTCACTATCGGAAAAAAAAAAAAAAAAGAGTGGAGAAGAAAAAGATGAGAAAGAGAGAAGACAGTGGGTGGTTACTGCAGTTTGGGGATAAAATTTTTAATTTTAAATTGGGTGATTTGAAGGTGAAATTAATTCTGTTTTTCTTTAAATTTTAAAGATAAGTTTTTGGCATAACCCTCTATAATTTTATTGGTCTTAATTTTTATTTTATTTTTTATTGGGTGTTATTCGAGATGTCTATTTGTTAGAGAGATAGTTATTCAGTTGTTACAAAAATCTGTCTCTTGTGGTTAGTTTTTACTTTAGATTTTGTTGGTTTATTTTTCTGTTTATTTATTCGCGATACACATCTTATTTTAATCACACAAAGAGAAAAAGAGTTTTATTTTCGTTTAATTTATAACTAATTATGGTAGTCCATTTCCCTACACTTATAAATGGTTGTTGATTTTTCTTTTCTTTCTGTTTCTTTTTTTTTTTTTCAAATAATAGCAATCTCTCATTTTCTTTTGGGTAAGACTATTTCATTTAAAATTTTAACATTATTGAATCATTGATTTCCATAATAAATATTGAAAGTTAAAATAACATTTAATAATGCATATTCATTCGCCATTGAATTTTTTGAAATCAAGGGCTCAAGATTTTTTAATCAAAAATTTAAGTAAAAATAAGTTAAAATTTAAGTATAACTCCTTTCTAAATAATAATATAATACAAAAAAAAATAATCAAGATGATCCATTAAAAGTAGTAAACAACGGCGTAAAAAAAAAAAACTTTAAAATTATTTCTCAACTTAAATTTTTCATTAGGTCGAGTAAATCTGATGCTTGAAAATTAAGCCTTTATTACGCACGACACGGCAAACACCCACCAATTCGACCTTGCTTGTCAGCGGTGGCGGCATTCTGGAAAACAATTTGGCGGAGGCTGAGTTCAACAAAAACAAGGAATAAGAGTTTTGAAAAGGAATTCTAAGATTGAAAGTCTCAAAAAACTCTAATTGAAATCAAACAATTTGAGTCCTTTTGGATTTAGACTATAAATGTGTATTGCGACTTTTTGATGCTATGCGACTCTCTCTCTCTTTTAAAAGTCGCGGTTCAAAATTGATTTCAAGGGACAAGAAAACTTTCGCGAAGGATTTTGAAGCGTTCAATTCTTCTCTTTAATAACAATTCAATTTTACTCTCAATTTCTTCTTTATTTGTTAACTAGAAAATAGAATTGCGTTTCACGCGGTTTTAAAAAAAAATTTAGTATTATCTTTTTTTTATTCTACTTTTAATTATTTATCTATTCAATTAAGAGGTAAGACTTCAAAAAAAAATGAAAAAAATAAAGCAAAGTTAAAACCAAAAAGACCTTTTTAATTATTTAAAATTGCATTAGCTAAATTAATACCATAGAAATAGAAGTGTCATCGATGCACCTTCTCTAAGCTAAAATCTTAAAAATTTGAGGCTGATATATCTCCGCGAGACCACCTGGAGAAGGAGTAAAAGATGCATCATAGTAGCTTCTCAGTATGTTCCATTCTTCGACGGAATCAGGAGGTGATCATTGATCAGAATTATGAGTGATGATATCAATGCGGTAACGACTATTAGGGTATAACAATCTTATTTGAGCATGTTTTCAGCTCCGTTAACATGTTGTAGCACTCCATTAGGCCTCCGCTAGTTTCAAATCTTGTTGCAAGATCTTAGCTTGGTTTCATATTGTTGTTGAGGCATTATTCCTGTCGGTTGCATTTGTAATATTTGCCATGATCAGGCAAGTGAGGGCCAAAATGAAAAGCAATGTTTTAGAGCCATTGTTATTTTTTGTTCTTTTATGTTGTGTTTATATTTACGTGGAATATCATATTTTTTATTGCTATTTATAAATTAAGGCGAGACAAAGGAGAAAAGTAATTAAAAATATTTTTAAATTATTACTTAATTTATGATAAAAAAAAGTTTCAATTAGAGAAGATAGTGAGTCTTTTGATGAAGTGTTACATATTAATTGTGTAATAACAATCAAATTAATTATGAAAAGATGAAAAGTCAAATCTAAAATTTTTTTTATTTATTTATTAGATAATGGAGAATATACAAAGATGAAAAATAGTGATACCACATCATCTCTTGTAATCCCAACTTTATATAAATATATAGATTTGATCTGTAGTTTACAATCGCAATTTGATGTCCTTGAATGATGCTTGTCCTACAGACAAGCGAGCCTGGCGGAAATTGGGCTCGACTGAAAGTGGGCCATGTAGTGCGGACCCAGAAGAATGGTTGGGGCTAAGATAGCTACACGGCCCGCTGGCCATCTCTGCATGCATGCACCGCCACAACAATTTCATTTTGGTTTTGTGGCAAGACTACATAGATCAAGAGAACATAATTGAATCCATGAATTCAGTTCTTAATAAATCCAATAGGACCCTGGGAAAAATAGGGAATTAGAAGGCACCCGAAAATGATAGCAAGTGTGAATGTAAAGGAACCTGAAAATGATAGCAAGAAATGGAAAGCTGTACGTTAGTGCCTTGTAGCCTAGTATCTGAATACAATACACTTCGCTGCATATATCCAACAAGGCCATGGAGGCAGATTTTGCAGAGGAGTGGGAGCTTGAATAATGGAAGCACCGCTGCACTGCATAAATCATACAAATCTAAAATATAATGTAACTAATATTATTAATGGTTTCTCAAGAATTTATAACAAAATATATCATTTGATGATTACTAGACAGAGAGAGACCTGGGGAAGATGATTGACAAAGGGAGGAGAATAAGAGTGGCAATGGCAAAAGAGTAGGTGATGAAGACATAGGAGCTCATTAATTCCTTTTGTAGAGGCTGCCTTGAATAAAGTGAATGTCGTAATACTTTTGATAACGGGACAATTTAAGAGCGGACGACTGCTAATTTTCTATTTATCAATTATGATAAATAAAAGAGTCAACATGTTAATTTAATTAGTAAAATCTTGATACTAATCATCTCAAGTTCAAATAGCATGCACCTAGATGCGCTTTCCTTTTGAAAAAGAAAATTTTGTCATTTTAGTTTATGCTCCAATGAGTTCTTAAATCAACGCTATCTATCAAAAAAAGAAAAGAAAAAATCGTTATAACCAAATTCGCTTCTCAAAAATTTCTCCAACTTGCATCTTCGCTTCTCCATTAAATTTTTAGTCCCAATTTCAATTAATTAAAACTTATTTTGCGTGTATCTTAACTTCATGATTCACATAAAATTTAGATTCGATTGTATTTTGGCTGCTTTGTATTTGTATTTTCCTTCTCCGGTAGAAAATAGTGATTAATTTTTTATACAGTTTAGCTCTACAATGTTAAATATACACTTTTCTGCTCTTAAATTAACATAATCTAAGAGATTTCATCAGACATTAATTTCACACCAATATGACTCTGCATTTCCTTAATTATTACAATCTGCTACCATTTGTAATCTCTGTGTCTTGAACTTTAACACTTTGCAACAAAGGGGTCGTACTATCAGATGAAGCTCTCACTCCCAGGCTAGCGAAGCCAGAGTCATCGTTTGCCCCTTCTTCATTAGCCTTTCCCCATAATACAGCATAAAATCCTACGCATATTACTACTGCTCCAATGACACTGCAACATTAGGAACACAAAAGACAAATTAATTAATCATTGGTAAAACAAATTAATTATAAACAGGTCAACTAAGCAAGTAATAATCAAAATATTATGAAATCGATGAGTGAAGCAGGGGCATATCTAAAATAAAATTGAAAGAAAATAAAAAATAAGCACACAAGAGGACACCAGAAAATTATATGGCTTGACTTTTAGTATACGTCCACAGACAAAGGCAAAAGGAAAATATTTTACTAATGAAATGAATATTATAAGTATTGTAATATTTCATCTCACTACCCAGAATCTCAATATACCAAATCTCTCAAATCACTAAACAAAAGTTTAAAGCTATAACACTCTCAACCACTTAATTTCTCTGTAAAGAAGAGAAAAGGAATTGAAGAAAAATGAGAACACCGAGAGCGGAAATGAAGCCTTCTATTTATAGGCTTCATTTCCTCTATTTTTCTAATTGAAATAATATATTATTATTTTTTCTTCCATCGCCTTTGATTTCTTTTTTCTTTTTTTCTTCTTTCAAAATTTCGGCATGGAATCAAAAATTATGGCTTTCAAAATGGACTGGCTTCTAAAATTTGCCAACTTTGACATTCTTCTACTTGGAAATTTGATTAAGAACTAATCAATCTCTACATCATCCTTTCTGTTTCACCATTATCATGTTGCTTTACGTCTTTGCTAGGCCATAAGAGAATCTACTCCATGCAAATTTATCAGTATTGACAAGCTTGATTATAACATTAGCTAAGTTCTTATTCGTATGGATTTTCTGTAAATCCACACTTCAAAGACAGTTCACGGTAGCATATACTCTTCAAAGAATGGAGTGATAGAATGGATGAACAGAACTCTTATAGAAACAGAACTCTTATAGAAAGAATAAGAGTTATCTTTGAGGATATGGTCTCTCGACTCGTTACAGGTGAAGCGATCAAAGCGCATTATATAATAAATTTGGTCGCCATCAACAACAATTGAGTTAAAGACACCAATGGAGATGTGGACTGGAAAGCCAGCTGCTTACTCCTACCTACATGCATTCGGATGTCATGTGTACGTAATGTACAACACCCAAAAAAGAACAATGTTGGATCCAAAATTTAGAAAATATATCTTCTTGGGATATACTGATGGAATGAAGAGGTATCGTCTGTGGGACCACACTGCCCACAAAATAATCATCAGCAGAGATGCTATTTTTGTAGATGATCAACTGCAAATGAGAAATGAGGATAATAGCACTGTAAAAGAAAAGTCGGAGACTGTACCAGTATGGGTAAAAAACAATCTGGAAAAAGAAAATTCAGATTCTTCTGAAACAATACTAGAGCATGAGAAATAAGAACCAGTCGAGTTCGAGGTGAGAGACTACCGCCAGTGTAACACTCGAATTATGTTACAAAGATCAATGTTGTATACTATTTTCTAATAGAGGATGGAAAGCCATCAACATTTCATGAAGCTTTAAACAGCTCATATGTTACTTTGTGGATGACAACAATGCATAAAGAAATTGAAGCTCTACACAAGAATAAGACATGAGAACTTGTACTACTACCACGAAGAATGAAAGCTATTGGAAATAAATAGGTCTACAAGATCAAACGTGATGGCAATGACTAAATGGAGCGGTATCGTGCAAGATTGGTGGTGAAAGGATATACTTAGAAAGAAGGTATTGACTTCAATAAAATATTTTCTCTGGTAGTTCGACTCACAACAGTCAAATAATCTTGGCAATGTATGGTACATTTGACCTATATTTAGAATAGTTAGATGTGAAAGCTGTATTTTTCCATGGAGCACTTAAAGAAGAAATTTATATGCTCCAACTAGAAGGTTTTGCTGAAAATGATAAATAGAACTTGATTTGCAGGTTGAAAAAATCTCTATACGGTCTCAAACAGGCGTCGAGGTGTTAGTATAAGAGATTTGATTCCTTCATCATGAGCTTTGGATACAATAGATTCAGTTCAGATCATTGTCCAGATTACAAGAGGTTTGAGGATAATGATTTCATCATTTTGCTGTTTTATGTGGATGACATGTTGGTAGCAGGCCCCAACAGAGATCGAGTCTAAGAGTTAAAATACAGTTGGTTAAGGAGTTTGAAATGAAGGACTTGTGACTAGCAAATAAGATTCTAGTGATACAAATTTATTGAGACAGAAATAATAGGAAGATTTGGCTTTCTCAGAAGAATTACTTGAATAAAATCTTGCAACACTTCAACATGCAAGATTATAAGCTAATTTCTACCTCATTTTCCATTAATTTCAAGTTATCCTCAATTATGTGTCCTAATAATGAAGCAGAGAGGAAGGAGATGTCTTGAGTACCGTATCTATCAGCGGTAGAAAGTTTAATGTTCGCTATGATTTGTACAAGACTACACATTGCACAAGTAGTGGGAACAATCAGTTGATACATGACAAATCCTAATGGAGAAGATTGAAAAGTTATGAAGAGGATTCTGAGATACATCAGAGGAACCTCAGATGTTACGAAGGATCAGAGTTTATTGTCAAGTGCTATGAGAATTCAGATTTTGCAGAAGACCTTGATAAAAGAAAATCTATTATTGGCTATGTGTTTACACTTGTAGAAGGAGCTGTAAACTGGGTTTCAAAACTACAGACCATTATGGCTCTATCTACAACAGAAGCAGAATATATGGCTGTTACTCAAGTTTGTAAGGAAGTTATTTAGAAGGTTAATAGAGGATCTCGGGCATAAATAAGAGGAAATGAAGCCTATAAATAGAATGCTTCATTTTCCCTCTCGGTATTTCCATTTTTCTTCAGTTCTTTTTTCTCTTTTTTACAAAAAAATTAATTGGTTGAGAGTGTTATAGCTTTAAACTCCTATTTTAGTGATTTGAGAGATTAAGTGTATTGAAATTCTGGGTAGTGAGCCAAAATTTTACAATATTTGTAATTTTTATTTCACTAATAAAATATTTTTCTTTTGTTTTCGTCCGTGGACGTTGGCTAAAAGTCAAACCACGTAATTTTCTGGTGTCATCTTGTGTGCTTATTTTTTATTTTCTTCCAATTTCATTTTTGTTGTGGTCCTACTTCATCCATCGATTTCATAACACAAAAGCGAGTTGATTAATTAAAGTAATTACCTCCCGAGATGGAGCGAATCACCAAGGAATATGATACCCGTAATTGCTGCAATGACAACTGATAATGGCTTGAAAATTGCTATGTACACAGGACCCTTCAGGCGTAATCCCCACGAATGAATAATTGTATTAAAGGACGGTCCAAGAAATGCCTGAAAAGCAAATAACTAGAATTAATCTCAGCTTACACATTTTCATGTTTTGCAACTTTTTTTTTTTTTTTTTTTACAATTTTTCCGCAATTAATCTATTTTCTTCTTACCGAGTATACAATTGAAACCAATGCTATATCAGGTTTGAGTCTCCATAAACTCAAATCCTGTTCAGCAAACAAACATAGGGGTACTGCAATTACGGCGGCGAACAAGTTGTACAGGAAGGCTACTAGTAGCTCTGCTGGATACATATTGATAATTTGTGTCTGTTGAAAATGTCATAGAATTGAACTTTAGAATTCATCACTGGAAGATTATGGTTAATTTTTGGCTGCATTGCAGGGTTTAATTTTTCATACCAGGAGAATGGACCAGATTGAAAGAAGGAAGCATTGAGCTGTGAGCAAAAAGCCGCCAGTGACCCAATCTGATACTGATGGTGAGCCCAAAAGCCAATGAAGTGACTTTGTTGAATGAGTTGAAGAAGGTGAAGTACTCAGAAAAATTGTTGGTCCCTTATAAAGAACCACCACTAATGCACCTGATATTGATACTATCGTCCCAATGATTTTAGCCTGAGTGCTTATACTCCTTAAAGCCAGCTTTTCCATCCTTTTGGAGTCATTAAATAAAAATATGTATCCCCCATGATGGCCAATGATTAAAGTACATATGTTAAATGAAAAAAAGTGGTAAGACCAAAATTTACAATCGGCCAAAAGATATGAGCTCCAAAGTGAGCTAAAAATTTAAAAATAGTAATAATAACTAAAAAAAAGATTTGTTGCTTGACCCGAAAATTTGAGCGGGTAGATAAAGAATTTGCACATAAGGAAATCGAACTTGAAAGTTCAAACCTTTCACTGATAACAAAGTATTTGATCCAAAAACTTATGACATGTGGAAGAAATTATTACAGTAATTTTAGTTAACTCACGAATTTCTTTAACCAAGACAGTAGTGAAGTGAAAAAAGAGAAAAGGAATTATTGAAAAACCTGAAAAGAATGGCAAGTGTGAAGGTAAAAGCAGGAGTAAGATTGCTGATTGCTGAAGAAAGAGTTGGAGAGCTACATGCTATCCCAGTATAGCCGAATATCTGAGACAAAACCCTGTTTCAATTTAATTCCGAAAAATCAGCACTAGCATGCTGTTGATTTATAATCAAAATATAGAAGAAGAATAATCAAATTACAATCAGTCTTTTATTTGAAAAAAAAAAAATTACCCAATAAAGGAAAGGAGGATGATCCTTGAGAGGATAGAGAACTTGAATGATGGAACCACTGTTGTTGTGCTGCATATATATATATATATGTATATATTAGACATACATATCAACACAATTATTCAACATGATGAACAAATTAATTAATCAATAGAAGAGAAGATGAATAAAGAGAGACTTGTACTTGCGAAAGATAAAGGGCAAAGGGAGGATAGCAAGAGTTGCAAGAGGATAAGAGTAGGCAACAAAGACATAGTAGCTCAGCCCTTTGGAAGCAGCTGCCTTGAATAGAGTGTTTAAGCCTACTGTGGTGCATTCCACGGTAACCGTGGCTGATAACAACAACGCTTCCCTGAAAAATTTCCTCCTCTCCATTTCTTGTTCTTGGTGTTAGAATTTTATCCTTCTGTTTTTTCAGCTTGGTGGGTCACTCTAGTCTCTAATCTCTTCTTCATCCTCAAATAATTAAAAATGAATTAATGCCCTGTCTGCTTCTTGTGTATCAAAATATCTAATAAACCTTTTGCTAATGGTGCACCATCATCTAGAAAGGGACATATTCCTTATTTCGAGCTCAAAATAAAATTTTTTAATTTCTCTTTGACCTTCACTCTTCGGGCGAAGATTGCTACTTCCACTGGGCGTAATATTTACAAATTCTAATAATATAACGTTTATATCTTAGTCCACGTGTCATTCATCAATAATATATTTGAAATCCAATAGATTTTGAAAACCATGAGACGACTAATTTTAAAAATCTGATTTTAAAAATTAATTTTATATTTATTATAATTTTATATATATCTTTACATATATTATAAATATTCATAATTATCTTTATTCAATTAGAAAATAAAATAAAAAAATTTAAAAAATTTATTATTAATACCAATAATATTGAGATAAAAAATTAAAAATGAACTTAATAAAATAAAATATTTTATTTCAATTAGCAATTATCATACATACACAATAAAAATTTATATATATTTTTATAATGTATAAATAAATTTAATTTATAATATCCATTTCACTCATTTGTATTTTTATAATAATTTTAACAGTAAGAATACTACTTTTAAAACTTATAAAATTTTGAAAATAAATTTTATTAAATATTTAATTTATTCTCTTCACAACTAATTATTTTTATAATTTAACTACAATATTACCAAACAGACCTTTAAATACTAGCCTAAAAATCTAATTCCACCCATATTTTGTATTTTGTGGAAGAGGTGATGTAGTCCTTGGTGGAAAATAAGCCTACCAGTACCAGTAGGGTGAAGTCTTGGGGGCAATCAATAACTAATTGAGTTGCTTTCATTTTTTCGAAAAATGAAATATAAGATTTGAACTCTGCTCACCTATATGAAAAAAGAGTTGGATAATCGTTTGGCGAAATTGATAAGGGAAATATTTTAATTGATCTAAATAAAGTAAGCAAAAGACAAAATGAGAAAAGGTTGTGATTTCAATTACTTGTCACCTGTACAACTCAAGCACATCTTCTAATGAATAAATGCCAAGTGAGATTGTTGAAGTTAGAAATTAGTAAGCGTAACATTTCATGTGTGTTGAGTATAAAATGATTTTATACCCTTTCATCATTTATGTGATAATTTTTGTCATTTATTGTTGAATGATAAATTCGATGTGACATAAATTGGGCTACCTTTTTTTTTTTTTTTTTTTTTTTTAAATATGTAGTATTAAGAAGATATCTGTTATATTTAAAAGCCTAAAAGAACAGGATATTTGTTCTGTTATATATGAATAACAAAAAGAAAAGGAAGAAAATATTGGTGGATTGAAATAGACCTTTTCTTTTGTTGTTTTGTGGCAGATATTTAGCCATGCATCTGGTTGGCCATTGGAGCTTTTTTCTTTTCATTGGGTCGGCCATTGGAGCTACAATACCGCCTTGCATATTTTTGTTCATAATTTTTTTTTTGAAACTGCTACTTATTATTACTAGTAATAATAGATTTTTGAACTAAATAACACTGCGGCCTTTTTCTGTTTACATTTTTTTTTGTGAAACTGCTGCAGTGCTGCTTATTATTACGCATATTATTACCTTTTTTTGTGAAATTGCTCCAGTGCTGCTTATTATTACGTATATTATTATCTTTTTTTTTTAATGGATTTCTTCATAATGTTGTATGAGTTTTTACACCATTATAACAGTATTGTTAAAAAAACTCGTAGATTTTAGTATTTTAATTTCTACCATTTATTTGATATAGTGGATAAAAAATTAATTTGTTAAACAATAATAAACTACTTTCAAATTGTAAGTAAATGTAGATTTTTCTAATTTTTTATTATTTGATAAAAGAAAATTTCTACTATGATAGGATAAAAATCTCATAATCAATATTATACACTTCATGATCAATTATAAAGTAGTCCTTAATAGTATATAAAATAATAAATATTCTAATATGTGATATTAAATTTTATCAAAATATGAGTGATCAAGTTATTTAACTTTTAGGTTAAAAGTAATATCACTCATGAGTTTGTTGATGCAATTATAGCATTCACTTAAATATATGTATTTAGTTGTATCTTTTATTGGTGTTATATCATATATAAATTTTATAATTATAACTTATTTATTTAATTTGTATTAGATAATTTACTAAATGTTATATCTTATGCTTAAATAGTAATAGATTTTGAAACATTTATCTAAAAAAAAATTATCACATTACAAATTTAAAAGTAATTTTTAAATAAAATATGCTATTCACATATGAACTTTTCGAAATTTATAAAATATATGAAACTAGTTAAGGTTTCTTTTTCACCCAGCATAAAGAATTATGTGATCTCTTTCCAATCAACTTGTAAACGATGTTAATTGTCTAAATTCATGCGTAGATTAACAATATAGCCATATTACATATACAGTACTTGGGTTTATTAATAACTTTAATTAACTTTTAACTTGAAATCTCCGATGCTCCCAAGAATTTCGTGTAATAATTTTAAAGTCAATTTACTAATTTGAATTTTTTTTTTCTGATTTTCAAAAGTACAATAGAAGAATATATACTAATTTCATGCCAATATAACTTCGCATTTCCTATTAGTTGCTATCTGCTACCATTAGTCTCTGTATCTTCAACTTGAAGACTTTGTAACAAAGGAGTAATATTATCAGATGAATAAGTTGTCCCTTCTTCATTGGCCTTCCCCCATAACACAGCATAGAATCCTATGCCTATTATTATTGCACCAATAACACTGCAACATTATTAGGAACATGAGAGACAATCAATAATCACACTAAAATGAATGAGAAATTATCTATATGCCACTTTTATTTATCATATGCACATTTAAGAACCTCAAAATTTTTATATATTCTTTGCACTACTTTTTTTTTTAAAACTTGTATCAATCAATTACTTTGGCATTAAAAATAATAATTTACCTTTAAATGAATTAAAAGATTATTTCATTCTGTAAAAATTTGAAAATTAAAACATTATAATTACAAGAATACCCCTAAATTTAATAAAATAAATAAATAAATCTTAGAATACCCCTAAATTTAATAAAATAAATAAATCTTAAAATATAAGATGATAAATTTTAAATAAAATTATAATTATACAAAATTAACATCTTATAATTATAATTTTGTAATTATAACTTCATTTAGTTTTGTTAATTAAATATAGTATAGGAAAGCTTACAAAAATTAACATGAAGAGAAAAGCTCCCTATAATTATTGTAAACTTCCCTATACAAATTAAATGAAATTATAATTGCAAAAAATCAACATAATAATTTTTAAATGAAATTATAATTATTAAAATTAATACATTGGCTTTGAGATTTATTTATTTTATTAAATTTAGGGGTATTTTTCTAATAGGTATTCTTGTAATTATAGTTTTTTATTTTTCAAAATTTTATAATAATAAAATGATCTTTCAATTCATTTATATATAAATTGGTCATTTTTTTAGTGTCAAAGTGGTTTATTGATACAAACTTAAAAATAAAAGTGGTGCAAAAAATATATCAAAATTTTAAGGTGATTACATGTACATATGCCAAGACAGAGGTGATGTATAGATAATTTCCCAAATAAATTAAGAACAACACAAATAATTAAAAGGAATCCGATTACTAATTAATTAGTTAAGAGTGGGACTATTAGCACCCCTCTAAATATCTCTTAACATCTCTTTTCTTAATCAACACCATTAAAATATTTTAAAAAATTATAAAATTCTTTTAACACATTCAGTGACAAAAATATGCTTAATTAAAACTTATTGTGTAAATCTTATTCTCTAATATTTATTATTAAATTATATTTTAACAATAAAAATCTTTCATTAAAAAAAAAAAGAGTTTTCATTCTCTCTATTGTAGCCATTTATGATAAATTCCTCACCTAAAAAGTTTTTAAAATGTTAGATTTTTTAAAAGAAAAATTATTTGACTTTTGATTGAAGGTTTAATTAAAAATTATTTTATTATGTAATTTTAATAAAAATAAAAATCGTAAAATAATTAAAGGGATTTTAAGAGGCATTTGGAGGGGTGCCAATAGTCCCACTCATTAGTTAATGACCTCCCTGTATGGAGAGTATCGCCCAGGAATACCACACCCATAATGCCAGCAGTGGCAATTGATAAAGGCTTGAAAATTGCTATGTACACAGGACCCTTCAAGTGTAAGCCCCAGGTATGAACAAGAGTACTAAAGGATGATCCGAAAAATCCCTGAAAATAAATCAATTAAGAGAAGAATCTCTCGTATCACAGACATATTTTCATTTATCATTTGCCTTCTTTACAACTAATTCTAATCTATTTCATTCTTACCGAGAGTACAACCGAAACCAATGCTACATCAGTTTTCAGCCTCCATGCACTTAAATCTTGTTCTGCCATCAAACATGCAGGCACTGATATTACGGTTGCGCACAGGAGGTAGAGGGAGACTACTGCAAGTTCCGCAGGATATATCTTGATAATATGTGTCTGTTAAATTATTGTCATAGAATTTCAACATCAGAAACTCTGAAATTTACGAGCTTCTTGGAAAGTTTTTTGGCAGAGTTTAATGTTATACCTGGAGAATGTACCAGATTGAATTAAGCAAGCACTGAGCTATAAGCAAAAGCCCGCCAGTGACCCAATTTGATAGTGATGAGCCCAGAGACCACTGCAGTAGCGGCTTTGAATGAGTTGAAGGTGACATCAAAAACATTGCTGGTCCCTTGTAAAGGACCACCAATAATGCACTTGATATTGATACTATTACTCCACTTTTGTGGTATTGTGGATGAATAACGAATAGATCATTAGAATTTTACTCTTTAAGGATCACGACATCTTAATAGAACCGGAAGTTCCGGCTCGACCAGGAGGAGCATGATTTCTGCTCGCTCCATTAAAGATTCTCCACCAGGATGCCGGTGCGAGCAAAGATCTCCTACTCTGTCCCAGAAGGGGTCGACGTGCGAGCAGAGGTAGCCGGTTCACTCCACACCGACCGTTAGATCGCGCATCACTCCGCGAGATCCAAGCCACGAGGCCCGTTTGCCACCCCCATCTTCCGGAACTCCAGGCACGAACCTCTAAAACTGCCACGTCCGCCATCAACCGCTCACATACCCATGACGCACGCTAAGCGGAAAGCGGGAAACGTGAAGAATGGAAACCGGATTCACAAGAAGCCTATAAATGGCGCAATCAAAGAAGGTAAAAGGGTTGGATAAAAAACACAAAAAAGATCTAAGGGAGATTCTTGCTTTTGAGTATTCATTTTATTAAGCCAAAACCGCTGGATTTGTGGTAAAGGGTTTTCCGAGACACCCAAATCGCTGACTTGAGCGTCGGAGGGTTCTGTGGAAAATCACCCGGCGACTCACCGTACTTGTGTACGCAGGATATCGGAGAAAGAACGGATTTTTCCTCGAGATAGCGAGAGGAGACTAGTGAAGGCGACTAGGGAGTGACTTTGGTTGATCGGTGAGGAGAATTCTGGTTGTTGTTGGCCAGACAAATTCGCGCATCAGCGTTTTGGCGGCAAATGCAGCGGGAGTTGAGCAAAAGCTTCCAAATGCAAAGTAGAAGAAGAAAAGAAGGGTGAAAACTTCGTGGATATGGGGAAGTAGTGCTCGGGGAGAACACTGAGGTTGAGCGATCTGACTCACGAGAAAATAGCCAATGAGGCACGAGCGAGGATGCATGAGCGGATGGAGCAAATGGAAAAGGCGGATGGAAACCACGACAACCATCGCATGCGAATTAAGAAGTGGACAAAGGGAACCTCAGGAGGAGCGTAGGAGAAGCGGTGTAGGGATGCAGGACCGCTTGGATAGAAGAAATGGTGATGAGAGAGTTACGCAGATAAGAGATGGGGTCACAGGAAGCCTGAGTCAGGGGGCCAATGATCCCAGTTACTGGAGAGGAAGCCAAGCGAGAGGGGACCAATTCCACGATAGGCTAGATGTTGGTAACAATGACCGGGTGGTGAACGAGGAGGAAAGAGAGCTTCGACAACATCTGCATGATGTTGAGCTAGAGCGAGACCAGGTGGCAGCTCGTGATCCTGGTCGAGCTATACAGCTGGAGGAGGAGGTAAAGAGACTAGCACAGATCATAGACGCCATGAGGGGCCGCAATAAAGCGCCGAGTTGGAGGATAATGCTGGACAGTGAGTCACCCCTCTCTGCGGAAATTATGGGGGCCATCATCACGAGAGATTTTCGCCTCCCCGACCTCAGATATCTTTGGGTGACCCCGTAGTGCACATAGGCGGTTGATGATATAACTTAGAATCTGAGGGGCTCTGCAGCTCGGAGATGTCGGGTGTTCCCAGCGGCGTTGGAGGGGCGAGCACGAGTGGTATCGGACGACTTGCTCGAGGAAGTATAAAAGCATTCGACCAGATGTGCCAGGAGTTTCCTGAACATTTTCGGGGCGCGATGGCACCAGAAGATGACATGATGGAGTTGATGAGCATAAAGCAGGGGGAGGAGGAGACCTTGCGGGAGTTTATTAAGAGGTATCACCGTGCAGTGCTCGACCTTGGAGCTTTCGATCATCTCGAGCTCTCGAGGATTGAAAAGTGGAGTGAGAATAGGGGCGTTTGTGGTATAACACGAAGCCCCTTAATCTGATCATACTCGGCGTATGAGCGAGCGAGAGATATGGAGATTGAGGAGGAAAGGCTACGAAAATTAGAAGCGGCGGATGGAAGGGCTAAGGAGGAAGGATAAAAGCCTCGGGAGGCGGGCCCGATTAAGCGGAGGGGCACAGGGCTCAGGAAACAGCAGCTCCCAGCTCTGACCCAGAGGCCATCCGATCCGTGAGGCGAGTGCAATCTGCTCACCCAGATTCTTGGAGAAGGATGGGCGGTATGATGAACAACCATCTAGTCATCCGGTGAGCCGACCGCGTGATGAGCGGAAGGATGGCGAGCTGATGCCCGGCCCCACAGTCGAAGCAATGCATCGGAGAAAAAGCGGTGCACACAGTCGATCGAGCCAAAGTTATGGGCGTATACACGCTGAAAAGCATTGGATGAAGTGTATCGAGCGATCGAAATCGTGGCTCTTATACCCTCGCTCCGATAACAAGTTACCGGCGGGAGGCAGGAGCGATTTTGTGAATTCCATGACACATGGCCACCTGGCGCAAAGTCGAGACTTGCGGAACCAGGTGGAGATTTAGTCAGGAATCGATATTTGTACGAGTTTATTGATGGAACCTCCCGATCAGTCGTCGTGGGGTTAGACGAAGGGACAGTATGGGGTGAAACGACTGTTGTGAGGGTTATTGCGGAGGACCACTTTAGGCGGAGATTGAGCGGATCCGGGAAGAACTATGCGGATATGCTATGACCAGCGGAGGTATTCTTTAATACTCCGATGTGGCGGGCTAGAACCGAGCATGTCTTGGATAATAATGTGGATGAAGATGAAGATGGGGTGTTGTATCCTCACGAGGATGCCTTTGGTTATCGAAGCCACCATCACAGTAGAGGTTGATAGAATCACAGTCGTCACTGGGGAGCTCGGTTGACGTTCTTTTCAAATCAACCTTGTTGGAGATGGGAATAGCAGATTTGAAGATAGAACACACCAACACTTCCCTGAAAGGATTTGGAGGCGGGAGGCTAAACCCCATGGGTGTGGTGTACCCATCCTGATTAACGCAGGGTTCGTCGGAGAAAACCATGATTACGGATTTCGTTGTTGTTGTGAGGAGAGTCGCTTATCAGGCGATTTTAGGCCGCCCGCTACGAGATCGAGCAAGGCGGTATTATCCGCATTATTTGGCCTCAGTATCGGGTGAATGGAATAGTTGGGGTCGTGGGAAACCGGAGAGTCGCTCGAAGGCTGCTACTCTGACGGCAAAGGCGTCTGCAAATAACCCAGCTAGATGCGGCGAAACCAGGGCTAGAAGACAGGAGTCAGTTGAGGAATTGAAGGTAGTAGAGTTAATTCAAAACAACCCAGGGAAGACGATCAAGATTGGATCGAGGCGGGGAGTTGAGCGAGGCGGCAGTTTCTGATCCCGTCTTGATGTGTTCGCTTGGACGCATGATGACATGCCTAGGATCGACCCAGAAGTGGCTTGCCTGAGTTGGCCATAAAGAGGGTGCTCGGCGGTAAAGGCGGAAGGCGATGTTTCAATCAGGAGAGGTATGAAGCTATAAATAGTGAGGTGTAGAAGCTTCTGAAAGCAGAATTCATTCGTGAGGTGAACTACCCCGAATGGATATCAAATGTTGTCCTTGTGAAGAAAGCTAATGGGAAGTGGAGAATGTGTGTTGACTTCACAGACCTCAACAAGGCATACCCCAGGGACAGTTTTCCTTGCTAAGATTGACCGACTCGTCGATTCCACGTGAGCCCGCGTCTTGAGCTTTATGGATGCCTTCTCGGGATCTGATCGGATCCGATGAACAAACAAGGCGAGGCATCTGGCGTTTATTACTAATCAGGGTTTGTTACATTACGGGTGTAATGTCGTTCGGCAAAAATCTTTGAGACATGTACGGAGATTGGTAAACAAGGTTTTCAAGCCGTTGATAGGGACAACAATGGAAGTCTATGTGGACGACATGATCACCAAGTCAAAGAATCCCACCGAACACATAAAGCACTTGCGGGAAACATTTGAGCTTTTGAGAAGATATAAGATGAAGCTCAACCTGGAGAAGTGTGCTTTCGGAGTGGGATCAGGGAAATTCCTGGGATTTATGGTGAGCCATCGGGGGATCGAGGCAAATCCTGAGAAGATTCAGGCGATAATGGGGATGAGGTCTCCTCGTAATTTGAAGGAGATACAGAGTCTCACAAGGAAGCTTGCAGCACTCACCCGGTTCATATCCAAAGCCACGGACAGGTGTCACGTATTCTTCCAAGTGATGAGGAAGGGAAGAAAAACAGAATGGACCCCTGAGTGTGAAGAAGCCTTTTAGAAGTTGAAGCAATACTTGCGGCCGAGGCACATTTTATTATACACTCGAGAAGGAGACAAGCTTTTTTCTATGCTTGGCCATTTCGGATCATCTTTACCGGCTCGGTGCTAGTAAGAGAGGAAGAAAGGTCGATACCGAAGTATAGTACCACGAGCAAAGCCCTGGTCGATGCGGAGACGAGGTACCCCCCATTGGAGAAATGGGCCCTGGCCCTGGTAGTAGCTGCTCGTAAGCTAAGGCCCTATTTTCAGGCGTTCCCAATTTCTATAATAACAGACCAGCCATTGAGGCGGGTACCTGGCCGGACGCCTTACGGTCGGCTCGTCAAATGGGCATTGGAACTTAGTGAGTTCGAAATCAGCTCTGAGCCAAGCGATCGATAAAAGCCCAGCGGTGATTTTGTGGCGAGACTTCACTGGTGAAATAATTTGCGACCAATTAAGTGGTACTACCGGAGACAAAGGGGAACAAATCTGGCAAGTCTCGGTTGATGGGTCATCGGGCGAACAAGGTTCCGGAGCAGGGATTGTGTTAGAAAATCCAGAGTGGGAGGAGATCTCTTATGCAGTTAGATTGGGATTCACGGCTACAAACAACCAAGCAGAATATGAGGCTTTGATAGCGGGCTTGGAATTGGCCAAGGCAGTAAAAGCAGATAGGGTGAAAATGCTGGTTGATTCTCGGTGGTGGCCAACCATCGATTAAACGTTCGGCTAAAACGGTAAGATGGGCGATCTTGAAGAAAGTGAAGCGGATGATCGGGATGTTTGAATACGTAGATGTGGTGCAAGTCGAGGCGAAAATTTCCGGCGGATATCACAAGCTAGAATGGCGGTATAGTAGATCCAAAATGCGAAGTCGGTCCGCACAGAGATCAAGCCGAGCCTAGTATAGGCGAGTAATGAGAATCGGCGAAACCACTTATGGATGGACCCGATAATCTAAATGCATAAGAGGCGGGATGCTATCGGTGAGATAAAGGTGGAGCAAGAAAGATCAGTGCACAGCATCGAGGTGACAATGGTTGATGGGGTGTTATATCGGTGGTATACCCTGCTTTACGATGTCTAAGCGATGGCGATCTGATTACGTGCTAAGGGAGGTGCATGAGGGTTTGTGGAAATCGTTAGGGCGGATCTACAGCGCAGGCGGCAGGCAAGGGTATTTACGGCCGGCGATGCGTGGGATCGCGAGAAAAGACCGAGGAGTTGAAGATGCCAAAACTTTGCGAGCATCCCAGCGACCACAGAAAAGCTCACCGGCATGACCTCGCTATGGCGGTTAAGCTCGATGGGGAATTGATCTAATCGGACCGCAATAAAAAGAGAGGTGGCCGCGTCTTGTGGTGGTATGAACTACTTCACGAAGTGGATCGAGGTGGAAGCCACTCGTGACATCGCGGAAAAAGGCGGATTTATATGGAGGAATGCAGTGCGTTATGGAATTGATGCGCTTGAGATAACGTGACGGTTTGATAACCGACTTTAGAAATTACGCGGAACACAGAAATTGGTGAAGTTACGCTCTGCTTTCATCCTCGATCCCAATGGGCGGGTCGAGGCGATGAACAAGGTTATTAAAGCTTTTGAAGACTGGTGGGAGAAAAGAAGAGGGTGCGTGGGTGGATGAGCTACCGGGGGTGTTATGGGCCTCTGAACAACGCCATAAAGCTCTGAGAAACTCCATTCGCATTAGCCTTTGGGCATGAGGCGATTCGCTGCGGAGATTAGGCGTACCCACCCATCGAGCAGAGCATTTTGATGAAGAGAATGGCGACGGATGTGCAGATCTCGATTTACTTGGCGAAAAGAGACATTGCATCGAGGAGGTCGGACCCCTTTACGGTGGCCGTATTATAATCGAAAGTGCATATCAAGCGGTTGAGTGGGTGGCTGGGTGCTTGGGAAGGTGAACGGAACACGAAAGATTCGACTACAGGGGTGCTCGGTCTGGCAGGAAGGTCCGTATAAGGTAAGCGGTGGTTGGACGGGGCTTATAAACTTGTTCGTGCGAGATAGATTTGAGGTGAAAGCGACCATGGAGCGATCCGTCTCAAAAAATATTTCGATAAAAGCCGGCGATTGTGAGTCGTGTTAATTCATGTTTTTATCAATTCTGTTTACCATGTTAATTGTCAATAACATGTATGTGTGATTAATGAAGATTATGAGAATTTCATGAATGATACTTGTGTAAAATATATTACAAGGCAAGCGTAAGGCTCGAAGTCTCAAGCACGCTCTATGGCGAGACGAAGCCAAGCATCGAGGATCTGCTCGACCACGAGAATTGAGACACGCATTCGTGAAAATATTCTAAGGCAATGATAAAGCTCGATGTCTGAAGCACATTACATGGCGAGACACGAAGCCAACTTGCCAGGATCTGCTCGACCACGAGGAAGGCGAGTCCCAGTTCTGAAAATATTCTAAAGGCAAGGATAAGGCTCGATGTCTGAAGCACGTTACATGGCGAGACAGCCAAGCTTGTGGGCTCTTTCGGCCGCGAGAAGGCGGCGAGTCCCAGTTCTGAAAATATTCTAAGGCAAGGATAAGGCTCAATGTCTCAAAGCCTGTTCTATGGTGAGACACGAAGCCAAGCTTGCCGGGATCTGCTCGACCACGTGATAGAAAGCAGAGTCCCAAGTTTACAAAAATATTCTAAGGCAAGCATAAGGCTCAAAGTCTCAAAGGCTCAAAGCCTACTCTATGGCGAGACACGAAGCCAAGCTTGTCGGAATCTGCTCGACCATGAGCAGGCGAGCAGACCCCCAAGTTCCCTAAAATATTCTAAGGCAAGCATAGCGCTCGGCGTCTCAAAGCCAGGTCGATGGCGAGACACGAAGCCAAGCTTGCCCGGATCTGCGTGACCAAGAGAAGGTGAGAAAAATCCGAGCTATCGGATGACTTAAGACTGCGGATCTTACTCAAGAGAGCAAGGCGAAACTAAGCCTATCAGCTCTGCTCAATCATTCGAAGTCGAGCAGATTATCAAAAGTACAAAAAATACTTCAAAAACAAAAATGCTTGTCTTAGATGAACAAAAACAGTATACAGACTAGAAAATTTTTATTAAAGGGGGCATCGATAATAGCATGAGTACATTACAGTACTAAGGAAAGCCTACGATACATCTAAGAAGATGAAGGATCAACAGGCAACACCGCTTCTTCTGTTTGGCTGGCTGGGGGAGCAGGAGGAGTCTCCCCAGTTGCCCCTGGCGGAGTATTGACCTCAGTCACTTCAACAGGGGCATCACGAGGAGGAGAGGTAGCTTCGGTGACAGCACCTTGCTCCGGCTCCTCAGCATCTTCTTTTGCTTCCTGCTCATTCATGTGCTGAGTAACCCCAGCAGCAAGTTGGTCCATCTTCAATCCAGGGTGTTGCTTCTCGATCACAGCCATGATGCATCGATAAGAATGCCTCAGTCCCTGCTCATACTGATTATCGGCCTCCTTCTCCCAAGTCTCTATGGCAGCTTGGTGGGCGGTGCGAAGCGACTCCAGCTGAGTCTCGTAAGTGTTCCGCTGAGTCTCCAAATCATCTTTCAGCTTCTTCACTCGTCCTCAAGGTATGACGCCCGCTGCGAGAGGATTGCTCCACCAGCTTCAAATTCTCGATATTAAGCTCCCCGGCCTTTTCTTCAGCTTCATCAGCACGTTTTCTTGCTGATTGAATATCGTCCTTCATCTTGCGGTCATACCGACCGACCTTGGCCTTGTAGTAAGTGGCCAAACAACCCAAATGAAAGGCACCAAATTGCATACCCGCAACGAGCTCACCAAGGGTGTTTCCCTCAAACTCCTCCGTCTTTTTTCGACACCAACCTGGCAAGCTCGTTCGCATAAGGCGTCAGCTCGGGTCGATCATCTGGTGTTTTTGGCTTGGGTCCATCTCGAGACGAGGAGGCAGAAGGACCAGCTCTACTCGTAGTGCCGCTAGCACCATCAGCTGAAGGACGAGGAGGCGGTAAAGTTTTCAGAGGAGCAGCCTTTTCTACTACATTAACTCGCTGCGAGGCCATTCTTTCTCGACCTCCGCTGCGGGGGCGGGACGGCGCTTTCTGTTGGCCCAACCATCGTCCTCCATGCGGCCTCACGGGATATTAAATGGGATTGGATCAGTGTGAGGATAGCGGAATCTCGTCTGAGCAGGACTTAGCAATGCGAGTCGAGCAGCGTGAAACCTTGCCGGTTCAAGATTGTAGTTCACCCCCCAAGAACCTGCAGTTCAACCGAATATCATGTTACAAATGACGTGGTTTTAAAAAATAAAAGGAGGAGAGATCTGAAAACATCCAAAGACAGCGACACAGTACGAAACGAGAAGGGACATAAACCCTCCTCCCATCGATCTGTGCCACTTGACCCCAGGAACCCCCAGCAAAAAAGAATCTCTCATTCCATTTCCCACCACCCCCAGTCGGAAGGTCCTTTAGAGATTTTCTGGTCTTCGAACTTGACATGAAGTAATACCAGCCCGCGTCTTTGGGACTACTTTTCAGCTGGTACAAATATTTAACTTCGTCAACTGTGGGCTCGCTCTGACCACACTTGCTCCAGCGAGCAGACGGAGCGACCTCCACCCATTAGGGTTAAGCTGACCAGGAGCCAGGCCCAACCTACAAGCGACCAAGCGAAATATGGGCTGCAGCGGGCTCTCGTCCGAACTTAAAACTTTCTAATGACAAGGTAACGTACCCCCTGGGAGGTCGGCTATGGGTATCCTTTTTTCCAGGAACCCGAAGGGGTATGTCCTTGGGAATACCATACCTAACTCGAAGCTCCTCGAGGTCTTCCACTGTGGTCTATAGCATGTGGTCTATAGCATGTGGTCTATAGCATGTGGTCTATAGCATAATGCTCTGCTAGACTTCTACTACCCAGTTTCCCTCTTTTTCCTGTTCCCCTCACTTCTGGCGAGGATGCCTCACCAGACCCCCTGCTCGATCCCTCATTCAAGGCATCCTCTGAACGCGAAGATCCCTCATTATCACCACCACTAATCGAGGAGGTTACCTCGGAAGACGCCCCCCTAGTACTACTCCTACCATGAGGCTGATCCACTAATTCTAAAGGAACCTCAGGAACGAAAGGAGACGCAGCCAATAATCTCGGCGGAGAATCTGACTCGTCATCAATCTCAATTATTTTTTCTTTTCCCTTCGACATCTCCAAAACTCTACTCACAACGACGACACTCAAGAAGAAAAGAAACGAAAGAGAAGAAGACAACAGCAGAAATCAAAGTCGGAAAAGGGGAAAATGATACCTGAAAGAACAGCACACCGGCGGGGTCACGCGTATTCCGGCGAAAAGAGTTGGAAACAACTGGAAAATTCCAGCAAAGGGAGAAAAATTCTACTTAGGTTAATCGCAGTTCCCAAACAGGTAAGGACGCTCTCTTATTTATACCAATCGTACAGCACGCGCCCCTAGGGATCCGTAACCGTCAGTTTGAAATTCAAACGGATGGATAGATCAATGCCACCTCACCAACATTTAATTGTGACGCGACTCTTCGAGGAGATGACCGGCTATTGAAGAGACCAAGTGAGCTATGCGTCATTTCGATAAGAAGATAGATTACATCGCGAGCAGGACAGGATTACCAAGTTTCTAGTATTAATCCATTTCATTACAAATACCAGAAACTGGGGGACTGGTGTTGTGGATGAATAACGACCAGACCAGCCCCACGAGAATTTCCTGCTCTTTACAGCCAAGGATCCCTGGACGCTGTCTTAATAGAACCGGAAGTTCCGGCTCGACCAGGAGGAGCATGATTTCTGCTCGCTCCATTAAAGATTCTCCACCAGGATGCCGGTGCGAGCAAAGATCTCCTACTCTGTCCCAGAAGGGGTCGACGTGCGAGCAGAGGTAGCCGGTTCACTCCACACCAACCGTTAGATCGCGCATCACTCGGCGAGATCCAAGCCACAAGGCCCGTTTGCCACCCCCATCTTCCGGAACTCTAGGAACGAACCTCTAAAACCGCCACGTCCGCCATCAACCGCTCACATACCCATGACGCACGCTAAGCGGAAAGCGGGAAACGTGAAGAATGGAAACCGGATTCACAAGAAGCCTATAAATGGCGCAATCAAAGAAGGTAAAAGGGTTGGACAAAAAACACAAAAAAGATCTAAGGGAGATTCTTGCTTTTGAGTATTCATTTTATTAAACCAAAACCACTGGATTTGTGGTAAAGGGTTTTCCGAGACACCCAAATCGCTGACTTGAGCGTCGGAGGGTTTACGCCGGGAAAACCACCCGGCGCACTCTGACTGGTACTTGTGTACGCAGGATATTGGAGAAGAAGGGAACGGATTTTTCTGCTCGAGATAGCAGAGGAGACTAGTGAAGAGGCGACTAGGGAGTGACTTTGGTTGATCAGGCGAGGAGGAATTACCGTTGTTGCCGAGCAGACAAATTCGCGCATCAGACTCTACTCCTTAAAGCTAGTTTTTCCATCATGAATCAGAGTTTGTCAGTGCTGAGTAAATATTCAATTAAATATTGAATCCATAGTTCTTTGGAGTCATGTCAATTAGGAAACAAATAAATTATTTAAATTTCTAATAGTGGCCAATTGTTGGTAAACAAATTATGAATATTATTTAAAATGCACCTCATAACAACTGCATCAATTAATTTAAAAATTCTTCAGTCGGTGTACAGTTTGCGCTGCGCTGGCTACTTTGTCCATTTTGCTTGTCAAGGTATCGTTATTACAATGATAATAATTTTAAGCCAGCTCATGCATGATTTGCAAACAACTGCATAAATTAATAAACAAATTACGAACCTACAAAAAATGGCAAGTGTGAAGGTAAAAGCAGGAATGGTATTGGTGATTGCTGCAGAAAGTGTTGGAGAGCTGTATGCTATCCCTATATACCCAACTGTCTGAGACAAAACCCTGTTTAAATTCCTAATGATCAGCACATGTATATGGATTAAAAAAAAATTAAATAAGACGGCGGTAAAAACAACTGTAAACATAACTATGTTTACTCAATTCACAGCAAAGTAAACTCGACTAGGGTTGTACATTATTCTATGGCCATCATGCGCACCGTCTCCGTTTATCATTTTTCATAGTATTATTCAAAACATGATCAAGGAGAATAATCAAACGATAATTGGTGCTGTCTGTGAAATAATAATACCCAATGAAGGAAAGGAGGAAGATTCTTAGCAGGAGAGAGAACTTGAATGGTGGAACCACTGTTGTTGTGCTGCATATGGTACGTAAATAAATTAAGGGAAATCCTCAAGATGACGAAGACATATGGTACGTAAATAAATTAAGGGAAATCCTCAAGATGACGAAGAAATTGATTAACTGAAGAGAAGATTAATAAAGCGAGATATAGGGTACCTGGGAAAGATGAAGAGCAAAGGAAGGAGGAGAAGAGTGGCAAGAGGGTAAGAGTAGCCAACAAAGATGTAGTAGCTCAACCCTTTTGAAGATGCTGCCTTGAATAGAGTATTTAAGCCTACTGTGGCGCATTCCACGGCAACCATGGCTGCTAACAACAATGCTTCCTTTAAAAATTTCCTCCTATCCATTCTTGTTCTTGATTTTTAATTTTTTGTTCATCAGCTAGGTCTCTCTAGTCTCAATCAAATATAATTGAATAAACCTGTCTTCTTCTTGTGTGTAACAAATTAAAATATCAAATAAGACTTTTTCTAATTAGCATCTTTGTCTAGAAAATGACATGTAGCTGATTTCCTGATCACAACGGAATTTTTAATTTCTCTTTCAGCTCTTATCATTAAAAAAAAAAAAAAAAATCTCTTTCACCTTCCCAATTCGGGCAAAAATGTCCGGCGGACAAAGTAGCTTTTTCCCCAAATCGAATAATTTAAAAGTTTGGCAATAATCTTCCCTCGCTCTCTCTTAGCATAACATTGTGTTAAATATAAAAATTTGTTTTATAATTTCATCATTTGAGTTAATTAATCTTCATTGCAAAAAGATATATATATATATATATTCTTTAGTGAGGTCATCCTCACTTTGTTAAAGTAAAAATATTAGTTTTTGGAATTAAATACTTGTAGGGAGAGCTCCCTAGTGGTCTTACTCGGCTCAAATTTAGATTAGTCGGGGCCCAATGCAGTTTTCGGATAACAAATGGATTAATATACTAAAAAATAAGAATATTATTAATAGACAAGAAAAATACAGTTTCGAAATCTATATTTTTTTATATTTTAATGACATCTCACCAGAGAAGGTTTAGTATGTATGTATGTAATATATGATTAGAGGATTAAGAGAGCTAGCTAGCTAGAGACCTGCGAAAGATAAAGGCCAAAGGGAGGAGTGCGAGAGTAGCAACGGCATAAGTGTAAGGGAGAAAGACATGGTAGCTCAGCCGTGCTCTCGAAGTTGCTGCTTTAAATTAAGTTAAAAACCTACGTTTGTGAACTCCAGAAAAACCATGGCTGCGAATGGCAGAGCTTCCTTCAAATAATTCCTTCTTATTTCCATCTTCCTCTTTTTTAACCTGCACTTCAAAGTTCTTTAATTTTTAACCTCTAAAATTTGAAAAAAAAAAAATGCAAGTATACATAATGAGCTTTCTTCTTCATGAACCGATGAACATTAAGTATTTTCCATCTATTATTTGTATACACGGCTTTGTTGACCCAAAAAAAAAAAAAAAAAGAAAGAAGATAGAAAATAAAGAATATTTGAAGCATGTTTGTTAAACCTCTATTTGAGTGATTTTTGAAAATTTTCGCTGTTTGAAATTTTAAACTTGTGCTTATTTTCCGAAAGTTGGTTTGGTTTTGAAATTTGATTATCTATGAATAAGGTTATATGATAATTTAATACCAATAACATATGAATGACATGTTTTTTTTTTTTTCTGAATATATAAATATGTGTTTATTTTTCTTTTCTGAATATATAAATATACGTGACATTTTATTAGTATCTGGCTAAATTTAAATGGTAGAAATTGTTAAACCCTTACTGCCAATACAAAGTACGAATATTGTCCAAAAATTACTAAGGAAAGCTCTAATAATTCCTACATTATAAATAGTGTTGATACTTTCAAATGGAGCTCTTACTTGCTGGACCAGCTTGATTCTGCTATTAATAATAGTAATATCTACGTAACTATGATAAGTTGTTATTCTCCCCTTTTTTTTTTTTTTTTTTTAAATTTTTAACAAGAAATCTTTTACGGTTCCTAACTCTTTTAGAATTCAAACTCGAGGTCAGGCAAAGAAAAGTGACTGAATCCCTTTAAAATTTAAAAATTATCCCAAATCTACCATCCTTAAAAAGTTCCATAAAATGTCAAAAATTATGCCCCTTAAGGTAGAGCAATAATGAAAAAGGACAAATGGATTTTTCAGAAACGAAGTTTCCTTGCCGTTTGCTTGTCAACCTAGCTACTATGAAGAGCATAACTTTCTGCGTAAGCATAAACTTGTTCACTGCTTTCCGTGAACAAGGACTTCTCATAAACCACCAAGGCTGCTTGGTAAAATAATTAACATGAGCAAGAGTTTGTACTTGCGAATTCAACATTTTGGCTATAATGTGTATGGTTGTCAGTGTAAGCGCGCAGAAACTTCTCTTAATGATCTCTTGCATTAAAGGCAACTGTCCACAAGAAATCTTCCTTAACTACTATCATAAGTTAGAGGAAACTGCTACATATCTTCAATGTGTATATATGTGTTCGTATCATCAGGATCAAAATAATCCCAACCAATTTGCTGTAGTCAGACTTATAAATCTTCCTCTGTCTGTTCTATCATGTATTTTTCAAGGGTGGAATCTCTGTCTGTTCTATCATGTATTTTTCAAGGGTGGAATCTTTTGGTTCAGTGATTCCAAGCTGCTAACATTGCTAGCAGTCATGCTGCTTTCTTTGCCTTGCGCCCATATTACAGCATAAAATCCAAAAGCAATTACCATAGCTCCAATCAAACTGCACAAAGATTATGTATGATTATGGTTCTGTTCACAGAGTTTAAGACCATAATATATATAGAGTCATGGAACAACATAAAACATACCAACCAAACATCATTGATTCAGATTGATGAGTGTATGTGCAGAGACGAAGATAGAGTTTGGTTTCTGAGGGGTCATAGTGTGTAGAAAACAATAACTTGGGTTAGGCATTGCGGAGAAGTTGTTGGAAAATGATATTCTTTTGGGATAAATGTATCGAGCATGACTTTTTATGGGGCAGCTGGGCCTAGTCCTGAGGGTTGGAAGAGACTCAGTCCAAGAATAAGTCTATGCTGCACAAAAATTGTGCGAGAGTGATACATATAATAAGTATCAGTTGTGTTCAGCATTGTTGGAGACCAATTCCCATGGAATATGCACGCAAAAAAATTTAGAATGCCATTTACCTGCCAAGATGAGGGGTTTCGCCGAGGAACATAACTGCCATGAACACTGCAATGGCAGTTCCAAGGGGCTTAAAGAGAGCTACAAATACAGGTCCCTTCTTTTGCAGACACCAAGCAATAATGCTGCTCCGGATCACAGTCCCCACAATTGCCTGAATTGAAGCCAAAGCAGTGTGTCAACGGAAAACATTGAAAACTGAAACTTTCTAAGAAATTTCACAAGCATAATCACAAAAGATTTGTGCAGTGCAGAGACGCAGGCATTGAGTAAATTTACTCAAAATATCATAAAATGAAAATAATAGGACTTAGAAACTTATCATATGAAATGTGATGAACAAAAATGAGTGTCAAACTTGGAATAACTGACTAGAGGTGAGTCTATACCGCATATATGACAGCAGTCCTTTGAATGCCAGGTTGGAGTTTCCAAGCACTTGAATTTCTTTCTACTATCATAGATACAACTGCACATTGGATAGTCCCAAAGAAGCAGGAGAAAAAGACTAGATTTATTTTGTCTGGGTACTCCTTTAGCACTGCTGCCTGGAATCAAAATCAGGTTAGTTTTCTCCAGGGAAGATTCTTGCTCAGTGTCCAATGATTGTAAGCATCTGATACATATTTAGCTTCAACTTTCTATGTAATTTCTATTAGCACCTTATAAATACGTTGATCCCAGTTCCTATTTTTACAAGCTTCTGATAATATCTTAAGAAAGTTCAAGCATACTGCAATCATGTCTGATAGTATATACAACTATCCTATGCATGTCCACAACTTATAGTCAGTTAAGGAACCAGAAATGGTCTTTAGAGACATAAAGTAATGGATTTTCCTTCTCTGTGATTTTATTGAAAATAATAAATTTAGAAAATGCAAGGATTAATTCATAATACTTCCATTCAATAAATATTCAATAAATATTATAGTCTTCTATGTGCCTTCATGTTAAAAGTTACATGCTAGTCTCATTATCAAAACCACAATATATGGACTCATAAAATGCAGCTTCTTCATGCTTGTAGTAAATACCACATAGAGTTCAAATGCTTTTGTAAAGGTCAGCATTTTACTAAAATGAAGACGTAAATATGTTCATAACTGCCATCATTTAACCACAATAATAAATAGTGGAATCAGCTGATATTACAGGCAAGTAAGATAAGAGGTAGACATCAGCCATTTTTTGTCCCCATCACTAACACTATATTTGATATCAGAGGTAAAAACTCAATCAATCAATTCAAGCACGATGCTGCTCTCATAGTTTAATCAAAATCACAATATTCACATCTTTCTTATGCAATGTTTTTAATAATTTTTTCATGCATCCCATTCTAAATTTAATTAAATGTCAGACAGGATATGAAGTAAACGAGTGTATTCAAATATTTGTTCGGTTAACTATATTAGAATATTATTCTAAGAAAAGATTATGTTATTCTCTTTTTCAAATTACTGCAATGCACAGAACATTTTAACATTATCAAAAAAAATAAAAGCTAACAAACTATTGTAACTGTGACACACATATAAACATAAATTATCAAACACCACAACATAATGTCAATTTCATGCTTTAGCGTTAAGAGTTCGGTGTAGTCTTCAGTTTAGTGTTCAGGATTAGGCGATGAATTGGACAAGAGAAGTTAGCAGGATTGCAATTGCGAAGGACCAAGAAAATAAACTAAATGCTGAACATATATTGGCTGTAACTTAACAGCAGAAACAAAAAGCAGCATGGGTGTCTATAAGGGCAGTTACCCCATCCAGCTCCAGCCTGCTTATGGTAACTGCATTCTAAGTGAATTTGTTAAATTATTTGCATTGGCCACACTAATGCTAAGAAATATGATTGTACCTGGAAAATCTTCCATGTTGCAGACGAGAAACAAGTGACCGTTAGAAGAAGGCCTCCAATAGCCCAGTTTGAGTATTCTGAGACAGGAAGCTGAATGTTCGAGTTAGAAAGTGAAGAGAACCCCAGTAGTGGTGGGCCCTTGTAGAGACTGACTATAAATGCTCCTGCTATTGATACAATGGTACCTAGGATTTTAGCCTGACTGCTTCTGCTTCTTATAGCTACCTTTTCCATCCTTCATTTTAGGATACATCAAAAGATACATAAATATTAGACCAGCATCCAAGTAAACAGCGGAGGACCAGAAAAATTTTATATTCCTAAATGAGTAACTCGATACCTGTAGTACGAATGTCACTCCAAAACAATGTGAATAATAGTTATTCCCAAATTTAGAAATCTCAATCATTTTATCAAATACACATGGCATGGCTAGAATGAACAATGAATATTATGTTATTTACACAAACGAAAAGCACGACACTATAAACTATTGCCCTACCTACCTGAAGAAAACGGCAAGCAGAAATGTAATACCCGGTATTAAGTTGCCCATAGCCGAAGCAAGAGTCGGAGAGCTGTATTTGATGCCTGTAATTGCAAATATTTGCACCAAACATATCCTGCAACACATTTTTTTTTTCTTTCCCATTACTACATAATAACATTTCACAGAAAACGGAACAAACCCATTCCACAATTTGACTAAAATTTGCTACCCGAGTACACCAAGCGTGAAGAATTTACGAAGAAGCGAGAAAGTCAGTACAGGGCCCTTGCTTCTGAACACATTGAAATTGGGGAAAAAAATGAGAAGCAAAGTAATCAAAAAATAAATATTTTGAAGGATTAAAGGGCGCTCAGTTTTTACCTGTAGGTGTTATAAATGAAGAAATGCAGGAGGATGAAGGTGCCGAGGGCATTATAGTAAACGACATAAACGAAGTTGCTCATTCCGCTGGACATGGCTGCTTTGCCCAGAGTGATCATGCCCACTTCGCCGATCTCGACCAATGCCATTGCGACAAATGGCGTTGCATCTGTCGACGAATCTAGCTTCATCATCTTTCGGTACCAAGCTGGAGCGTGTAGGCGCGTTGCTGAAAATGACCCGCCGGGTTTTGAAGGGTTGGAAGATCGTCCGGTGACGACAACAACGACGACGATGCCGGTAAGTAAAGCTGATCAGTGTATGCTGTTCTGTTTTAGTCAGTGGCGGATGATACTAAACCGAAAAAGAAAAAAATGAAAATTGCATGAAACAATGAGAGAATTTTGTGAGATCGCAGAATTTACAAGTCAATCAAATCGCTGAAATTACGAAGGCCATCATGGATTGTTGAATTGGAAACTCTTTGAAACTGCAAGTTTAATTACTATTTTTCTTTTTCCGGAATAGAGTTTAATCTTCGTTCACATTTCTACGACTCTATATAATTCGTCGATCGTCAAGTCAAATGTCTACTGAAAGTCGATGAACTGCACAATCCATTTAAATTTATACAAAAAATGGGATTTCCTCAAAAAATGAAATAAAAAACAAAAATGGGATATAGTAAAATGCAATTGGCAAGTCAAGCAGCCGATATTATTTCAAAAAGAAGAAAAAAATCAATCAGCTGATATTCAATCAGAAATTTTATGATCCATCGATGCAGAGTCCAAATTTCACATTGAGAATGTGAAGCGGTCTACCCAGTTATCTGGCATTAAATATAATTTTTTTTTTTAATTGAGATATAATACAAGTGATATAATTACAATCACAATTCAATTCAATATATTCATAATACAGCTTAGAATTTTTTGTCTTTACAAATTGCTTACAAATACATCACAAGATTAAAGTTCACAAATTTTTTCAATTTCACAAATTTTTTTGAATTCTAGAATAACAGCAGTTCCATCCACAGTCAAACTAGTGATTAACTATAATGTCCAATAACGTAGATTTCGAGGAGTTTACATCCGAAGAATTTATTATATATATGAAAATTTGAGTCACTCTTTGAAGTTAAAAAGTGCATCGCTTCTAAGCTCACCTCTGTTATCTATGTGGGCTGTGGCATAACAATACAGCATCACCTCCAATCTTCTTCTTGTAGTTGGCTATTTGCTAAATGATGGGAATATTATAAATAGGCTAAAAGGGGAAGATGGGCAGGAGCCAAGAAAGAGTGCTTTAACTGCTACTGCAAGAAAAGACACTACCTTCAAGTTGATGTTTTTGTTTTTGGTTTTAGCACAGTATTGAAAAACTTTGTCATGCATCTTCAGAGCATCTTCGTTGCAGTAAAGGAGTCTTTTGACTGGCTGATATCCAGCTACAACCATCATTTTCTAGAACCTAGTCCTCCTCTTTCATTTGTCCCCACATCACAGTATAAAATCCAAGTGCAATTACAATTGATCCTATTACACTGCAAGAATTAAACATTCAATTAAAGCACCATTACTCAGTCTTTCTTCATTTGTTTGTCGTAAGAGAACAAAAAATAAGGCAAAGGAAAATTACTGTCAGGACTACTGCAACGGCCATCCCCAATGGCTTGAACATAGCTACATACACAGGTCCCTTCTTCCGCAAGCACCAAGTATGAATCCCTATGCAGAACACACTCCCGAATATTGCCTACAATTACCCCAAATCAGTAACTATCACTCCTAATAGTTAGAAAAGAATGTCAGCCACAAATTAACATTGGTAAGATCATGCCATAGAGAACTGTACCGACGTACAATCAGTTGGACTTCTGATGTGTTCTCACCGTGCAAACTATGGCCATTATTTCAACACCAGTCGTCAATTTCCATGCATCTATATCATTTTCCACTATGACAGAGAAACACAGAGCTTGGGTTGTTATAAAGATTAAAGAATGTATAGAAGAAGACTATGGTCATTTCTTCTGGATAGTCCCTAACTGTGGCTGCCTGCAAATAGAAAACCACACCAAAGATACTCAGTTGTTAGTAATGTGAAAATTCATTTGCAAGCATATTCTTTTCATGTGATGAGTCACAATTGTGGTTTAAATGAGATGCTTTCAATGGCTGAATATTCTTTGACAAGTGCCGGTAAAAAGTTCTTTGCATCGAGTCCATCCAAATATAATAACCAACAATGATACTAGAGGTTATACAGGCATTAATCGTTCTCGAATGTGAGTTTGTAGATTGAATGCCATTCACCTGAGCAACATTCCATATCGCAGATGAAATGCACACAAGAGCAAGGAGAAGACCTCCCATGAGCCATTCTGATTGCTGTGAAAAAAGCAACTTAGGATGATCTGGAGAGTCAGAAGTGGATGAAGCCATCAAGAGCAGTGGACCCTTATATAGGGTTATCATAAATGCCCCTGTTACTGCTACAATAGCACCCAAGGTTTTGGCTTGACTGCTTGATCTTCTTAAATCAAGCTTCTCAATCCTAGAATTTTAAAAGTTTTAAGTGAAGAAAAAAAATCTTCAAACAAGACTGAAATCATTGAATAACTGTTTGAATAACAGATGAGTTGACTAAGCATAATCAAATGATTCTCAATCATCAATATCTAAACAAGCTTTTAGCGTTTTATTCAACCTGAATATGACTGCAAGCAAGAAAGTGTAGATAGGAATAAGATTCCCCATAGCTGACAAAAGAGTTGGGGAACTGAATTTAAGACCAGTAAAGTATGTTATCTGCCCCAAGCTCCTGCAACAAAATGTTTGTCTTCAGTTATACAATCCTGCAAATCTGAATTTCTATATGCCAGATGATAACTACAATACCCTATCAGGCCAAGGAGGAAAAATCTGCAAATGAGTGACCAAGTGAGAGAAGCACCCTTGTTCCTGCCAAAGACACGAAAGGTTTATCAATCAAATCTGTGTATAACCTTCACTCGAAACCATTCAATATTGATAAGCTTTAAAAAAGCAGAATACAGAACAAGTTTAAATACTGCAGAACAGGTAGTAAGGGAGAAGTATGAGTACCAAGGGCATTATAGTAGACTACTGAAACAAACTTGTTCATCCCTTTTGTCAAGGCTGCTTTGCTTATTACTGATAGGCCAACATCCGTGCACTCCACCGTTACCATTGCCACAAAGGGTATTGTAGTCTGTAACCAGGAAGCCAACGCCATTTTCCACCAATCCACTTGCAACTCTTCTAAAAGATGACAGCACAAATATCTCTGTGACCACGCGATAATTTAATACTAAGTGTTAATTCGCGAACCTTGAGTAGAAAGCATTCTTAAACAATAATTAATGGTCCCAGACGAAAATGTTTCATAAATTGTTATTTCTGGAAAGCGAGAACTCAACATCTTTGTTTATGTCAACTCGTATTAATGTGCGATGCGAGAGCCCGGTAAGGTCACATCAGACATGACAAATCATGTTGACAAACTCTCAAACAAAAGATAATGAGTATCCCTCTACAGTCACCATCTACGAGTACAAAAGATACCATCCTCAATTTGCAAATAAAATTTATCGGCGCTGTACAAAATTTATATCTGATCATGCTTATAACATGTTCCTGGAATTTCAAGACGTACAAAATTGGGACAATCAAGACACGATCATTTACATTACTTCGAAACATTGCATAGTTCAACTCCTTCGACGTTTTCTCCTCAAGAAAGTCGTAGCAGTAACAGGTCCTCCGGAGGTTCTACCAGCATCGTTCCTAACACTATCAGTACTGGTTGCATTTTGAACGTCCGGATTCGGCTCTGTATCAAATGTGTCCGTCCTCCCGACATTTTCAAGTCTATTTGTTGCTTCTTTAGAGTTCGAACTGGTAGTCGAATCACCTAATCCAACATCACAGTGAACTCCATCCGAATAATCAAAGCAAGTAGATGGACTCTCCCCAGTGACAACTGGGTCCTCAGCAGCAACATGGTCCTCGCGTGTCTCACTTTCATCATGATAAAACCCACCTCCCATTTTCAGGTAATCTTTGGTGATTTCTGCCTCGAGAAAAGGATCATCACACGGGCTCACACTCGGCTGACCAATTTCCCGATCATCAATGCAGAATCCACCTCCTCTTTCAATATAGTCTTTATCAATTGAAGGGTCATCTGCCCTGTGCTGTTTCTTTCTGCTATAGTCAGCAGAAGCTTCGCCAGTTACACCATGAACCGAATCTTGTTTTGCTTCCTCTTCGTTAGAAGATTCTTTATTACTCAAAATCTTGCCAACATCAGCAATTTCTGGGTCATCGACATTGTAATACACAGGCTTCCTGGAACGTGTTGACTGGGAAATACACATAGAAAAACAATACATTATGAATAAGATCTTTTGAAGCAAAAACCTCTCTCAGGTATACATGCATGATGCAGACCAGCATGTTCAATCTATGGAAGGCACAACAGAAATGTATTTGCAAAGGTCAGACCAACAACTCAACATGTCCCAGTTGGACAGCTCAGGCATAAATTGTGCTTTCAGTCAATCCAAAGCAATATACTGGCCAAATCATACCACTTTCTAAATAGCATAATGCCCTTGTGGAAATCCATAAGAATGATATTTTTGTTAATTAACATTTATCATACACTCTGTTAGGCAGCTAAGTGCCTAACATTAGTGCAAAAATTTGTACTCAACTCCCAAATGAAGAAGAGGGGCAGTCCATATCATAGTAATAATTTACAAGGATTTAATATCAATTTCTCTTAGGATGTCATGTTTCATGTTTGACTAAAACTCCTCATTCATAGGAAAAGCAAGAAAATTCAGGAACCACAATAACTCATAAGAATTAACAATCATACCAAGAACAGGGCAAACCATTGATAACCAAAACCAGTACATTCTATTCAAAAGTTGAGGTAAACCATGTTGGAAAGCTAATAAATCAAGTGATCCATTGCTTAAGTTCCTAATAATTCTACTAAAATATAATGGCAGGAACAGAATAGTTAAGCTTACCCTTCGCACTTCTTGCTGCCCTTCAAATTTCTCAGAATAATATTCTTGTGGATCATCACCACCAATATCATCACTGGAGCTGGTTTCAGATTGTTCAGCACAAAGCCTTCCTCTTCCCCTTCCTCGTCCAACTCTCTGACCTTTACCTTTTCTATTCCCACAAGATACATTATTGGTGTTTCGTCCGCCACTGGCCGGTGTAAGTCTTTCTGGATTCTCCATCTCAGCCAAAACAAACTTCTCAAGTACCTTCCTTTTCCTAGATTGACTCTGAGATGATTTTTCCATATTAGACACACTTTCCTCTGCTTTCTTTGAAGCTTTTTGTGATCGATTATTGCCATTTTCAAGACTATTATTCTTCCTCTTCTTTCTACTTTTGGAAACTTCTTGCCCAGCATCATCCATCAGCAGTTGAGATTGGTTTCCAGTTATTCCTTTAACAGCCTTCTTAATCCGCTTGCTACGAATTTTTGCAAATCTTTCATTGAAAGTGTAGAAAGCTTCGAGTCGCAGTTGAGTCTTTCACATAATAAAATGTTGTCAGCAACTGTACTTACAACAATAGGGGGTGAAAAAAAAAAAGGAGTGGTGATGGCCAACAGAGAAAGATTGCTCAGCCAAAATCTTTTAAGTCTTCAATATTTTTTTTTTTTTCATTTTTTCCCCAGGAACTCTTCATTTAGCTTGCAGGTGGGCATTTGCATATGGTTCATGTGCAAGTGTGCATGTAAATGAGAAAGACAGTGGTGCATGAGTTCTAACCTCACGTTTCTCATATTCCTTCAAAACAGGTACGAGCAACTCATTCGACTTGTCACTACCCCACCCAAATTTATCCCAGCAAAATCTGTACAAAACCAGTGCACATAAGAAAAAGAAAGCTTTGTTTTCAAATAATAAAATATGTGATAAACAATGCCCACAGTGATTTCAAGTTATCATGACAGTGCAAGCAGAACAGATTATGTTGGTGCATATTGAAAAGTAAAGACAAATCACTCAGTCAAGAACATAAACCATACGTGTCGGTAAGTCAGTTCACGAGACCTGCAAACCTTTCATGATGTATATTATGCTAGATCATATTCTTCCATGAAAAATAAAAATTATAAAATAATTAGCACAGCATTCATAAAAGTGTATAACAGGTGAAGTGCTATATAAAGGGGAAATGACAAAGAAAAGGAAGATCAAGATACTATCACAAATTGTGAATCAGACCAGACCTTTATAGTCCACATCATAAGAACAAATAAGTAGTAATAAGACACCAAGAGCTAAATAAATCTAAAGATGAACAAGACACTATAAGTTCACACACATTATATGGCAGATGTATCAAAATTAGCTATCGAGATCTTCAGTCGATGGTTTACTGGAAAGAAACATCTTTAACCCATCTGAAAAGGCATAGGAACTGATGAACCCAGCCAAGTTTCATGAAAATCAAAAGCTAAATATAAGTGAGCTTACTTGCAAAGAACAAAGAGGTCTGGCTTTCCCCACGAGAAAGATTCAGTAGACTTATCCACTTGTGGACAGAAATATGCTGAAATAACCGCTTCACTTGGAAAAGAGGAAGGTATGTGCCAGTTCTTGCTCACATTTCTCTATGAATTAGAATATATAAATGCTCAGAAACATATAGAAAGTGCATGCTAGAAGTTCAAAATAACTGCTAAGCCCTCAACTATAAGTTTAAATCATTAGGTCAAGCGATTACTCAACATGGTTCAAAGCTAGTTTGACTAAATGATCTCGTATTTAAATCAATTATATTTAATCAATTGGTCTAGTGCTATGTTTGTATAGTGTTGTGTTGGATCCATGTGTGTTGCAAGTAAGAGGGTGCAAGAGGGCCTTACCTATGAGATGAAGTGTTTAGGTAAAATGGTAGCTTAGTAATGCAAAATGATCAATGCCACAATACAAATAAAAAATGTTGAAGAAAAGAGTGAGGAATTAATTTATTTAGTACATGCTTATCCATGAAAATCTTCTTCATATTTTGGCTGTACTCAGCTGATTGCTTGTCCTCATCAAATTGGGAAATGCTTTCATCAAATTCAGAGACACCTTCCACAGAGTTTTTCGCGCAATTATCATCTTTGTCACCATCACTTGAACATCTTTTCCTTGAACTTGCTCCTGTTTGTACATCAAACTTCCCTAGGATGGTTGGATCTGGTGATTCAATCCACTCCCGGAATTTAGAAAGGCCATCTTCCTCCGGAAATGCATTTACTACCTCAATGGCATTGACAATACCAATCCCACTGCATCAAAATGCTCCCGTTGAAATCCAAAAAACTAATAAGCAAAGCCAGTTGAACTACCTACCACACAAGATCAACATTTTAACTACCACTACTGTAAATGGAGAACTAGTAGAATATTGTTTCCTGGTCTGTGGTACAAAATGATTTTTTTTTTTTTAATTTTAAAGGATAGTACAAAACAAATTTAAACAGGAAAAGAAATATAAAAAACTTCTATAAAATCCAAATTGTACAAGACTGCAGTGCAATCACATAAGTTCAAAACATGAACGATAAAATTGTCACAGTTAATTACCTAATCCCTTCAGTATAATCACTCCCAAGAAGCAACGCCATGCGAATTAGCTTTTCCCTGGTCAGACCAAGGTCCTTTTCGATGTCCTGACCAAAAAACATGATATTAATATTTACAATGTATAAGCATAAATATAAGCAATTAATTAGCACACGGTAGTATGCCACAGTATGAGTTAGCAAAAAAGAAAAACTGAAAATGGTAGGATAAGAATAACCCAAGGTATTAGAAAATCAATGTTTGTCGTGTAAATGTATAAATTAACAAAAACCATCGAATAAATTTAAAAGTGACAACCAAAACACAATGAAAGATGAGAACAAGAAACAAACTCAGGTAAACAGAATTTAGTTTCCATGAAGCTTGGTAGTGAATCAAACTCAGCAGTATGAGATAAGCACATGCATCAATTACATTTAAAAGGTCATGAGATAAGCACATGCATCACTTATGAATTATACAGATCAAAATGACATCTGCTTGCAGCCGTTTTGATCATTCCTTTAAGTGATGCACGTGACAAACATGTGAGTCAAGTTCGGTAAAGCCATTATCCACATGTCCTCAAGCTGTACAATCTGGGTTTGCTAGTTCGTTACAGATACAGTTATAAAGCTGGCTAACGAAACAGATTGGGATCATCACTGAGAAAAAAATTGGGAGCGATAGAAGCGAGAGTGTGTTGTAGCTTGTTCTCTGTAAACTGTTGTAAAAGTTTTGCAAAGATTCTCCATTGTTTGTCAATAAAATCTCACCAGAAAGCTTCTCCCGTGGATGTAGGTTGTGCCATTCATGGTATAGTTGAACAATGTAAATCTCTCTTTGTTCTGTGATAAATTCGTTTTTTGGTTTATGTTCATCAAACTTGTTTCTTGGATCTAGTTAATTGTTCTTGCTTTATGATTTGGTCATTTCAGGTTTCAATCATCAAGTTGGGCATCTTGTATTGATCTGTTCAAGATCCAGAGCAGTGTTTGATCTTGCTAGGGTGATAAGCAGGTCAAATCACTACAGTTTTTATACTCAAAAGTGAGGCAGGTTTTCTCAAAAATAGAACTTCCACAAACAAGGAGATCCAATCCCGGTAAACAAAAGTTCACAAGAGTACACCAAAGAGAGAAATGGAGTAAAAAAGCCAACATCTAATGTACCAAAAAGAATCCCAATGAATGATCCAGAGTATAAAAATAAATGAAACCTACACACACACCCACCCACCCACCCATGGATTTCTTATAGAGCATCGCAAAGATAATTGAAAAGAAATTAGAATACCATAAAAAAGAAGACCATTGATGCATAGTTAAAAATAAAAAAGCTTCTCGGGCAACAGAAAAGAGGGAGAACCACTTAGCGGCTTGCCAATTCCATACCTGCATGAAGTACGTCTCCACGTATTTGCGGTCATCGAATATATTCTTGTAAACACTTCGCGCCCCAAACAAGAAAACATCAGAATCATCAGTCACAACACCATCAACAAGGTTTGCAAGTTCCATATAAGCACATTGAGCTTCTGCCTCCATAGGTGCAATAATATAGGGTAAGCCAAACATTTGCAGCAGTTCCTACGGAAAACAAAACCGCGATGTCTATCATTAGTCGAGATCTACGCCACAGACCTTTGTTATATCAGAATCAAGTTGTTTATCCATCAGGACCAAAAAAAATTAAAATTAAAATTTATATTACAAGTGACTAATAAAATATATTCTAAAACAGGTCAGTTTATAAAAAGGAAATATTCTAGAATTGCTCGCAATTTTCTTCATCAAAAAGCTAATTTATTGATAACATAAAGCAACATAGTCAACCTCCCAAATCTATTAACATCAGACCTTAATGTAAATTTATTACGCACAATACAAATCTATGAAGGGTGAAGAACATATAGGGATCATAGAGTGAAATCTAGGACAAAACCCAAAAGACCTACTCTACTCGCATAAACTATAGAAGACAACACAACATAACATGAAATTTAATGCACACCTGACACTCTGCAAACATCTCACTGCTCACAGATTCCGCATTACGTTCAAGCTTTTTCTGTTCATCTCCAAGATACATATATTCTTGATCTAGAATTTGCATCTCCTCCTCCAAAATTTTCTCTGTGGCTTCAGCATGGACATTTTCAATTGCCTTAGTTGCCAATATTCCTGTATTTTGTTCGCTATCTTCTAAATATGTATCATGGGTTCTTTCTTCAGCGAACTTTTGCTCAATATCAGTGTCGAAAATCGATGCATTCCCAGATGATTTCACCATGGGGATAGAAGTATCACTTGTCCCCATGGTACGACATGATGGTTCAGCTATGAAATCACGTTTCATCTCAACTTCAATTTCATTTTTCTTATCACAAGGGGGAACAGATGTTTCAGCTTCACAATTATTTTTCTTATCTTCATCTACAATGGCAATGGATGAGTCCTCAAATACAGCATCAACACTATGAGATCTATCATCAGAACATGTTTTATCACGGGTAAGATGCTCATCACCCTTAGCAGAAGCACTCAGGCCACGCCCCTTAACTAATTGGACCCCTGTCAGTTCCATAGTAGTACCTGAGTCTTCACACGATGCATCTCTACACAAAGGCCTACCATCATTTGCGTCTTGCCTTGACTGTTCAAAGTAGGAATTGTACTTTTCAAATGGTTTATTTATCATCATCTCCTTTTCATCAGAACTATGTGGTTCAGACAACTTCAACTCTCTGTCTAAAGAACCAATCACTTCTGAGTTATTTATTCCACCAACAGTATCCAGTTTTTCCGGTCCATCAACATATTCACAAATTGATTCATTTTGCTGAGAGACATTTTCTCCCAAAAAATTTGGATCATCCATATTATTTTCTCTATCATATAACCAAGCACCATCACAAGCATTTTCTCCTAAATTTTCACATTTGTTATGTTCAGATAAAGGATAATTAGGTTTCTCAATGCATACATCCAAGAGACTTCTTCTTATTGCCTCCTGCAAGTTAGCTTCCTCTTCCATATTAGAAACTGTTTTCTCTGACTCAGCAGGAAATGACAAGGAACTTTTGGGAGCACAAGATGGTCCTTCTTCCCATTCCACTTCACTCTCATCACTGATACCCCCCTCCTCAAGAGTAAGAGGGGGATTAATTCCTGCGTTGGCATCATCAGATAAGCTATTACCTTTTCTTTCAGTAGTTCCTTCTTCCCAATCACTATCTGAAACAGAAATAGAAGAATGTGCCCTTGGAGAGTTAGGAAAGATTACAGGTTTTCCTGCAGCTAAATGAACAAATATATCATCATCGTCATCACAGTTGTTTTCGCTATTGTCTTCAAATGACAATTCTAAAGAAATTCCACTTTTTAACGTGGACTGACTATTTCTCTCTATCCAGCTTACAGATTCATTAGTATCATCAACTGATGTTCCTATAAACTTGCTTTTCTCAGAAGGAACAGCCTTCGACGTGCCAGTTTCGTTCAAAGTATGCATAGACTCTGCACCTGTAATATTGTTTCCATTTGGTCTCTCTTGCTCAATCTCTTTCATCATTTGCAAATTCCTTTGCAAATCACGGGTCATACGAATCCCCATAGCTCTCACTTTACTGACTCGCACACGCCCTCTCTCGTCCAGGTATGTCTCAACATCATCAGCAAAACTCTTTCTAGACTCCCCTGGGCCTAATTTTGTGACAGAATTGGACTTATCAACAGATGCACCATTATTCACGGAATCTGAAGCAGGGTGTTCAGATGGTGTCTGCTGTTGCTCATCTTTTTTACCCTCTACTCTGGAAGATGTAAGCACTCTGAAACGTATGGAATGAAAGTCATCCATCAAAATGAAATTAACTTTTATAAAGTGGGAAAGAACAGAAAATCTTTGAAAAAGACACAAAAGTGCATTAGATTTGGACCTAAAATAGGCATGGGACTTGCCTTACACAATTTTCAAAACAGAAATTAAACCAATACTTACTGTTTGTCCCCAGTAAATGATGATGAAAAGATAAATTCTCTGTTAGCTTCAGATGCTATTCTTGAAGTCTGAACACCAGCTACCCCCCTCCCAGCAGCAGCTTTCTGCACTTCATCTATCTCCCGCCGGAAAGCAACAGTTTTAAGATAAGCCTGTATTTGTAGCTCAGAGAATTTCTCGGGGGCCTAGATGTACATGAAACAGACAATGAGATGAACTACACATGGACCAAAGAGAATTATCAAATTATTTGTATAATATAGCTCTTAGTAAGGGAGCTTAAGTACTTCTAGTGCCCTTACCTATCAACTTAAGCTTTTAGATTAAGTGGTATCAGAGCTAATCTTAACCAAGAGGTCTAGTGATCAAATTCCCCACATGATTGATTTGAATTTTATAATTTTGGCCTTCTTTTAGTGATCAAATCCCCCCCCCCCCCGAAAAGCCTGGTAATAAATACCGTCTTGCAGATGAAGGGGCTTGTTAGTAAACTTGATACTATAGTTTGGGCCATTTCCATCACTGTAAGTTTTTAGGCAAGTGGTGACATAACACTCGTAATACTGCTTGATTCCTTTTCTGTTTGTGATCACATTGATTGTATCTATGTTCATGTAATTCATATAGTTTGGATTTCAGATATAGATTTCCCAATTCAAATGTATCAAATATGTTTCCATAACATTCTGATGCAAAATCTGTACTTCTATCATACTTTCGCCGCATTAGAGTACACTAGTGGACACTAGCAAAAATCATATCAGAACTACTCACTAAAAAAATTATGATAAAAATTATGACATGGGTTAGCTGCATTAATGTTCACCTATGTTCAAGTTTTAAGTAGATTGGTCCATCCTTTTCGATACTAGAATCCATCTTCACCTAGAAAATTCCATTTCAAGGACTATCATGACTGCCATTTGTGCATCAGAAAAAGATTTTATAGCAAAATCCCACATGCCCCAACAAAGTAGTATAGATCTAGAGATTCCACGCATTTATCGTTATCAATTGCAACTTTAATCACTCAAGAATGCACTAAATCAGTATCAACTACAATTGTCACTAATACAGAGATATCAGATATATTTTAATCAGTCAAGAATGCACAACCCACTATGACTGTTGCTAATACAGAGTCAGATATTGGAGCACTCATGCATTTGCAATTTTTCTGATATATTTAACATCAATACAAATCAGAAATAGCACTTGAAAACAGACCTTCTTGACTTTTTGATATTTTTGTCTGTTTTCTGCCATCAATCGCTCTCTCATCTGCAGAAAAGGGCATTGATAACAACCATAAGAACAAAAACTATAATAAAGTGAAAGAAGTATACCTTAATTGATAAGAATCCATTATTAAATATATACAATGCTCACCTGAACAAGCAGATCGAGTTGCATTGACGGAGGCAGAGCAGCTAAAACGGCTGGATCAACATTACCAGTCATTGCAGGCTGCAAAATCCAATAAAAACTATAGTTTAGTCCATAGGAAGACCAAGAAATCGACCAGATATCTACATCCCAGAGAGTGAGAGCTCTATGAGTCAAATAACAGGGTCAAGTAAACGATCTAATAAAGTTTAGACCAACTAAATTCCCACATAGTGTTTCAAAAAACTAAGAAAAGGAAACAAATAAAAAAGCATCCCAAAAATACTTAACTTCCCAATGAATTTCAGCTGGGCAAAATTATAAATTCATTTGTAAACCTTCCCGAATTTAACGTTTGCGGGGGTGAAAAAATCAAGTCTACTCATTAAACCAGTCAAGTCTACAACACTACTATTCAAAATGCTAGATGCACAGTCAGTGCAAACTTACCAGTATCATCTCTTCATCTTCATCACTATCCTCTTCCTCCAAAGGAAGTGAAGCAGCTGATGCAGATGCATTATTACTTAAACTTCCATCTTCTTCTGCCGCAATAGATGCTGCCAACCTAAACTAACTCATTAAAACAATTCAAAAATGCTACCGAAACCAGAAATATCAAATATCCTTATAACTTCTACTGCTAATGTAGCCTACATCTCATCAAGCTTTTTGTGATCACGACTCTTTGATACCAAATCATGACTTTCTGGACTAATGCCCACCATATCGGCTTGACCCAAATCATCTGATAAAATGCTCTTGCCCTTTGCGTCATTGTTCTGCTCCTCAAGAAAAAAGTTGAGTTGAAGCGATTACTAACCATTAGTAGAGAAATGATAAGGAGAAAAGATAAGACTAAATTCAGGTCTGTCAAGCACCATACTACATATACATACTTACCCGAACAAGAAGCTGATGCTGCATTGATGGAGGCAAAGCAGCAAAAACAGCCGGGTCAACATTTCCACCCATGGTTGGCTGCAAAACAAGATACAGTGGTCATAAAACACATGCCCACAAGTCTAGAAAATCCTAACAAGTGCTGATTTACAGATAAGACTAATAACACCACAAGGCATATGGAAAGAATCTTCATTCTTAAATAAGATAGTGGAGTAAGCCAATCTGAAATATTTTAGACTAATTTGCACTTCATCTTTAAGGTGTAATTAGAATAAGGAAATGGATAAATAAAGCATCTACATAATTCAAAAGGTAAGTTTCCGGTTACGCCTCGTGAAATGACAATCTTCAAAATACCCCCAAATTATTGTTAACCTCAACTTACACCCATTTTTGTTTAACAGATAAAAGAAAAATTCTTTTAAACAAAAATGGGGGCACATTGATGGAAAAAATTTTGTCTTCTTAACAAAAACGGGGGGTAATTTGAGGTTTACAATAGTTTGGGGGTATTTTAAAGATTGTCATTCCATGAAGGCAAATTGACCCTAATTCTTCAGAGGTGAATGATCCAATGAACTTAGTCAGTTCACTCAATCCACATTTCCAACAACATGCTCCCATCAAACAATTATAAAAGAAGTATCCACATCAATGCCAAAAGTCATAACTAGATTAAACTAACCACATACCAATATTATCTCTTCATCTTCATCACCATCCTCCTCAAGGAGATTCGCAGTGGCAGATTTTGATGCACTCTTACTTGAACGCTCATTAGCCTCCACTGCAATAGATGCTGCCAACCTAAACTAAATCGTCAATCAAAAGTCAAACCACGTAATTGAAAGTAGAATCACAACTACAGCAGTGAAAGCAGGAGCTTACATTTCATCTAGATTTTTCTTGTCATCACTTGCCGACACCCCATCGGTTCTTTCTGAACTATTTTCCACATCCGACAAAACCTTCTTTCCCTTAGGGTCTCTCTTCTGTGTCTGCCTTTGGTTCTCAAGATCCAGCGCGAGTTCTTTCAACCTCACTGTCTTGAGCTGTTGGCAATAATCAAGTTATCAAACTGAATTCTACCTGATACTACTACAATCAAGTACTGCGAATGAAATTTGGATTCACCAAATGCGTTTATCTACTTCCACCAATAAATGACTACAAGGCAAAATGAAGTTTACATGATTAATAAGCAGTTTCTCAGCCGTTTTGCGGATCTTAGCCTGGGCGTTCTCGCGCTGCCTGCGGCGGGCAATGACAGTGCGGCGCTTGAGTGCGGGAGTGCCACCGTCGAAGACAAACACTGGCTTTGTCTTTAGATACAATAACTTACAAATTCGACGAAAAAACCCTATCAAATGCGCGTTCCGTACCATCTCTCCCTTCTCGTCTCTCATCGCCTTCATAAATTGAATCATCCATATACTCGCATCTAACCACGATTCCAATCATATTAAATTAAATTAAATTAAATTAAATTGATTATGATTATTTTTTAATAATAACTAATATGTATGTATAGAGTATATATGAGAACAAGTGCTAGGCTTCGAGGCTAACCGATGGCAAGCTTTTTGCCGGAGAGAGTTTCAACGGACACGCGTCGGCCAACGGGGGCGAGTAAGTCCCAGAGACCGTGGACTCCCATTTCTGTTGTTGGTTTGGTTCTGACCGACTTGTTCGTTTTAGACGATTTGTGATTTTAATGCTGGTTGCCGCCAAGAGGGCTTCCGTGTATAAGCACAACGAATAAAACGACGTCGTACCTCAGGAAAAAAAAAAAAAAAAGAAAAGAAAAAGTCATAGCCACAAATGTGATACATAACTGGCATGTTTTCATTCGCGAAAACAGAACGAGCCGCGGCGCAAAGGTGACAAAAATCGTTTTAACACTTTTTTTTTATTTAACGCCATAACATCATAATATTTTACGATTGTTTTATCGTTATTGGGTTCGAATACCAGTGTCTTCTTAAAACATTCTCAAACACTTAGTACGATCGCACCTTCATATTACAACGCTCAGCGAACCCCATACACTCAGGAGTACTGTGCGGAGGAGTAAGAAAATGCGAGACTCTTCATGGGATTGAAAAAAAAATTATCGTAATGGGAGTTTACATAGAACCTGATAAAAGATTGCTATTCATGCATGGTATAAAGAACAAAATATTTGGAGGGTTAGAGAGATTAAGCAGTAAAACCCTTGTGAGTAGTAAATATGCTGATCGCATAGTAATTGGTAGAACCCCTTGTATGGTTTGTGGATGTGATTATTTATATTGGTGATTTGTAGCCCTCCACAGGCTGTATTTAATTTCGCTTGTTTGTTTTGGTTATGGCCCTTTGCCATCATTTTCTCGCCATGTTTGTTTGTGAAGTTGGCTGCATGCGATGGCTGGACATTAGGGTCAAATCCGATCGAGGCTATTAGGAACATGAAATGTGAGATCAGTATTGTTAAGGGGGACATCAAATTAGGCTAGTTCATCAGCATAGCTCTCGATATATAGTTTGCATGTATTCAGTCACATATTTTGGTCATCCTTTTAGATCGTGTGATAACTTTTCCTTCTTAATTAATTCACATGATGCGATTAACTCATTGGTTGCATCAAGATAACTCATTAAAGCGTATCCAATTAGAAGGGAATTAAATTGGGAGGAAGTATATCATTTGAGGGGGCTTAGGTTTTAGTGGAGCTTGGGCAGCAACGTTAATCGAAACAAAGTAGTTACGATTCAATGTGATCGATAACAGAGGAAGAAGTCTTTGAGATATAATCTATCATTAAATTTCACTCATTTGAATCTTCGATGCTCTATACCATATAAAATATAAGGGAATTTGAGAAAAAAGAAAATAATACAAGTATAGCATACTATTTTTGGATTTGAATTTTATACGGTGATGTGTAGGTAATTATTGAATTAAAAAAAATCATAGGTAATTAAATCCTATCCTTTTTTTTTCACCAAAATTAAATCCTATCCTTAGAGTCCTATAAATGCATGGTGAAATATTAAAAAAAAACTTAGTACAACTCAACACCCGCTTCAAACTCAAACTCAATATTTTCAACAGATACGCACATACCATAAATGATAATTGAAATTAGATTCAGTGTCAAGCTTTACTAGTGCTATAGCCTGTATCGCTAAGACTATGGAAAGACAACTGTACAAAATAAAGAGTGTGACAAGTTATTGAAGGAGTATCTCTAATATTCATCATGATATAAAAAAGTTAGGTTTTTATATTAGGTGGGAAATAAACGAATTATTCATATCTAATAAATTAACATTGAAAACACTCATAGATGTTATAGGTAGCTTAGCATATTAGTAGTTCAAATTGCACTAACCATTTTACAAACTTATATAAAACAACAAAATTAAGTTCATTTTCTTCTCCTTTTTCATTCTTATAAACTTACTTTTGCCTTTTTCTCTGTTTTCTTTTTCTTATTTTTCTTTCAAAACAGTAATATAATCAAATTTGAGTATCATTTTTTTTTTTTGCAAATACCATTACGTATTCAATGGAAAACTTTGTTCTTAAATTAAATGGTTTATCTTAAAAAAAAAAAAAATCTTTCTATACATGATATTGGCATGCAGTGTTACACATCACATGATTTTACATCTTAATCTTTCGCCAACTTCACCTTGACCTTTTTCACATACACTATATGAAAACGATATTTTTGTGAGTCTCAATTTTTTCTTTTATGAAAATATGAATGTTGAAAATTTGACATACACTAAACACATTCATATGCAGTTTTATATTGTAAAATATTCTAACATAAATAAATGATAAATTTATATAGATATATATACAATGACTAAAATAGAGATATTAAGTGGTCATCGAACAAAATTACGTTTTCCCTATATTGGGTTCAGTCCAAATAACGATACTAGTTATAATGTTTATGTTAAGTGTGTTTGACAAGTTGGAGAAAACTTTGTTTATCATTATCATAGGCAAACAGACTTAACAAATCTCTAAAATGTGTGGAGGAAATTAGACTATTGCACAAAAGATTGATTATCTCGAGTAATAAAGTGTTCTCTCATATGGTCTTGTGCTCCACCTAACCCGATGGAAAGTTAACAATTGCTTTCATATTTAACTTCCTTTCTATGTATTAAAATTTTTGCGTCTAATAAAATTTAATTAAAATGTGTTAAATTTGATTAAGGTTTTGATAATATTTTCAGTAGTTTTATATTTGACTTGTGTAGAAAATTGAATGAAAATATATGACATGTTAATAATTGAAGTAAATATATAATTTCTTGTGGTTTTTATGATTACCAAAACTAAGAAACCGGATACTTGATAATAGATCAAGTTTGATGACAGAAACCGAAAAAAGGAAAATCAGCACACTTTATTGATGGATACACACAATACAAGATCAATGGTTACAGAGAACTTGTAAAGCTAATCAACAAAACAAGAATTTAAAGAATTTAACAAGACACGAAAGAGTACAAGCCATCTAAATCGAGCTAACAAATGAGTTCTTATACAGGTTCTGAGTTTGTTATGAAGATAACGAACTTCAGCCGTCCTGGCTTGACATGTCCACATTCTTTATTTTGAAATCCTTTAACTAGGTGCTATTTTCAAATTGGCCCAACTTCTTCTGCTAGTTTACAAATAAACCCAAAACTATTTACACATTAACCCACACAACATAATTTGATCATAACACGAAATCTCTTGTCTCTCCCAAATTCGAGCAATAATAAAGAGTAAGCAGCTGGTATTTAGTGGATGATACGTTCATCCAAACCTTTATTATTTTAAAAATATTATTTAATAAGTATAATTTGTTATGTTTTATGAAATACGCTTGACAAATTTTTGGAAATTAAAATAACTAAAAAGTTAGTCGTGTTATTTGCTTAATTATAATAAAAAATAATAATAATAACGACAAAAGATTACAAGAAAGCGAGAGTACACAGGTAGAGTTGAGGGGCTTTACTCTTTAGTGGAGAGGAGCCAAACACGGATAGTTTACATTGACAGTTAGAAAACCGGTAACACATGCCACGTGTATGTATGTGCTGCTGAGCCTGAACTAGTCCCGTTTTTTGTTCCATGTTTTTGACCTGCTTCTTCATTCTGTCTGGTCCCCGTTTTCTGCTTTTATTTACTTAAAAAACTGCCAAAAATTCACTCCTGATGATCACCATTTGGGGGTTTGTATTCCTTTTCTTGATTTTGCTCAAAATTATTTTCCTCTCTATTACTTGTTGATATGCTTGCTGCTGATTTGACTGTAGATGTATCTTTAAGCAAATTCGTATTGAATTTTGTTCTAATCATCATGTCTATCTATCTCTTAACTTTTAAGTAATGTTTTGTTTTCATTGTATGATTACTGATGCTCCCTTCATTATTTATTATTCCAGTGCCTTTGTTTTTATGGTTATATTGGTATTTCGAAATAAGAAGAACTTGAACAAAGCCACTAATTGAAATGTTGCTAGTAATGTGTTGATCAAATGTAAACATTTTGAGATCTGTTAAAACCAGAGCGTATAGATAATAATTTACTTCATTCTTTAGTTATTCAAAGGTTTCTGGCAGCGAAATGGTTTATCGTGTTGGACCAGAAGTACCAAATCAACGGTTAGCATTTGTCTAACGTGAGTCCCACGTGGGTCCAATTAAATCTTAACCGTTTAATTCAATGTTTAGCACAAAATCAACTAAGCATGAAATTTTTATCTATTTGTGTCACGTATATGTTGCACATTATGGATTTCAACATTGTTGTGTGTTTAAAGCCTTTTCATTTTTTTTTTATTAGATAACAAAACACAGTTGACAAATCTGAAGAATTCAATCAAATAAAGGATGTCCTCCCCATGCAAAAGAAGAGAAATGGATGTGTCATGAAATTGTAAGTGTAATCTAAATTTTTTATTTCTTTCACATTATTGTTTGTTACAAATCCTTTTGCAGTACATTTTCTAAAGAAATTATAACTTATCATTTCATATTGATGTTATGTATATGGATGTTGATCATTGACTCATTGTATTGGTGACTGCTGTTTCCTCTCTCTTGTGTTCTTATCAAATAGGATGATGAGTGACTATTCTGTGGAGCCAATTAACGATGGGATTAGTGAACTCAAAGTCGAATTCCATGGTCCGAAAGATAGTAATTTTCCTGCCTCTCTATGCCACTGCTGTTATGTTCTGATAGAGACTTGAAGTACTGATGCTCAGCTAGAAAATATGGCTTCTTACTCTCTCTTGACCCTATGATTTTTATTTTTATTTTTATTTTTGCATCTCAGTTGGTCACAGGTCTATATGAAGGCGGTATCTGGAAAACCCGAGTAGACCTGCCGGATGCTTACCCTTACAAGTATCCTTCCATTGGGTTTGTTAATAAAATTTTTCATCCCAATGTTGACGAGCTGTAAGCTATTTTTCACTTTGTATCCCAACTATTCATATCAGTTACAAATTCTAGGCCAACTCTATTGAGATAAACTGTTGTATGGGACGTTTTGTTAGGAAAGGCATAGGAATTTTGTGCATTACATATTATATACTATATAGTTTAAATTTGGTGTTACATTGTAGAAAGCATTGGCAAGTTGTGTGTTTTCTACATTGAATTCTGTTGAAATTTCGTAGTACCTTGAGTTTTTTCAGCTAATAGGTCTTTTATGTGATTTGCAGGTCTGGTTCTGTATGCTTGGATGTAATCAACCAAACATGGAGTCCAATGTTTGGTAATATCAAAATTTTCTTCTCATAAAAAAAATATATTAAAAGTTTGACTTAATAGTTTCTGCAATGTGCACAAATGAACACAGATTTGATAATCCCCCAGCTTGGATTACGCGAAAGAAATCCGATGCTGCCCTTTCACCTACTAGAAGCCATATTTCTGAATGAATGTATGAATATCAATTCCTGAATTAAGCAACTTGGTACTATTTCAGGTGACGGAACTACAAGAATTATACATACGGGATATTTTGTTGCTGACAATTGTGATTGTGTGATCTTAAGCTTTCATGTTTCCGATTTAACTTTTCCTTTGCCTTAAAATTCAACCCTCGAGTATCTGATTGCAGCTTCTCTCGGCTGCAGATCTGATGAATACTAGGAATCCATATTACACTAGGATTAATTTGAATATATTTGAGGTTTTCCTTCCACAGCTGTTACTTTATCCTAATCCTTCAGACCCATTAAATGGCGACGCGACGTCGCTAAAGATGAAGGATAGGAAGCAGTATGAAAAGAGAGTGAAAGGTGAGATCCTTTTTCCTTAAAAAATTTCCTTGGGGAGAAATATGTTAGGGAAAATACAGTTTTTAAAGAAAACTTTTAGGACCAATCTCATAAAATATATATGAATTTGTAATCTAGAAATCGTACCTTGAAAATTCAATTTGGATTTTTCCGCTGAAGTGATTTAGGCTCCCAGATTACGATCCGTCACCACCACTCCCGTTAGATCACGATCCGTCACCACCACGCCTATTAAATCACGAACTGTCACCAATGATCTTCCAGGTTATGACTCAGGTTTGATCTGCACTTGACGTGTGGACGCCTTTATCACTACTAAAAGCAAACTAGCACGAGAAAATTTTTCTCTCAAAATTAGAGAGAAATCTTTTCTCGATCTCAGTAAGTGGGCATGTTTTTCTTTGAGAAAAATAAACTTTTATATTATTTCTTTTAGTAAAGTCTAAACTCATAGCCTTTATACATAAAGCGTATTAATGGGCCTCCCACTAAATAATATAATTATGTTTTTACCCAAATTGCTAGTTATCTTACTTATTAATCCAAAGAGTTGTGCAAGATTAAATGAGCTAACCCGAGGATCATTTGGGAACATACAATAGTGCTACAACAATTAAGCTCGTAATTAAACAAGCCTAATCATTTAATTCCAACTCTACTCCACTATAAGATTGGGAATCGACATCTATAATTGTATGTTCAATAAAAATTCATCCCAAGCCACATTGATTTCTTTCTTTATCGCTCAACTTTGTACCACATCGTTAATTAAATCGATATCTTAATCGTCAATCGATTTAATTACATCTTATTCCTTGATACTTACCGGTTTTCTCTAATGATCATTTTCAACATACTAAATATGTTGACACACTATGCCGAGAATTACATGATCAGTCAAAACCCATCGAGATGTGTCGACAAATTCTATATTGTTAATCTATAACTCCAATACTCATAATTGCTCCACCAAGATACCGGGTAATCTTGACTACAAGTGTGTGCGTGCCCATTGGTAACTCAAATGGAATAACAATTACAATCAAAAATCATAATTAACTCAAGATTAAGATTACAAAAATCAATGCCTATGAGATTTAATAAGTCGATCATTTCAAGGTTAATTAAATCTCATATGTGATCCAAATTCAACGAATAACTACATCAAGAATTCATACATGATTAAGACAAATCATTCGATGAATTTACTACGCCTAAACATAAATGAGCCAACTCTATTCATTAATCATGACTTAATTTATTTAATCGTAAGATAACTTCAGATTTATGTACGAATCCATATGATGATCACATAAATACATATAATATGATTAAACGGACATTTTCAATATACTTATGCAATTAAAAATATCTCAAATATTTTATTAATCAAAAAATAAATTAATATGCTTTAAAAGAGCATATAATCCCAACAAAATATTCGCCAGTTATCCAATCTTGAGTTCAATTTACCAGCGATTTGAATAAACGGGGCAGTAGTCTTGCAAGTAAGCTGACTAAAAACAATGTCACTGGATGGGCGTTTCTTACTTTTTTTGTCGATTTGTTGTGACAACGACAGAGTACTGTGAACGTTACGCGAAGAAGGAGAATATCTCCAGGATAAACTCAGAAGCAACTGATGAGGACATCAGCAATGAGGACATAAGTGACGGACAAAGCACGTCAAGTGATGACAACATTGCTGGAGTTGTAGATCCATAAGGAGCTAATTTAACCTTCAACACTATACTATACAATCAATTTATTAGAATAATTATATGTTCATCTGCAATTGTTATCTATCGGAGTAGTAGTTAGACTGGATATATAGATAACACCATGCGTTTGTACTAAATTTGCAGGCACATCAAATGTAAAGATAAACAGAAATGAACTAGAAATATTGAATCAGTTTCCTCTTTTGCTGTTCTCAGCTTGTTACGTTGGAAAGGGGATCCTGTAAACTAATAACGCACCAATTGGCAATTCATCATTCATTAATCATTTCTGCAAATCTCTCTCTGCAGGCATATGTTGTCGAATTCTTCGATTTTTTCGAAAGCAATCAACACACAAACCAACTGGGCAGTCACTTCAATGTGCTTTTGTAATCAGCTTGACAACTTTAAATTCTTGTTGTCTATTGCTTCGACACATTGCAAATATTACAATCAACTAGATTCCAATAAAGTATCTTTAGAATTCTCAGATTCCTGAATAAATATTTTTATATTTATTAGTCCTTTTGTAGCTGCCGGCGTCTGAAAAAATATTAGTCCTGAGCCAACTAAATGGAAAAAGCAATGTAAAAGATAAGAATACAAAGACATTGTAGAATCAGTCAATGAGCAAAGTGCTTATCTTTCTAAATTCCAGCCATCAGTAGAGCATAGAGATTTTCTCCATGTTCCACAATATCAATAAATTGAAAAGCCATCTTCGTTTACAACTCCTGAATGTGTGTCTGCAAAGCTATGCAGTAGAGCTTTTTCCTTTTTGAATGAAAGCTCAGATTGCGCCGCAGAATGGATCCACAGATTCTTATTTACTTGGGATATGCTGCAGTAGGACTTATTATTGCAACTTTTGCGATCATTTTCTGGCTACATAAACGAAACAAGCAAGGCGAGAATGTTGAAGCAGGGAAAGTAAACAAGGTAGCATCATTTGATGATAATGATACGCGTAGTATCATCACAAAATCTGATCAGTACGTAGCAGGCGAGAGCAAATCAGGATTCTTCGTCACTTCATCAGCTGAACAAAGTGCTAGTTTTGCATCAACCTCACTGTTAGTTCTTACAAGTCCCATAGTGAACGGATTGAAATTCGATGACTTGCTCAAGGCACCTGCTGAGTTGCTTGGAAGAGGAAGGCATAGTACCCTCTACAAAATTGTGTTGCAAAATGGTGTCCTGTTAGTTGTCAAAAGGATTAAAGATTGGGAAATTTCAACGGATGACTTCAAGCTGATGATGCAGAGGCTAAACCAAGTGAAGCATCAAAATGTACTGCCAGCTGTTGCCTTTTATTGCTCCAAACAAGAGAAGCTATTGGTCTATGAGTACTTACAAAATGGAAGTCTCTTCAGGCTTCTCCATGGTATGCTAGCAACGAGTAACTTCAATTTTTTTTTTCTTTGTCATTTTTGCATTAGAGATTTTGTAAATTGCTGTAAATTTTAATTTGTATTTCAGGAGCTCAGATGGGGCAAGCATTTGATTGGGTCAGCAGACTAAGCATTGCAGCTAAAATTGCGGAGACATTAGCATTCATGCATCAGGAATTTCGAAGTGATGGGATAGCTCATGGTAACTTGAAATCATCAAACATCTTGCTGAACAAAAACCTGGAGCCTTGCATTAGTGAATATGGACTTATGCCGTTGGACAACCAAGGCTTCAAAGCAGACGTTTACGGATTTGGCGTGATACTATTGGAGCTGCTAACTGGGAAGCTGGTAAAGAATGAGGGAGTTGACTTGGCAACATGGGTTCACTCAGTTGTAAGTGAAGAATGGACTGGAGAAGTTTTTGACAAGTTGCTAATATCAGGAGGTGCAAGTGAAGAGAGGCTTGTGAACTTGCTGCAGGTTGCTCTAAAATGTGTGAACAAGTCTCCTGAGGCTAGGCCTAGCATGAAGCAAGTTGCTGTCATGATCGTTACTTTAAAAGAGGAAGAAGAAAGATCCATTTGTACTTCTGTTTCTGTATTTTCCGAAAATTTTTAAATCCTGTTAGAGAACAAATTGCTTTCATTTCGCGTCTGAATTAGTTAAAGTTTCAAAGAATTTTATAAAAATTTACACTATAACAAAGTCAATGTACCTTGTCAATGCATTGGACTTTAGGAACAGTAATAAAGGAATGATAAAAGCAAAATAAAGCAGGCCCAAAAACATTATGCTTGTTTTGTTTTTGAAAACAATTATATCTAGGACTCTGTATCCAGCTTTCGATTTCAGGTTTAAACATTTTTTAATCACCCACAAAGAAAAAAAAAATATTAATTAATGTTATAATTGTTTACATGCGTTTTACTTAAAAAGGAAAATCCCTCAAATCCTCAATATTTGAGGCAGGGCTTGAGAGTTAGAAAGTTTTTACAGGAGCAAACTTCTATACATTTGAGTTTGAAGGAGGAGCTGTATTCACCTTGCCATCTGCTAGAATTCATAGGTTATATAGCTTTAATTTGCTTATTACAAATACACATCAAAGTTGAAACTTTTTTTTTCTTCAAATTTAATTTTAGTACATTTCCCTAATCTTAGAATTCAATGCTTAAGTTGTGCTTACACCAGTCACCACTATGACGATGAAGACTAGTCTCAATATATTTAAAGTTATAATTTTTAATTTGCATTCATTGTCACTATGTTGCTAAACGTTAGTCCTAACAAATGTTAAATACTATTTTCTTTTTGTAAATAATTAGATAAGTTAAAGTAATCACTACTACATTTACATCTCAACTTAATTTTAGGCATTATATTTTAATTTTTAAAAATTTAGACCAAAGCCTTTGAATAAACAATCATTAAAAAGAAAAGGAAAAGAAAATTTAAGATGTAAAATTTTCATAGTCAATGAACATAAAATGCATAAAATATTATCTTTTTTTAACTTTTTACGTATGAAATTTTAATTTCAATCTCATCCGAAATGGAAATGTCCACGTCTTAATTAGACTTTCTAATGAACCGATAACCATAAGTAGAGGTGCTATAAATGGTGGAATAGTGAACAAAATAATGAATTTTTAAGTCAAATTTGGTGGTGTGCAAGTAGTCAAGCGAAAAATTGATTATTTGAAAGACTTTCTTCAAACTTTAGGAGAGTGAAATTAAACATTGACACTGGACCCAAAAATTCAATGCACAAGCATATATCAATCAGACAACATTAAAAGTCAGCATTTAATCAAGTAATAATGTTAATAATTACTAACCACATTGTTGATTATTGTCATTATTATATTCCAGTCTCTTCTTTACAATCCTTTTCTGATTATGGAAATATTTAGACGATCAAGAAAATGCCAGCAACGGTTGGGCTGAATTAATTGATTAGCCCTGGAACCATAATTTTGATTTTCTTCTATTGTCTTTATCTATGCGTATGCACTCTAATTAAATAAACTCAAATAAGAAAAAATTAATAAATTATAAATAAATGAATCTCTTGCATATTTTTATAATTGAGATATATTTTTCTCTTTTTTTAATTTATTATTTTATTCATGGGTACACGGTATATTTGCATGTATGAACATTATTGCATGGTTAATGGTTGAAATTTATTTATTATTTGGTTAGATAAACTTCTCTTATTATGTGCGAGTGAAACAAATAAGACAGGGATGAATCAACTATCAGATTATCCATAATGTTCAAACTCAACCTAAATTATGAATAATTACGGCTGTTTTTGCTTCTTTTTTTTTAAGGGAAAAAAAGGAGGATAATAAGAAGAAAAAAAATATTAGGAATAGAAGTATTATTTATCCTCTCAAAATTTTAATGGCTATTCATCAAAGCTTTGTGTGTCATTCTCCAGAAGACTCATAATCAAATGGAGACCTACCAAAATAATGAATCTAAAAACTGTTAACAATTAATTAACTTGGTGATATGATTTATGCATGGCTGGCGAATTGTGATTGAAAGGCAAATTAATATGTTCATAGTCTAAGATAATTAAAGAGAGGCACACTTGCATGCCATTCACCTAAATTAACAGTCTTAGTCGTCCTTATTGACAATGCAATTATTACATACTTTAATAATTGTTATTATTCATCATTTCTTTAAATTGTGTGTGTGATCCAAAGATCTTTACCTAATTGCCTTTAGACTTAAGAAAATAAACTAAAACAAGCAAAGCATTCACATCAGAATTCACACATGCTTCATCCTTCAAGCGATGGCCATATATAAAACCCATCCACACAAGTAATCTCCCACTCAAGATATTTAGTTTTTAATAACGTAATCAAGCTCAAATAACATGGCGTGTTACTTAATACAATATTTAAAAAGTTAAATCAATGGATTTTGATACAGTGAGAGAGTCCTTACACTTACAATCATGAGAATAATAGTTCGAATTAATTTTAGTTTTCCTCAATTATCAAATCTCTAAGTGAAGAAAGTCTCTCTTTTACGAAATATAAGTGGAGTAATTATCTCTTAAATATTAAAAAAAAGTTAAAAGAATCTGAGGAGTCCTTCAGAATATCAATATACACATGGTTATTGATCGCTTGTATCAAAATGTATCAAACGTATCTGTAGATTCCCTTATCTTAGAGTTGAATCCACTGGATCATCTTGAGTGAAGGCCCAAAGACCCACATAAAAAGCCCAGAATTGACGAAATCTAGTTGTCGCTAATGGTTGACCAACTGACACCCACGCGCTACTGGAGCACGTGGGACCACAAATTTTGTTCTTTCTTTAACTTCAGAGCATCCTTTACCTCGCACTTTGGAAACTACTGCCATTATAAATCAAAGAGAGAGTGACTTTTCGAGTTTTCTTAATAAGAGAGATAAATAAACAATAGATAATTTTATTTCATTTGAGTATTTATTATAAATTTCCCATTTCTTTGAATTCCAAGAACATCATTTCAAAGAGAATCAATCAAGTTTGGTGAGTTGAGCTCGAGATTGAGCTTGAGTTTGAGTTTGAGTTTTCAATCCTATTATTCTTGTAGTGTGTGTTGTCAGCTTCTACTACTGGCCTTATTATTATTTCCTCAATTTTTTACCTTTTTGTGGGGTTTCATTTCATTTCAAAATCATATAATTTAAACAAAAAAAAAATTGTAGCACCAAACAAGTAGTAACCACCACCAGCTACAGGCGTTTATGCAAATATTTTTTGTCTCAAATCTGCTGAAGAATAAAAAGTTGTGACTTGTGAGTTGTTCTTTTTTTTTTTCTTTATGGGTTTTTGGTTCTTCATAAGAGTATGGTTCTTGAGTGTTCTTCATATATTATGATCTGTGGAATGTTAGAAAGTGAGCACAACCACTTGAAGATGTCTTGGATTCATCATCAAATGAAGCAAAAAGATGATTTTTACACTTACCCGCCTCCACTTTCCCCTTCTTCTTTTCACAAAGAATCTACTAGCCCTTCACCATCATCATCTGGTACAAGAATTAGCCCCGCTGTGCTTTTCATCATAGTGATTTTGGCTGTCCTGTTTTTCATTTCTGGGCTGCTTCACTTGCTTGTTAGATTCCTAGTAAAGCACCCATCTCCTTCAGCTTCTAATAGCCAATCCAATGCTAGATATCCCACTGAGATTTCTGGCTCTGATGCCCTTCAGAGACAGCTACAGCAGCTTTTCCATCTCCATGACTCTGGTTTGGATCAAGCTTTTATTGATGCACTTCCTGTTTTTCAGTACAAAGAGATTGTTGGCCTAAAAGAGCCTTTTGATTGTGCTGTTTGTTTGTGTGAATTCTCAGAGAAGGATAAGCTCAGGTTACTTCCTATGTGTAGCCATGCTTTCCATATTAATTGCATAGACACTTGGCTGCTATCAAACTCGACTTGTCCTCTTTGTAGAGGCACTCTTTTCACACCTGGGTTTTCTATTGAGAATCCTATGTTCGATTTTGATGATTTTAGGGAAGAAGATGGGGGTCATGTTTGTGGAGAAAATGGGCTCACTACTAGTCAAAAAACTGCTGAGATTGAAGAAATTGTGGTTGATAAGGGTGTTTTACCTGTGAGACTTGGTAAATTTAGACGATTAAATGATGAGGTAGCAGTAGAGGCTGGAGGAGAGACTAGTAGTAGTAATTTAGATGCAAGAAGATGTTATTCAATGGGTTCGTATCAATATGTGCTTGGTAATTCCAACTTGAGAGTCTCATTGTGCGCTGACAGGCGTGGTCGTGATACAAAGCTATCAAAAGGAAGGGAAAACAATAGGAATTCTCCTGTGGATGGGGACGTGGAGGCGAAGAAGATTAGTAATATGGCTAAAGGTGAGAGTTTTTCTGTTTCCAAGATCTGGCTTTGGTCGAAGAAGGGCAAATTTTCTAGTTCATCAGAAATGGGTATGCCTCCGTCACTCAAAATTGATTTGCCATGGTTGGGAAAAACAGAAGAAAAATGAAAGGTATATTTTCGGTTGCTTGTATCAGGCTTAGTTCGATCAAACCTTTGTCATGCCGCTGTCTAGCTTTTCTTCTGAAATTTTTTTTGTTGTGCTAATTAAAATATTCAAATGGCTGATTGTGGCATTTTGAAACCTAAGAATCAAGTTTTACTTCAAAGGCATGTTCTTATTATAGGAATGACATAGTAGGATTCAAATAGGCGACTTCAAGTAGTTGACAGATTATGCTATGCTGTTGTTATTCGTGCAGTGGAGAACTGGATATGTCTTCATGATGTATTTGTCCTATGAAAAGAAGATATCTATATGATTTGTTTGAGTTTTTTGGCTCATTAGGCCTTTCTAAACTTCTTGCATTATGCTTTGGTGAGAGAAAATATAAAGGTTTGCTTGTTTGAATGTGTTGCATTGGCTGTAAAATTGTATGTTGAACTGGAAAGTAGAATCATGATTTCATTGGACACACTTACATGTCATAAGCTCTGTTCCTACAGTTAATTCTAAATCTCCTAGAAGAAACCACTCGTTGTTCATATTTTGATATTTACTTTTAGATTAGTTTTGCACCTTGTAAATCATTTGCTAGGTCAGAAGCATCAATCACTGCTAACTTAAAGCAAGCACTCTGTTTTAATGGTTCAAGGAAATCCTTGTTTTCGTCTAAAGTTTTGCAACCCAGAATGAGGAAATAAGAAAAACTGTACATAAAACTTGTGACCTTTAGTTCCGGTATGCTTTTAGTTAAGCTTACAAAACGAATCCTATTGATAGCCGAATATGCACATCCTAGAATTATATGCTAACCATTTCCATTAATATGTAAAGCCTTTAGCTTAACACATAACAATGTCAGTCTAAAATATAGTCTTGGTTTATATATGTAGAAATTAGAATGATCTAAGGGATCAGGCAACTGCTTTTGCTTTTCTTGCCTTTTGAGGCATTGTGTGCTTTTTATTTCTCCTTTATCTTTATGTTCCGTTTCATATGCATATGCATAACCCTTTTGGGATGATAAGGTGAACCCAGTCTTTAGGGCTGGGCAGTTGGGCAGTGATGTTGTGGGATCAATGAAAGCAGTGCCACAAAATTTGTTATAATCTTGTGATGAGCCTTTAATTCAAATATTGGCTGTTGTTGCAATTGTACGTGGGTCACATTTTGCCCTTCCCATGTGATCGTGTTGAAAATAAGCCGTATAATAAATCCTTGTTCATTTTAAAAAATAAGATTGATAAACTGAGGAGATTCTCAGTCAATGAAAGGGCAGCTGATGTGATTAAATTACTTAGCATTGTCAAAAGAGAGAGAGGAAAGAGAAAAAGTGCCACCATGAATTTAATTTAAAGCATTGGAAAGGAAACTTATCATGGGTGCATATTTATGGGCTTTTGGCAATGTCAGTGACTCAGTTCTTCTAAATAATTGTGACACAAAAGAAAAAGAGAATGAAAGGAAAAGGGTGACAAAAAAAGAGCAAACAAGAATTTTACATGTAATAAAAGATTTATTAGGAAAAAGGGGAAAAAACTACAAAAAGTCTACGTTATTTGGTTTGAGAGTTAGTTTGGGATTGATGTTGAGGGTGGCGTAAAAAAGATTTTAAACTAATTAAAAATTAACTTAGATATTCGGTTTCCGAAAATTAAGTTTGGGTAAATCATCTTTTTCATAGATGATAAGTACAAAGAAACATTTTGTTATATCATTGACATAACAAATACAATGTTACCAAACTCCACCCAAGGAAGTGCCCAGCAAGAGTGGTGAGAAATGATTGTGTCACATGTGACATCTATCCAAATTCTATTTAAAGGAAGCGAGTGACAAGGTCAAACCAATTTCATTTGCTACTTTTTTTTTTTTCCACCCCTCATGAAATTATAATACAATATTGATTGGTTTAGAAATATAAATTCAGACAATTATATTTTGGGCCTCTTTTTTTTTTTTTTTTTTGATAGTGTAAATTCAAGTTGCTGGCTAAAGAGAGCTCTTTAAAAACCACTCAACTACTTTGTCACTTTTAAAAGTATTTTTCAGTTTGATATATTATAACTTTTAAAATAATTATTTTTAATTGTGTTGTAGAAATAATTAGTTGTGAAGATAATTAATTAAATATTTTGTAAAGTTTATTTTAAAAGTGCCGTGAGTTTTAAGAATTTTAATAAGATTCATATGTATTTAATAAATCTTATCGTTAGACTATTGTTAAAATATAAATGATTGAATTAAATATAACATTAAATAAAATTTATTTATACATTTATAAATATGTATATAAAAGTATTTTTTATTGTGTACATTTAGTTATATAATAATGATAGCTAAAATAAATATTTCATATTATTAATTTAATTTTTTTTATTTTGTTATCTCAATATAATTGGTAATAATAACGTCCTTGAAGTTGATGATTTTTTAATTAATAATGATAATTTTTTATTTATATAATATGTATGTATGTGTGTGTGTGTACACACATATCTAAATTCTCAGGTGCATACATCCCTTTTTTTTTTTTAAAATGCGGGCACGCTATTGAATCATATCATTTGGTAGAGTTAATGTAAAATTCACCGTAAAGCCATGTGACTTAGGGTCAGTTTGGGATTGCGGAGGTTGATGAAATAAGTTGCTTGTACTGTGCAGATAAAATAAGCTGCTGATTAAAAAAGTAGCTTAATATTTGGTAAACTGTACTATTGCGATTGCTATAAGTCAAAAAAGTAGAGTATATGCGTTTTGTAAATTATATTACGAAAGTATTGTTTTATTATATAATGACCAAAATCAACATAAGTTTTAATTGCTTTTTATTTTTAGAATATGTTTAATAAATTATTTAGATATATATTTTTTTTTCTTAAATATAATTACATGAAAAAACTCAATTAAAAAAATCTAAAGAACTTCATAATTTGCCAAAAAAATGTCATGGATTTTTCTTTTGAAAATATATTGCCAACGGATTTGAAACAATTAGTTAATAAAAATATAAATATACATAGATTAAACTTTAAAAGGCATAGTTATGAAATTAAAATACGAACTTATTTGATCAAAACTTGAGAGAATGTATATGGTTATGGTAGTAATTAAATTATGGCAGTAATATGATATATAATGATTTATATATTAGGGTTTATAGATAAATAAGATACAATTATCTTTTATTAAAATATAAGGTTATAATAGAAATTTTAAAAAATTATAGTAGCTTATTAAATAAGCTGTTTATAAAAAGCAATCCCCTACCTATTTTTAAAAGCTGTTGACAAAATAGAGAAAATGATGAAATAAGATATTTTTACAAAATTTACCAAATATTATTTTCATCAAAAATTATGAAATAAGCAGCTTATCAAATTTCAACTGTAATCCCAAACTGGGCCTTGGTAACATGTCTACATAAAAATAATAATAATAATAATGGCGTCCGCATGGGTGAAGTTACCATTTATAGTATAGGATATATATGAAATCATATCAAGTATAAAATATTAAAATTGATTCTAAAAATTAATTTTTGAAAGTTACTCTATATTGTAGGATGATGTGATTTATCAAAAATAATTAAAAATTTATTAAATATCAAAATTAATTTTTATCTTTTTAAAATCTTTTTTAAACCTTAAAAATAATTTCAAACGGACTCTTAACGTGGCTCGTGGAATCTGCGGGGCCACTATCCACCAGGCAAAGCCAGGCCAGCCTCCTCGTAATATCGTAGCAAAATGTGCTTTCAAGACTAGGCCCAGAATGTAAATAACAGAGGTGTAAACCATGTACCACGTTGGCTTGCATTACATGAGAACAATTTCCTCCAGTTTTGCTGTTCTTTAATTTTATAAATGGACACGATTTGTTGGCCATACATTCAGATTAAGTCAGGACTTAACTGAATGATTTTCAAACAGATTTATTTAATTCGTTATCCGAATTTAAATTTTGACTTCATAATTTCTTTGTAAAATTAGGCACCAACTATTGTATAACTGATTAAGGATTTAAGGAGGGAAAAAGGGACTTTGATAGAGTATCATTATATTTTTGGTTGGTACAGAATGGAAAACTCCACCAACCATATATAGACAGCACAAAGATGTTTGTTTGCTAACTAACAACTCATCCACTAAATGGTAATAAGTGAGACCAGCCAAGCACTAAGCTACCTCACCAACACTATTATAACATGGTTATAAATCTATTATTACCATCAATATCACTTTGAAATTTATAAATGCAAGCATTAGTATGAAAATCAGAAAAATGAAGTAGAAAAAGATTATATGTCTTTTGTAGAGTCAGTTGATTCAATTGATAGGACAATTCCACGAAGTTAAATGTTGAGGCTTTGCTAAGACGGAAGCTAAGGATGGGTTATCAGCGAAGAATTTTTTTCTTTTTTTTACAATTTTGTATTTCCTTTGTTCAAATCACAAATACAAAACCCAGCAAATTGGGCAACAATGCATACAAATTCCTTTGAATAATTGTTGTTTCGTTGAATTTGAAGATAACAAAACACCCTCTTTACCTCACACCCACTCTCTCATTTTCATGTCCCACCCCTCTTAATTTGCTAATTATGTGAAACCCCAAGCGTAATTTAATGTAATTTACATTAAATCACATTATCAGTAACAATAAACAAATAATTAACAAATCAAGAAAATTTTATCGTCACTCCTCACTCCCCAGCATCCCTCCGAAAAAAAAAAGAAAATAGATCAACAGCCAACGGCCAACGTCCAACGGCATGGCCCCACCACAAAACACAAAATACGGGAATGGGGAGCGCACGTTAACCTCTCACGCGGCGCACGCAGTTTTTAAAACGGAAGTCACATGACGTTCACGTGACGAGATTTAGCGGAGGAGTAAGAGCAGGCGCGTCTTTTCCGAAAACGACGGACGCGAACCTTGAGGAGAAGTCCCTGGACGCCAAGTCCTCGTCGGTCGCCGCTCCCTCGTCGAAGTTCAAGGAGTAACTCAGGGGATCGTATTGGAATTTTGGCTGCTGCCTATTCTGGGCCCCGCCGGCGCAACTACCGCGGACGCAAATGACGAAACGCTGGTGGTTCTTCCTAAACGTGCGGATGAAAGTCTTCCACTTGGGACCCGCGGTAATCTCGGACCACTCGCGGAGCCTCTTCCATCCGCGCGTCCACCAGGGGTCGTTGCTCGCTTTGTAATTGTAATCGACGGCCCTGATTCGCTCCCACCAGACCGACGACGGCGACGGCCCGGGTTTGGAGCCGAAACACGGGATCCAGAAACAACACCCTCCGCGGGAGGAGAACCTCTGCATATCGATGTCATCAATATCGTCAATGTCAGTATCAACAACGTTTTCGGAGGTGTTTTCGTGAGTTTGTGGGGGCATTTTCGGGAATATAATTACTACGGGGCCCCACACAGCCTCAGAAACTCTCTTTAGCTCAGGAGGAGGTGGCCGGTAGCGTGGGGTGGGGTGGGGTGTGGTGTGGTGTGGTGTGGTGTCAAAATAAGGATACCTTCGTTTTATTTGTCCACGAAGAAGAAGAAACAAACGAAGCGCCTTTTGTAACGGAAATTTCGCAAGATGTGTAGGGAAACCGCCACCGGTAAATGCCGGTTGCCAGGTGTGCTTGCCATGACATATTTATTAGTTTTGTTCGTCCTGCCGCCTGCCTGCTCACTGCTTTGTTGTCATCTAGTTAATTTGGAAAATCCCCTGTTAAAAATAAAAAAAAAATTAAAATGGTAAAATCAAATAAATTCTGTCATAGTTTTTATTCATGTGTTAGGAGAAATAATCAGTGATAAAAATAATAACATTAAGAATATAATAGACGACGAGAGCTGTTATTTGATGAGTAATATTTCCATCTCCGTCTAAGTATTTTAAAAATAATAATATTCGAAAAGAATATATCACTTCGAAAAAAATAAAAATAAGAAAAAACCTCGGTTGGTGATCTGGGGGTCAACTGTTGTAATCGCAACCGTTTAACAGTTACGGGCGCGGGGTTGCAGTTGCGGTTATCCAGTACACTCAGAATCAATCATTTATCTTTCTTCATACAAACCAGCACTGCACAACAAGACAAATAGCCGGTTATAAATTCCGCGTGTGCCACGTGGCATCTATCATTAGAGACTAAAATTTAAATTGTCGTGTGTCGAGGTGTATTTGATCAGCAGCACTCTTTCCAACGTACTACCAAACACAGATCATGCGTTTAGTGGGATGACGATGATTGGAGAGTCTGATAGTCGGTGATGGCATTATATATATATAATCTCATTTATTTATTATAATTATTGCTGATTTATTTTTTTTCAAAAAAGTAGGTTGGCTGTCAGAAAATTCTTTGACGCCTTCGGGTACTTTTTGTCGTTTACAAGTATTTTTAATATTGTATTATTTTCTTAAAACCAAAAGTATTATAATGACCATTCATTTTACTTATTATAGGAAATAAAAATTTGTTGACGTTGATTGAAGGCTCCAAGAATTTCTTATGACTGTTTGCTTTCTAATCATCTGTGTTGTTGGAACTGATCTAGTATTTTCTCTTATTTATTTCATAACACAATTATAAAAAATTTATCTATTAAAATAATTTTTAATAAAATTTTTCATTATCAACCGAACAATTAATTTTTTTTTAAATTTTACTTTTAAAAATTACTAATAAAAATTTTATTTAAATACATTTTATTTAAAAAATTATACCAAATAGAGCTTAATTTAAGCTGTCAAATAAATAATTTTAAATGGTTTGTTTTCAGAGCGTTTTGGTAATTTAGATTTACATCTTTCATCATTATCATGGTGGGATGAGCCGTTCATAAGGGCTTGCATGATGCTTTGCCAGGATCGTGCCTTAAAATATATCTGCATAAGCTACGCATGTAATTCGGTTATCAAGCTTCAGGTTCTTCCTTTTCCATAATCATTCTACGAATAGATCTAAGCCCAAATAATGTCAAATAGGCCCAAAATTTTTTTAACACTTACAGAATAGAGAGTCATTTTATGAAAAACCATTTGCCTCCTTTTACCACCCGGTTGAGATGATGGTTGTTGATAAAATAAGTTAATTCTAGTATATGAATAAAATAAGTTATTAATTAAAAAAAAACTTAATGTTTGATAAATTATATTGTTGCGGTTGCTGTGAGTTTGAAGAACAAAGTACATGTATTTAATAAATTTTATTACAAAAGTGATGTTTTATTGTACAATAACCAAAATACACATATGTTTAAATATACAATTAGGATTTATGGAAAAATAATATTGTTTTAAGTGGGTCTTGAGTTGCAAGGAAATGGGACAAAATCTCACCAAAATAATGAATTTATTTTTTAGGGGTCAAGGTACCTCAGTTAACCATAGTGTAAGGGTTGTTTTCGGCATCAAATGAGATGAAAAAGAGTGGAAGAGGATTGATAATGGTGAGAGGTCATATATGAAACATGGGAACCTTAAGAAGGTGCTTTTAGACATGCAAAACAAGGAAATGAGATTAGAGGTGGAGCCGGCGGTGGTCGGCCACCACATTCCGATGCTCAAGTCAACTACTTCAACTTTTTTTAGTGATAAGAGCTTGCAAGCTTTCTAAAAATGATGGCTGGCTGTTGAAGAAGACCTCAGCCCTTTTTTGTGTGTGTATTGGTGATGAGTATGAGAGAGATAAAACTTTTTTGCCCTTATATAACATACCCTAGGTACCTTGTCATGTGACACATTTTCAGTGGTGATTCTATTGTTATTTATGAAATTCTCGCTTCTTTTTCACCTTTATCATGCTTTTCTACCGTTGGGAGCATGTTTGGAAAGTAAGGAGGTGGTTTTTGTTGTTTTGTGTACGTGGCGTACACTGCAGGTAGTCCAATGTTCTTTTTGTAGAGGTTGTCTGGATAGTAGCACGCGTGACAGTTAAGGACCACTATCCTTTGCCTAATTTTGGTTTTTTGCAGATATTACAATCAGCTATCCCATCTTTTTCAACAAAATATTCTTTATTTGATTTTACTAAATCAAATATTCTTTCTGGGTAAGAGAGATAGCACGTGTGGTGGATGTTTTTAAATATTTTCTTCAACACCTCAATCCTATCATGGCGTACCTAGCGTACCAGTTTAATTAGCAGGTGTAGCCGGTATAGGTCGGGTACCCTCCGAGGATAACTTATAGTCACACAACCTTTGCATCGACACGTATCGCTTCATTTTCAATATTCTATTTATCCCTAAACAAAGATAAAACTATATTTTTATTAAAATATGAAGGTTATAATAGAAATTTAAAAAAAGTGTGATGGCTTATTTAACATATTACTTATAAAAAGTAAATTTCTTTTAATTTCTAATTTATCAAAATTGATGAAATAAGTGGCTTATAATGTTTTATCCTTAATTCCAAACGGCACTGTAGTCACAAGTCATTTACAACCTCTGGCAGATAATTTTTTTTCTTTTTGTTTGATCCACTGGCAGAAAAATTTGTTTGTATGAAAAAGTTTGCTTATATATTCGCAGTTTCAGTTCATGAATCGTCTGAGTATTGTTTTCATATCCAAAACTAAACTACCACAATTAATCACAAAATTTCAAACCAGAATTAGGAGGAAAAAGAAAATTTAAAGTAAACTTTAGAGGACTCCAAAAATTACACAATAGGTAACAAAATAATTAAATAAATTTTATTAGAATCAGAGGATAGATTATAACGTCTATTTTTTTTTTCTTTTAATTGTTACACTCTACAAAATTTTCAGTATTGTATTATGTTGTATTGTATTATTTTATCGGTGTATTGTATTATGTTGTTGTATTGCAAGACCTTTGTATTATAATAATGCTGTACAATGTTTGGTGTTACACTATACTGTATTGATTTTTAATTATATTGTGTTTCATACTGTAATGTATTAATTCTTTTTTTAATTAATTTAAATGATACATATTTAGAAAACAATAGTTATTAACGTTTTGTTTATTTATTAAAAAACATATTTTATTTATTTATTTATTTTAATTTCCTCTCTCTCTCCTTTTTTAAAGTTTTTTTTCTTTGGATAATGATTTTCAACGTATCATTATCTGGTTCCTTTTTCCCCTCCCTTCGTCTTCTCCAGATCTTTTTCTTCTTCACTCATTTTTGTTCTCTTTTTCTCTTTCTTCGTCTTCATTTCATTTTATTTTTTTCCTCCTTTTCCTCATTTTCTTCTATTTTCTTTGTCTTCTTCAATTTGTTTTCCTTTTTTTTATCCTTCTTTCTTCTTCCTCTCTGGGCTTTATCTTCGTCTTCATTTCATTTTCTTTTTTTTCCTCATTTTCTTATATTTTCTTTGTCTTCTTCAACTTGTTTTTCTTTTTCTTTTCCTCTTTTTCTCCTTCTTTCTTCTTCTTCTCTGGGCTTTATCTTCTCCACAGTGAAGGCATCTTAATGGAGCAATGGCTATGGTGTCGCGCGGCACTGTAAAAGCATCGGTGATGGCGTCGAGCGATGATTGCTAAGTCGATTTAGGGTATGTTTGGGATTGAGGTGCTGGAGCTTTTAAGCTACAGCTGCTGTGGAAAAAAAGCTATAACTATAAAACAAAAGTTAGTAATACATATTAAATATAAATTTTAAATAATAATTTTAATAAAATTATTAAAGATATAAAATATTTTCTATGATATAAGTGAAAAATCATATTAACATAGCTTTCAAACTACAGTAGTTAGTGTTTACCAAACACTTTAGTGCTGTAGCTTGGAAGCTACAGCTGCCCAACCTCAATCCCAAACATACCCTTAGTGGTGCTGGATTAGGTGATATGAATTTCATCGTGAACATGCTGCAAAATTTTCTCAATTTTATTTTCTTGATTTGCTTTAATACGATGCAGCGTAAACCCGAACCCCCCCTCGGGTTTGGTTTATGCGGATTTGACCGCATTAGTTTCCCAAGTTAATGCAATACCACGCCACTTGAATTTAACGCCAAACATGAGTTAGTATTAAGTTAATGCGAAACAGTGTTTTAATCCTATATTGTGCGGGATACCAAACACGCCCTTATAGCATGGCCCAAAACTCTACTGAATGCGATCCCAAAAATTGTGCCAATTTTTAGATCAAAGTTATGGTTTGCTTGGTTTTATATCCAACAATGTGCTGATCAACATTTTTATTTTATTTTCACACAATTTCTAGAGGAAATTAACCATATGTTGCATCATACAAACTTTGCTTTTTGGAAATTAATATGATTGAGAATAAAAGAATATACAAAGAAGCTATATTGAAGTCAAAATTAACATACTCTAGATAGTAGATTCTCCTGATTTTTAGTCAAAAGAAAACAGGAAAAAAAGTATTAAAAAAAAAAAGAAAGAACAATATACATCCTTTTACCTAAGAACAAACTTTGGAATAACATTCCTCCTAAAAGAAACGTTAAAGCCTCCCTCAGTCCTCATCACATATAATCTTCTTTTGCTTTTCATTTTATCGTATCTAGTAATAAGCTGTCAATGTACCTGGGAATAACTATTGGAATAGCCCATGTAATTCAACCGCGGTCGAATGTTGTGGTGGTTATATCTAGGATCCCCGTAATCAACAGCCTTTATCACCACAGCTTCACGTCGTCCATCCTGCTCTTGAAGTGCCCCGAAAACAATCTCATTCGTCTCGCAGCTTTTCTCATAGTAAGTTTGAGGATGTGGTGAGAATTGCCGATGATGATGCTGTTGTTGTTGTTGGTTTATTGGCATCTGCTGTTGTTGCTCGTGGTGATAATCAACTTCCCATCCATTATAGTAAGATCGGCTTTGCTTGGTATACTGTCTTTTGTCCAAGTCTTTGATTGTATATGGATGATAGCTCTTCTTTGGTGTAGGGGTTCTTGTTTCTAATGGGGGTGGCTCATCCTCATCTGGAATCACATAGCTCTCTTGCATATGCCATGTGCTTGCGGGTACATTTCTTTGCTGGTACTGTTGCTGGAGCTGATAGTGGACAGGCTTTCTCCTAAACATGGAAAATAATCCCCCAAAGATTTCACCCACTGTTGATCCAGTGTTCAGGACAAGCCTCCCAATTGAACTGAAAAAACCCTCCTCTGGTTTCTCAAAATCATCTTCGGTAGGAATTAAGGGTGGCCTGGCAGATTTAGGAGGCCTTTGATATGGTGTCACAGCCGGTGGACATCTCTTCATCTGGGTTCTTGGGTCCTACCAAGTAAAAAGCCAGAAATTAATTTCCTGGATCATATCATGCAACAAATCGGAGATGGATAACTTACAATAAATCCGATCATCTATACGCCAGGAATTCGTGGTCAAAATATGGGATTAGAAGATTAGAAACCTGAGATCACTTACATCTTTCGAGGAAAACATTGCTTGTACCCTACGCTGCAGCAATGCTAACATGTAACCAAAGAATGCAGCTGCCACAAGCACAAATATTCCTGCAACATCGGATGACATATCTTATAGATCATGCAGAATTTGAAACAAAAGCCACAAGGCTGAGAATTTTCTGGTTCTACCTAAATGAAAAGTACCATCATAATGATCAGAACAATCATCATCATGGAGTTGGATCTCTCTAATTGCCTGATTTCCTCTGTCTATGACCAAAAGAGAGCAGCTACTTCCAACATAAACCACATCAAAGTCGTTTGAAAATTTTGCATCTTCACTCGGACCATCAACATGACCTACACCTCGGCTCCATTTCCCTCCAGCAATAGTCGTAACACCTGCAGAGTTGTAGATCCAGTTCATTAAGTTATTCAGATAACAACAAATATTGTCGAAGACAAGGACTTCAAGAAAGCATGCTTCGTTTGACAAGAGATCATTTGTTAGAAATTTTTTCCCTTCCATTTTAGCTGCAACATCATGATCCAAAGGGATTTGACAAACTTTAATCAAGAGAATGCATAAAGTATACAAAAAATTTACCAGTATCACTGATCTTCCTTATAGCCATATTCATTGTATCAGCGATGTATATATTTCCTCTGTCATCCACTGTAAGCCCTTTTGGGTGGTTCATTCGTGCTTCTCTCGGTCTCCCATCTACGTGCCCATAGTACCCTTGAGGTGACCCAGCAACTAGCTTGGGCCTGCTATCTGTTGTTTGACATTTTAAATTTACCTCATAAAAAGACTGACAAGGCCTACTCAAACAACTTGTTGAGCAGACAAAAGAAGAAATAACTCAAATTGGTAAATTAAAACTGTGAATGTGGCTGAAGAAGTAAGAAGTTTTCATTTTTGTCTTTTTTCCTTAAATTTTAAAAAAAAAAAAAAAAGCAACTGTTCTGTTCAAGAAAACAAGTTGGCTCTTATCATTTACAACTATACAACAAAAGAAGAATTGGTTACGCATCACTCAAGTAACTAGAAAGTTTAAGCTTCTGGAAGAAGCTTAAAGGTATTCTCACATCGAAATCAAGATACCCCAGTTTAATGAAGTACAGAAATTAGTTAGATAAGAAAGATAAAGTAAAAAAGCAGCAAAAGTTGAGCAAAAAGCAAGTCTTATTGATAGGAAAACAAAATCAGTCCCAAAATAGAAAAAAAGTGGAAGAGTGAAGCTAATCAAAAAGAAAGATTTGGGTAGGCAGAAACATTACTAAATGGTGTCTTGTACTTTTAAAAGTGGAGACTTCTACTTAACAAAAGCATTTTAAACTATAATCTAATAATTTTAAAGGCATTTCAGAGTCTTTTAGGGATATATATATGTATATATATGGTTGTTTTGATGTCCTTAGTATGAAGTTAAGTACCACAATTATTCCAAAACAGAAAAATGAAGGAAAATTAAAATCTCATTAACTGAATAAAACCAACTTAATTATCAGAAGAATACGATGAAGCATACACGGCATACTGAGAATTCTAACAAAAAGAAACATACACTTAGACAACGGAGTTGAAATCTTGTAAATGTTACTGTTTTCACTATCCAAAACAAGAAGCTCCCCACTTGGCGACACTGCAACTGAGAATGGATCCATTCCAAATTTGCTTCCATCAAAGACTGTCTCTACAGTGTATCCACCTTCAAATTTCATCATTGAACTGCTAGAAACAGCTGAAATTCAAACCCCATCAACTTTAACAGATGCAAACAACAAACTCTAGACTCAGTATATATATAGAATATTACCAAAAGAAAAATGATAAATACCTGTTTTTGGAGAATCTTTAAGTGACCAAAGCCATTTCACAAGAGCAGAGACCACATTGGAGACAATTCCAGATATAATTTCTGCAAATTTATTAAACCATTAAGCGAATGTGATATAAAAAAGAATGCAAAAGAAATAAAACGAAAAAAAGAGTAAAAGCCGGTACTCACTAGCAGGTGGAGTGGAAGCTGAAACTGAAGAGAACCCACCAAAGAAAAACACTAAAATCAGAAGAAACACAACCAAATTTCTCACCATTGTTGTTCAGTTGGGGTTTCTTTGTTGAACCTGAGAGAGGAAGGAATGCTCAAAATGTTAAGATTCCAACCTTGGCATCTTATATATACCCATTTAAAAAAGCAGACCCCACAAGGCATTATCAGTCACCCGTTTTGCTTGCATGCTAATCAGCAGAAGATTAGCCTTTTCTTTCAGAGAAAGTAAATGAGACAAAGAGAAAGCAGTATGGAAGGCTTGAGCATTCCACAAGAAGTTTAGAAACACATACCGGATATCTGTGTGTTGTCTCCTATACGTCAGAGAGAATCATATGCCTCTCTTTGTTGCCTTTTTTTTTTTTTTTTTCCAAATCTAATGGCAATCTAAATACATATCTATAGAAAAATTTCTTCAATATATTTGAAATATCATGTCATTTATGTAATTAGTAAAGATATTATGATACATATACTTTTATTTTAAATGATCACTATAACTATAAAAATGTAATTAAACTTAATTCAATTACATATGTTTAAAATCTAACCTTATTAATATTTAATCAGATATTTATCTACACACGGATTTAACAATTATTTTAAGTCCCTATAAAGATTCAAACTTGTGACCCTGATTTTAAAAGAACAAGTCCACTGCTAGACCCATGACTTAGTAGCTACTTTTATATATTTTTTTTAGAAAATTTAAAAAAATAAAGAAGTAGTCTAAAACATCAAAATGCTACTTCGATATATTTTATTTAGTGTTTAAGATTTGGGTAAGTTTGGGAAGAGTATTCACTATTCAATGTTGGGATCTTGTCATGTGGGCTGAAAGAACAGGTAAAAATATGCCAGTTACGTCACAGACTCCAAGGCCAGTAGCTCCATTGATCTCCTTTATTAACTCTTTAAACTTTATTTATTCTATGCTTAAAAATTGTTTTATATGCTTTATTGAGAGTTTGTGTTTGATGATCCTTTATCATGTGCTCTTATGAGTCATGTGCCATGTGGAATTAAAGTGGGTAAAACTCTCTAGAGAGAATGTTTACATCTTCTTTGAATTTCTTTTATACTAAAGACTAGTGGCTCAACCTTTAATCCATTTAGGCAATTGTTTAGAATCTTATCTAAAGTTAAGACCCTAACTTAGAATAAATTAATTTTTTTACATATTAGTTTATACTTTAAAAATAAAATTTAAAAGTAAAATTTTTGAGTGAATTTTTTTTTTAAATATATCAATAAGGTCCATTCGATTTTTTTCTAAATATATTTTAATGGCACATTGGTATTCAAAAGGTATGGGTTGTTTGTTAGATGTCTGAAGTCTAAAATTTTATTAATTTTAGACCTTTTCTAAAATATGCTTGTTTGTTTTTTGGAACTTATGTTTGATTTTCAGACATTTACATATGAATAGAAAAAGTAAACTTTTGTGATTTTTATCTGAATGGAAAAAGGTCTGAATGACAAGTAAATATTATATTCCAAAAATATCTATGTAAAATAACTTATTTCCTTAACTATAAAATCTAATCTTTTTTTTTAATTTACAAGAATATAAATATAACCAAATTTAATACGTTTTTTATTGTGAAAACAAACAAAATGCCACTTATAATCAGATATTTAAAAAGAAAAATAAACATGTCATTCATATTTTTGTAATCAGACCCATTTAGATTTCAGATAAAAAAACAAACGCTACCGTAGTGTCATAAAAAAACAAACACTACCGTAGTGTCGATCTATTTCAATATATCAAAATTCGAAAGGTAATTTAAAAAACACAAAAATGATTAATAGTGAATCTTCGTTCAATCTCATCACCCATTCATTATCTTTTTCGAAGTTTTCTTTTAAAGTTGTTATAATTCTAAAAATATAGTATAATATAAAATCTACTGGAATTTTAAATCCCTATACTTGTAATATAATCCAGAAATCAATAACTTGAAAGTATATTAGAAAAAATTACTCTTAATCTACACTTTTCAGAGCTATACTGATAAAATTATTCTTTTAATATTTTTTTTACCCTTTAACATAAACATTAGTTTTTAGTTTTACACCTAAAACAAAATAAATTTTAATTGTAATATTTATATGAAATTTTTGCTAAAGCCCCACCATTGTCTTGAGCCGGCCTGTCAGTGACTGTGTTATTTGATACGGTAATGCTCAATATCTTGAGAGCTTGGAAACGAGCACCTTGCATAACCGTCGTCTCTTTATTTACAGGCCCACCAGGCTAGAGGATGACCCGTCGTTGGCAAGCTTGGTCCGTTCAGGGGCGGTTCAACTAATTTTGAGGTTTTTGGCGAATTATTTTAATTAGATCTTTTAAAAAATTTGAGATTAAATATATGTATTAATTTTATTAAAAAAATTATTTATTTAAAATTAATTTTTTTATCTTTCTTAGCAGCAAAATTATTGATCTTATATTCTAATTTCGCTAATATATTTTTCTCAATAGAGCTAAAGCATTTAACTTTTCTTTCGACTTAGTTGATCTTAAATAAGTTTTTATCAATTTTAATTTTGAAAAATTTCGTCAATTACTAATTCTTAACTCTAATTCACATCCTTTTTATTACTCTTAACAAACTTATCAAGAGCTCATTTTTGAGATCGAACTAACTTTTTTATTCTTCTCTTTTTTTGGCCAAGTTTTTTGTATCTTGATGCACATTTTCTATTAGATATTTTTTTCTTTTTTAGAGAAAGAAGAGTAAACAAGCAAACATTTGTGCTAGATAATTAAAAGAAAATAACTATAATATTTAAAAAAGAAACAAAAATAATTGAATAACACAACTAATTAAGAAGCGAATAGAGAGAAAAAAACTTGGATATTTGAAATTTAACTTTAATGGATTAAAATTTTAAATAGCAATGATCAATGGAAATAGTTGATTTTTTTTCTTAAGCAAAAATTAAAGAAAGCTTTTTTTTCCCTTATGCATTAAAGCATTGAATGTGTCGTGCCTTTTTCATTTAATTGATAAAAATAATAATGGATTGTGTGACTTTTTTAGAGTTTTAAATAAATAACATTAAATAGAGACGTTGTAGGAATTTGATAATTAATTTGAGTAAAGATTATTATAGAAGAATAATAATAATAATAATAAATATAAATGAATAATTTAATAACTATAATGTTAGAAAAAAATTTGGGGCCCTCATATGTAGTGGGGCTCTAAATAACTGCCTAAGTTGCCTAAAAGAAGAGCCGCCCTTGGGTCCGTTATCTTCAGTGTGTGGAATGAATAATCAAAACCAATTTTTACAGCTATTTATTGCATTGGTATTTGCAAGATAGATCTTGTATTATTATTACATCGTAATTGTGCCTTCTGGAATTTCCAGAGCTGAAAACATGCTCGGTTTGATTGGCTTTTGCTGAAACAAAATCTAACATAACATGACCCAATCCATGAAGCAGATTATAGGTTTTAGCATCCCGCAGATAAAAGGATTTAAGGAATCCGAAATTTTTCTACCGTAACTAAAATTTAAGCGTGAAGGAAACATGATAGAAAGGTTACACTTGTACATGATGATTTTAGAGTGACTACAGAGTAATCTATGGTTGAAGCTGTGATCTTTCATATACAATATGACTCAAAACGAAAGAAAAATTCTAATGCATAATTATAATGTATTCTGGAACTTAAACAAGGTAGATCATCCCTACCTCTAGAGTAGATGCGCAGGGAATGCCGACTGCATAAGTTGGCCCCCTGGAATTTCTTCTCAAGAAATCGTATCCAAGGTTGATCACAAGTCTCTTCATCAAACTTGACCCGCTCTTGGCTCTGACGTAACAGTGTCCAAGTATAAATGCCATTCCTGCCTCCCTTGCATCCATCAGTTCTTGTAACTCCTCTCTTGTGTCTGTGTCAATCCGAGGACTCTCTGGCACAACGAATCTCACTCTCTTCCTCAGCTTCTCTGGTTTCTTTAGCTCCTTCAGCTCAGAAGTGCCTGCCATTTGGGAAAAATCTCCTTCATCTTCACACATTCTTATGCCGTCTAAGTTTGACGATGTAGTCCCAACAACTGTCATTTTTCCATTGCATTCCACATCTTCTATTCCTAAACTGCATTGCGGTTTCTCCGAACGGATGAATTCGGCAATACTACAAATAAGGTCCTTTTCAAACTCCAGATCATCTTTGTGGATATCACGATATCCATAACGAGCTATGCATCTGTAAAGACGGTATTCCTTTGGACCCACTCTTCCCACCAGGAACCTTTCCTCTGGTCTGACATGGGGCACTGGAACTGATTTGATGCAGAGGAAGACCACAACCTGGTGAAAAGCTGGAAGGTTGGTGACAAAGTGAGAGAAAATTGCTGGGATTCCAGAAACTAGCTCGGTATGTATAAGGCCAATACCAGGAACCCTAACAATTCCCAGACTCGGACCTAAGCTCAAAATCCAGTTGATGGAGACCTTATTTTGAACATCAAACTCATATTTCTTGAGTGTGCCATAGTGCCAAACATACATAACAACTAGAAAGATAAATGAGAGGGCAATGGGAACCCACGCCCCTTCTAAGAACTTGATGAGGGATGCTGAAAAGTAGAGTGCTTCAACCGAGCCAAAGAAGATTATAAAACAAATGGCAAAGAAAGTGCTCTGATGCCAGCATAAGACAATGACCAGAGACATTAGACAGGTTGTTACCAGCATGACAGTTATAACTGCTAAACCTGTTAGAACCAAAAGGAAAGAGGAAGGAGATGTAGTGAGAATGATTGTGGTTTCAGCTTATAAAACATGAAGATCACTGTAAAATCTCCTAAAACGTAGTAATTTAGTTTAAATATTGGGTTAAACTCATTCATCAAAGTGTTAAAACTGCAGGTGATAAATGTGAAAATCATGCATTCTCCATATAAAGCACCACAACTTTAAAGCTCGAGTGGATAGTACTCGAAACCACACTATTTCAAATATGTGCACACAAGCAGAAAAACATTTGATGCAGCTAATACCTGATGCGTTCCCCATGTGTTTTGTGTCTCTAAAACCAACAGTAATAGCCAAGCATAAAAGCATTAATGCCCAGTTGATCTCTGGAATGTAAATCTGGCCATGTATTTTGGAAGATGTATGAATAATTTTGACCCTTGGAAAGCAACCCAAAGCAGAGCACTGTTTTATTATCGAGAAAGTTCCAGTGATAATGGCTTGACTTCCCACAACTGCTGCAAGTATGGCTATAGCCAGAACAGGCCATCTTAATTTCTCTGAAACCACAAGAACAATGGTACTTTAGTTTCTTCTTTCAATTTAGAGAGGATTTATTCTCAGCTATAGGAACCAACAATTACCACCTACCGGGTACAGATACGTAGAATCCAATTCGGTAATCACTTTCAATATTATGATGCTTAGACAGATAAGCTGCTTGTCCCATATATGCAAGGATTAAAGATGGATAAACCAAACAGGTGAAAGCAATCTGAAGAAAATTGGAATATGTTAGAAACTCTCACCCAAGAATTATTCTGTAATTGATTTTGTGAATCTAAGAAACATGAATTCAAACGTGTTTTATTTGCACATGAGTTGCAGAGGCTTTTGAGGGACATCAATGTATATCATTGAAGGATAATGCCTTGAAGTAAACATACTGCACTTGTTTTTATTAACAATGAGAGTTCCTTATCGGTAACAAAACCTAGTGCAATGTTCCATCAATATATTCTAAGATTAATTATCTTAAGAGCATGCATAATGAAATGTACCGTAAAAAGGAACGGAAGACCAGGCAACAATTATAGTGGCTCTTTGCTGCCAATAGTTGTTAGATAATGTAATTTATGTCACTTACAGTAGATTTACAATAACCTTTAGGCAATCGGTTCAGCAGGAAGGACTCCGGAAACATGAACACAAATCTTAAAAGAATTTGACTTTTGACGTCCAAAACAGGTGGGTGGATCTTTACTACTACATTGACGACTGTGACAGATTTTGCAAGTTATGAAGATGGCTATGCATTTGAGTTTATCTGAAACCATCGACATGTCAGATTACCTTAATTGACAGCTGTGAGAAATGCCCAAGATCAGCATACATAGCTTCTGAGCCTGAAATAAAAAAGAATGGTTGATTACTATAAAAAAAGAAAGTAATAATAATAATAACAAAAAGAAAAAACTAACTGGGTAGGTGGTAAAGTATATAGTTCAGTGTCCATACTCTCGTACCTGTTATACACAAAAGGATCCCACCCAAGGACATCCAACCTCCCTTTTGGGTCTTCTTTAAAAATTTGTACATGTAATATGGAGAGAGTGCTTTGAAAACATGGGGATTCCAGTGGAAAATGTTATAGACACCAATAGCACTGATGCATAGAAGCCATGTAATGACGATAGGGGCAAATAAAAATCCCACTCGATGAGTCCCGTAATGTTGGAGAGAAAACAAAAATACCAATATGGCACAAGCAACTGGCACTTCAACATCTGCAGAATCCCATAATAAACTCTGAGCAAATATAGTAATAAACTCAAGTCCACACTTCCAAAAAAGTTTCAATTTTTTGGGCTTCTTTTTTACCATTTCATAGTGAGGTTTGTCTTCCTTACAGGTTAATAGTTCTTGTAGGTAGGCTTTGACTTCTTTGAAGATTAACAGACCTCTACGATTTCTCTAAAAGATAGGAACCGATAGAACTACTACTACATCAAGGTATAGAAGCCCCCTGCACATTCGAATGGGTGCGCACACACGATTACTCACATAGTCATGCACATATAATGTAAAATACTTTTTCTTAGATAGATCTTTGTGATTGAGGAAACATAACAGGAAAACAAGAAAGCTCTCATCCTTTCAACACCATTGCTCTTGCATTTAAAAAACTTTACTACTTTTTCTGTTGTCGTGGACCTAGCAATTAAATACTTGAACAGCTTGCACCTTGTGTGATCCTAGAAATCAATTATCAAGAAAGTATATTATCATGCCTGCCAGCATCACCACTTCACATTAATTCTCCAACAGAAACTAAGATGAAGTGCACAAGACCTCTGCTCAACAGTGTTGTTTGTGGATTATGTAAGTAAATGCAAGTCCTTAGAGCTCAATAAGTTTCAGTCTGTCAAAATTTTTAAGTGGAATGTTGTCAGGAATTGCACTGATCAAAAGGGAAACAGAAATATCCCTTGTTTAATAGGTGAAACACATAGAACTAAAGACAAGCACCTTCACAGTAGAGTAACATTTGATTGCTTTAAGATCAAGTTATAATATAGTCTATGATATCCAGGCGTCCAAATGATAGAGAATGTGATTAGATCATGACATGATAGCCAGTGGAGAACATGTTCCCCACAAACAGCAACATTGGCAACTAGGGAAGTAGGACCTAACTCCACCAATAAGTCAAAAATACTAACTTTAGCAGTCCACTGATAAAATGATAAACAAATTGACAAAACAAGCCAATCATGCATGTATAAGAAATCAAAGTCACAACTAAGACATGGGTGATTATCTAGAAACTTGGAGTGCGATATGTACATCTCTTAAGATATTCTCGAGAGTGACGAAGAAGATGAATGGTGACAGCAGCCAAAGAAAGATACCATGCTTCAGCCATCATTATAATTATGTATGGCTAATGGCAGCTTCAAGTCATAGTTCTAACCCAATTTCAGCAGTTCAAGAATATGTCTATGCTGTCAATTAGGCATATAAACTCATTAATATCCAACTGCAGTAATTATGTGTTTAAATCCTTTTTTCTTTTTACCCAGAGCCTTATCCAAACCAAAGCTACTTTTCTCTATAGTGACGGCTAACCTTTTATTAAAGACAACATTTTGGACTTAATTACCTTATTTATTTAAATTAAACTTCTTTTATATGCCACATATTGAGTCTTTTCTTTAAAATAAGCAGGATGTCATCCGCTTGACCTTCCGCATTAAAAATTAAATATCTTAAATAGCTTGATGGTGATTTGAGTTTGATTAAAGCAGGAAGGTTTATCTTAATTACGTTTGTACGGGCCCCACATTAATGCATGCTTCTGGAGCAATTAGGAACTCTCTTCTTGGCCACTTGCTCACATCCAGACAACTTAAGAGTGGAAACAGAAGCTTTGGAAATTCACAACCTCGTAAATTCTGCTTATATAACAGCAAAATCAAGATGCAGACACATAGCCAAGATTTGCTTATTTTACTTCCTTCCCCACAATTATAGAGATGCCCAATAAATTGTTTCAGAAGCAATAAATATAGCCCAGCTGCAGAAATCTGGTGTCACCTAACAACCAAAATTAACAAATAAACCTTTATTTTGTATTGCTATTTACCAAATAACCTAAACTTTGGGCATCGAATCCGAATGCGAGCCGCAACAAGAGAGAAAAATGGCTAAAAGTAATCAAACTATTTCAGGCCATAATAGTTCCTTTGAAGAGATCATTAACAAGCTTGAACAAAATGGATTCAAGATAAGGAACTTACATTGGCGTTGCTCTTTAGACACTGAAAGTTCCAAGCCTGATACTGCTGAAAAAACTGCGAATATAACACAAAAACCAAACAATAACAACCCAATCTTTCATCACAAGTCCAAAAGCACAGAGAAGGGAAAAGTCCACTACCAGAAAGCGCAGGCGTAAGCACCCCATCACCAATGACCATACACGTTCCAATCAAAGCCAAAATGAGCAACATCTTTTGCAACACTCTATGCTTCTCCAAAGTATATTTCAAACTAGACCCAATAGAACTATTATTATCGGATAAAATTCCATCCTTATTGTACGCTGATAACTCCTCATCTGCTAATTGACAATTGGGCAAAGTACTAATTCTGGCATGCCTGCATAGCAATGAATACAAAGCAAAAGTGCCACCTTCACCATTATCATCTGCTCTAAGCACAATAAACACGTATTTCAACAAAGGTATTAACGTTAGTGTCCAGAACACAAAAGATAAGACCCCATAAATCTCCTCATTAGTCTCAGAATGTTGTATGTCCTCTGCAAAAGTGCTTTTGTACACATACAAAGGAGAAGTGCTTAAATCTCCATACACAACACCTAAGCTCTGGTAAGCCAAAGTTAACACAGTCTTCCATGAATCTTTCTGCAACAACAAACAGAACCAACATCATGAAACCGAAAATGAAAAAAAAAAAAAAATATTTTGAAGCAAATAAAACAAAAATGGTTGCTACATGCCATACCTTAACCGGATTGTTACTGATAACACCTTCAAGATCCATAAGTGCTTATCACTAAATCACTGGGAATCCATATTTTGAAGGCAAATAAATACAACCAAGATAGATTATCACCCTCCCCAGTTGAAACAACTAGAATTTCATTTGAAAAAAGAGAGAAAAAAAAAGAGAAGAAAAGTTGAAAGGGAAAGACTGGTTTTTGTTGTTTGTAACTTATAAGGAACAGAATATACAGAGTAGTTAATGAGTCCAAGACTCAAGAACCCACCAATGTAGACAAATGAAGAACAAACACGAAACACAACAAACGAATATAGAGAATAGGTAGAACTTTTATATAATAATTTGTTAGTTGAGATTCTGAAAATGGATAGAATATATGTTTATATAATCTTATGTATTCTTTTGAGGTCTTGGGGTACGGTGTAATCTTCTCCACTTGGCTTTTGGCTTCTCAGTGACTGCGAGTGTGAACTTAGAAGAAATTGTGAGTGGCAATTTTGGCAAAGTGGTCAGTGAACGAAGCATGCACTATCTGCAAAAATCTTTTCTTACGATACCTAACTTTCGTCACTCGAGCAAACTGCCAGTGTAAGAAACTGCTTCTCTTCAGTTATATTTATTAACCGGTTGGTGAGTTCTTTCTCATCTTATTGCGTCTGTATATATACATGCCCAAAATATATATATATATATATATAAGGGTTGCATTTTGCACAGTTAAATCATAATAATCAACTAATTAAAATGTAGATCAGCTGGTATAGGATTGTTCTATCTTAACATAATTACGTTAAATATTTATTAGAAGATTTGAATTAATTGAGACTTAATATAATTTTTGAATACCAAATAATTTAATATACTAAGAAAAAATATAATAATCAATTAATTTAGACGGCGCATCTTATCTTATAAGTATTTTATTTATTCTTTAATATAATTATATTTATTGTAAATTAATTTGTGGTGATAATTAACTGAGTTTTCTGTTTTTGTTTTTTTGTCACAAGTAGGATGTGATATCATATGTATAATTGACATTTCAATCTATATTATCCTGGTCCACTGGAGTGGTACACGTTTAAAAACTTGAGTGGCAAACATAATTCGAGAGGGAAAAAGGGCTGGAGCTAGCAAGCAAATGATGTTTTCACAAATGGCGTCGTCTCTCTCAAGGACAAGGCAATGCAAAAAACCTATGGTGCCCATTTTGGCAACTGGCAGAAATCTAGTTTTGCCCTAACTTTACCAGCAAACCAAACACCCAACGCCGCCTGAAGCCGACACTTGGTGAAGCCAGCACTTGGTAGTTCAATCGCATCAGTTTCTCTACCGAAAATGACTCTGATACCCCGTGACTTGACGAAATGATTCAGCAAGTCTCATTGTTTTCAAAAGTGGTCGTGTAGATTTTTTTCTTTTTTTTTGGGAAAAAAGAAAACAATTATGCTCATATGGAAAATAATTTGATCGCGATAGTCAAATGATATAATTGTTATACTACCAAACTATAAAAGCGTTGTTCTTTCTTCTCTCTTTCTACGAGCTTCAGTGTTTGCTTCTCTACGTAATATTGAAAATAATGACTTTAAGAAGAAAATTAGGATTGATCATTAGGGCATATATTTAAGCCATCAAGAACTTAATTAATGTATATTAATTAAATTGTTAACTGAACAAAGTTATAAGTGTTATATACTTATATTGATGATAAATAAATAATAATAATGATTCGGTTTTCAAAAAGGGAAATGACTTTAAAATATACCATTCTTAGTAAGACAAAATGCGAAAATCTTAGTAACATTTACACAAAATCTGCATCTAGAATAATATATATAATGCTACTGTTTTTAGTTCAAATTCTTTGAGATCTTCTTTTTTTTTTTTTCATAGTAGAATAAGTGCTGCAAGAACCAGATGCAGTTCTATGAATTGGGCAACCTTTTTTTATTTTTTAGAATATATGATTCCAGCAACTTAATTGGAGGGTCATCATATATGCACATAAAACAGCTAATGTTTTACTGGACTGAGTAGTGAGTATGAGCTGTTGTTGTTTCAAATAAATCCACAGTGCAGTCAATCAGCATATGTTATCCACAGCTTTACAATCACCACCACAAGAAAAAAAAAATGCCATTCATACGAAATATTTCAAAAGTTTATGAAAATCAGGAAAAATATTGGAAAAATAATACGTATGGTGAAATGCTTCCATACCGAATATGTTTATTAATTTGATAAATTTTTAATTAATCTTCTCATGAAACAACAATTTTTAAAATATTTTCAAATCATTATAAATTTTAACTTACTCTATTTTGTTTAGAATTTAAAAAAATACTGAATATGTTAATAATTTTTTTTAATTTTTTTAATAAAAAGTGAGAGTAAGTTGAGGTTTATAATAATTTAAAGATATTTAGAATATTATTATTTCATAAAAGAATAATCCGACCCCTCATTCTAATTTGAGCTAGACCGTGCGTTGGGATCCGTTATTGGATCATCCATTTTTTTCAGAAATAATGTAGAAGCGAATAGATTCTTACAAATCGTAATTAATTACACACACGTGCATATCATTCACTAATCAATGTTCACTGCCACATGATTCCGTTGACCCAAAATCCCCATTCAGTAACTAATTATAATAAGGGTATTATCATTTTACTATTAAAATTTTACTAATAAATCATATTAGTATCAAAATTTATCGAAAAGTATATTTTATTATCAAAATTTTGCACGGTTATTATTTCACTACTATTCCGTTAACAAAACGTTAATGTTTAACAAAAATTATGTTAAAAGTTTATTTTACCCCTAAGAGTTTGATAGTAAAACGATAATTCCCCTAAAAACTCAGTAGTAAAATGATAATTCCCCAAAAAATTTGGTAGTAAAATGATAATTTATCTATCAAATTAACAAATAATTTTACTCTTATAGCTGAAAATGTCTTTGATACCCTTACGACATCATTAAATTTTTAACGTTCTTTACGGAATGGTAGTGAATTGATAACGACGCAAATGTTTGGTAGTAAAATGTACATTTAGGCAAACCATGATACTGAAATAAATAGTTAGAATAAGTTTGGTAGTAAAATAATAATATCCCTTATAATAATAACTAATTATAAGATAAATATTTATTAATCAAAGAAAGATGAGATGAGAAAATTCTGCGATGCCCTCTTTACCTTGGACAAATTCTATGCAACATTTTTTTGGAACTGGTTTGATAAAAAGAAAAAAAAAAGAAAAAGAAATTATGGGTTATTTTGGGATAGCACACAAATGTTTTGCCACATTTTATCGCACTGCTAATTGCTTTAATAACAATCACCGTATACGCAAAACTTTTAAATTTTCCCTCGGCCTAACAATCACTAGGCCAAAACAGGAAATGCAAGTAACTGCACATCTAGCCAGAAACGTCATGGATTTGATCAATAGTTATGCACTACTGCTTCATTATTATTAGTGTCAAGTGTCTAAAAATTAGATTTATGATAGTTTTTATTGTAAATTTTTACTATGTGCTTGTCGGAAGATATTACTTGGTTTTAATTTTATTGTATACTATTAGTTTTATGATTTTTTATTGTAAATTTTATAAGTTATCATGGTTATTTTATTAGTTACACAGCCCATTCATTTCAAAAGAGGAACGTTATAGCCTTTTTAGCGGTTAATAGACATTAGACAAAATCTCAAAGGATATTAGAATAGGTACGTAGAGACAGTTGTTAAAACAAGTGGGTGCACAATAAAATGTGTCCAAATATTTTGTGTTGGTAAAACATGAAAATCTTAAAAATATTTTATATTTATGAAGATATATGTGAAGCGATAAAAAATAAATAATGTCAAAATTAGAGATGACAAAATTCTCTACGAATATGAAACCCCATTGACAGAGTTGTCGAAGCTCTTCAAAATAAATACTGATTCAACTAAATAAATTTGTAGAAATAGTGAAACCAGGTCGAATCCCAAGAGAACTATGTATTTAATTTCTCAAAGTTTTAAAACAAATTAATTTTAGAAAAGTGAAGTCCAAAGCAGTTAACTACTTATTGTAGCGTGCCGTTGTCTTGTTTGATTGGGAAATATCCGCTAACAGGAAAATGGAACCGAAACCGTTTGTTGGCGATAGTGATCAGGGATGAACCAGGATAACCTGAGAATCCGGAAGGCGATTCTGGGTTGTAAGCTTTCTGGAAGTATTTTACCGTGGGTTAAAGAATCCGGTAAACCGTTACTTTCTTCTTCATCTCTAATCGGCTAATCCGGTTAATGAAACCGGTAGACCGTTATGATTGGTTTCGTTTCGAGTTAATTCGGTCAACCGGTTGGTGAAATCCGAAAAGCTACGGAGGTAGTTTTTTCGAACGAGCGATTTGGTCGGATGAGAGAAGCAAACAACCGGTATGCGATCTGTCTACTCTGGACACAATTCGGACAACCGGTTGGTGAGATCCGGTTAGTCAATTCGTTCGTAACCTTCTTGGGAACAATCGGACAACCGGTTGGCGCAGAATTTCAATTTCTGGGTTTTTAATTTGTTTTCTTTAACACGAAATTAAAATAAAATAAAGTAAAAAATAACAAGACTTTAAAATTAAACAAAAGAATATCAATCTTACCAAACTTCCAATCCAAGGGTTTAAATTCCATCCAATTGCAATTTTGATCATAGGCAAAATATAAATTACTCAATCCAAGAACTTACCACTTAATCTAATCCCGCAGAAAGCAATTATTTTCCTAATGTAATAGACTCAAACAATCGCCCAAATCCAAACTTATCACTAATTTAACTGGGCATCATCGTTCCATATCAAATTAAGTGATAGCATTAAGAATAGTGAGAATGACTAAAACAAGATCAATTAATTCAGACATTCTAATTTAATCAATTTGTATTTTTATTTCCTAGAGCTATCACGCTATGTAATTGTGCCACCAATATACACACACATGAGCCAACTGCTACTCAATTCAGTTATTCAAGACAATTACGGATCACAAACTCCCGACTAGCGATAGAAAATAAACGTTGAATTAAGCACAACTCAATCAATATAAATAATTCATGTAAAATAAGAATAGAAAATAAAAATTACTTGATCAAGAAATTCATAAGTTCAAAGCCTCACAAAATTACAACTGGAATTTGATTAACCCCTGGACCGGAATTAAAACCTTAGCCACTCATGGTGGCCAAACAATTCAAAAGTATTTGAGAAGACAAATAATTGCAGCAGCCGTTTTTTTCTTCTCACGTTCTGGCCTCCTTTCTCACGCCCAACTTTCCTCTTTTTATATTGCTTTTGTTTCCTTTTTGGCTAGCTCTCCTTTTTCCTCTTGGCTTCTTCTTTTCTTTGAGAGACCAAATCCTTCTCCACCTCGATCACAGAGACCGAATCCTTCCAACCAAATTATCGCGTCAGAAAGTTCTCAAATAAAACCCTTTTTATCCAAATTTCATCATAACCTCCATGATTCATCTCCTAAATCAATTCAAACATGATTTCCACAAATTAGCACAAAATCAATCAAAATATGAGGGAATTAAACTAAATATAGCATGACTATTTATGACCTATCACCCATGAGGCCTCATAAAAAATTTAATGAATTTTAAATAATTTTTTAAAGTAGAGAAAGAATAATTCTCAAATTCTTAATGTAGTGAGGTTTGATTTTAAACTTTCCATCTCATCCCATCCTCATCCAATCTTCATTATATATAAATATTTTTTTAATATTTGTTCAATTAATTTTTGTTTTATCAATTTCAATGTTAGTTAATAATTTTTTTTTTTACCTAATATAAATATGTTATAACTAAAATAAAATCATATATTACAATTCTTATTTAACCCTAAAATATTATTTTATTTTTTTTCTCTCTTAAGGTATTGCTCTCTTCAAATATTTTTTTAGTTTTGATATCATTTCAAAATATTGTTTCAACCTTTTGGATTTTTTAAATAATTTAAATAATTTATAATATAGTAATAATTTTATTTAAGTCTCTAAGTTTTAATTCTATATTTATTATAAAATAAATAAATGAGAAATAGAGTGGGGATGAAAAAATTATTTCTCATTTTTTAATTTTTATCTTATTTAATTTATTAGGGGATAAAGTGAGAAATATAGATAAATTTTTTTATGGAGTGGGGATGGGGTAGGTCTCACTGTCTCCATCCCACACCATTGCCGTCCTCAGCCAGAATCACGAGGGCAATTGTACAATCAGCATCCGTCACGTCGTTTTTAAATTTTTCGAGTGGGTGGTGACCACATTCCACTTCGGGTGAAGTTAATGTCCCTTCCCAATATTATTGGTCCTTTTTATTTTCATGACTTTTTTTCTTTTTTCTTTTTTTTTGGGCAAATAATTTGGAATTTTCTGCTTTTAAGTTGGATCCCATTGTCCTGAGTCTTGATTGATCATTTCTTTTTCATTTTAATGCCATAAATAATAAAGTTAATTATATTATGTATTTTTGCTTGCTTCAGCAAAAATAGAACTTGAATAGACGTCAATGATCAATTGATGTATATTATTTTTGGCTTATTTGTTTTATTAAAGAAAATAATTTTTTTTTCTAGAATTTATAAGATTTCTTGAGTCTTCTGAAATTTAAAAGTTCGTATTTATTGAATCGTTCTTTCTTTTATAACACTGTAAATAATCTTTAGTCTACTATCGATTTTTTAGTGTAATAAGGACATTGATTGTTTTAAATTTTAAGCATTAAATTAATCTCTCTTTTTTTCTTTTATTTTAAAACAAATGTGTTCAGTTAGTTACTGCCATTTTAATCTCTTTTGTAATATTTTGTATCATATTCAATTACTATCTAAAATTCGGAGAGGGGAAGAGAAAAAAAAAGAAAAGAAAAGAAAAAGGAAGATCTCGAAAAGAATCTTTATCAATGATGATGCGAAAGATGTGGCCACCATCATTACTATTAGTCATTAAAAAAAATAAAATAAAGAATTCAATTTTGATCACATCACAAAATAAATAAATAGTTGAAGTTATTTGGTGATGCCATGAAGATCAACGCAGTCCTCAGAATCTGGGTATTGTTTACATATTCTGTGCTTTCAGATCGTAGGCCAGCCAGCTCAATCTATATTAATGAATACATTTCTAGTTAAATTAAATATACAGGTACATGTATTTATCAAAAATTGAATTCGAATAAATTGATGAATCCTATGCATAAGGGGATCTATTAATTGCCTCAAATTAAGCATCAAAGATTCGGATTTACAATTTTCTATAATTATTCCATATTCGAGCGCTGAGATGTGAACATTAAAATTCCTCATTTTACCGACAAAAAAAACATGTGGCGGATTGATCAGGTGCCCAAGAATTCAACTTTCCCATGAATGAAAAAAACTAAAATTCAATCGAAAATGATTCATCATTGGTTTCTTTACGTACGTAATCCATTACAATTGCATTCAGCCGGCTCAAAAAAATAAAAATAAAAATATATTAAAAAAAGACGATTCTTGCAATGTAAAGAATATTTTCAAAAACTCCTTTGAATTCTCTAGGTTTCTTTTTAATAGTATTTATAAAAATAAGTTGGAAAAGTGTAAAGAAATTAATAATTAAGTAATAAAGTAGAAATCCAACATAGAAAATTGTTAAAAATATATAAGAGAAGTAATTTTAAATTGTCTCGTATCACAAACTCTTGCAGTTACATAAAGACGCGTCGGTCCGTCGGCTCAACCAAAGAAGTTATTGACTAATTTTGTATTTGTTGCCAACTTATTTTATGAATTAAATTTTATGTTGTGGCTTTATATAAAAATAATGAAGAAGAAGAACATTGCTCATTTGCACACTAGTTAGCTCGTGCCCTGTGGCGTGGTGGCATGCAAATGGGCCGGGCTGGACAAGCCCAGGCCTAGTTTTGGTTGGTTTGGTAAAGCCGGGATGAGCTTTATCCGAGCTCGAATGATTTTTTTCTATAAATTTGGGTGTGGGTTAAAGTTGATTAACCCTTTTATAAATCTACTCGAAATTTAAATTTAAAATTTTCACATTAAAAATGTATAAACATCTGCAGGATAAGTAATTTGTGGTCTTAAAATCTTTGTAAATCTTGAGCGAATGAATGAATGAATCTCTATAGACCACCCAATGATATTATGTCCTTCAACCTGCCTTCTTTTACCTTGCATACGTGTTAAATCAGTTGCGATCCTACTATAATATGCAATACAAATTGATGAAAAAGAATCAAAATATAAGTGGGGTGAACTGATTAATTCTTTGTTTGTTTGTCATGAATTGCGTCCTTATTGGCTGACAGGAGGAGTGGGGAAAACGAAAGAAATTTGAATTCTTGTCTTATTTTCAATGTTTGGTTAGCTAGAATATTTAATAATTATTATTATTATGTAGAATTTGGATTTCATATTAAAGAATGCATAATTCAAATTCGTCTTCTGTTAGAAATCAAAATTTTTAAAATGACCCCTTCAATCTTTTATTAACTTGCTTATATCAAATAATTATTGTTTTATCAATTTAATATTATACATAATTAATTTTATATTAATTAAATTATAGATAATTAATTTTATATTAATTGAAGTAATTATTTAAACAACTTAATGAGATAAATTTAATTAATTTGAAAAATAGAAAAATAAATTTAACGATTAATTGGACTGTTTATTAGCTACTTAGTATAAAGACATACAACTAGATCAAGACATTCAATTGGGTTGGTTAACACCTCTTCACCTTATTCGGAATAATGTCTCTTTATCTGTGCGAGAGCTTATTTATTTATTTATTTATTTATTTCGCTGGATTTCAACTTTAATATGTCACGACAAGTCCGATATGTATTAAATTGAACTTTAAATTTAAACAGAACATATGAGACTTTATTTATATCGCACTCTTAGATATAATATTAAAAAAAATAAGATTGTACTAACATTAATTTAACAAGCGAAGAGAAAACTAATAAACCGGGAATATGCTCCTCTATTTATTCTCAAAAAGAGTAAGTCAATTTGTGAAGATAATTAACTCATCTCCAGTTTTCATTTTTTTGTCACAGGTAAGATGTGACATGCATAATTGCCATTTCGACCTATAATATCTTGATCCACCAGAGTGGTACACGTTTAAAAACTTGAGTGGCATACGTAATTCGAGAACGAAAGAGACAGAGAGTTGCCTGACAATGATGTTATTACAAAGAGCAAGGCAACCCAATAATTTCAAGGTGGTCATTCCGGCAACTGGCAAGAAGCTCGTTTGCCTTAACTTTACCAACCAAACACTTATAATGCTGAAGCTGACACTTGGTTATTCAACTGCATCATCAATTTCTCTTCGGAAAACAATGGATATTTCGGAGTTTGACGAAATGGTTAATGAAATTTTATTCTTCAAAAAAAAAAATGTCATATATGTATATAATAATAATAATAATACTCAGATCACTATAATCAAATGATATAATTATCTATGAAATGATCCATAAATCAGTTTTTAAAATTATTTCACCAAACCATAGAGATGCTGTTGCTTTGTTTCTTCTTTCTAAGAGCTTTAGTGTCCGCCCTTCATGTTAGGTAGAAAGTAATGACTTCAACAAAGAAATGAGTTTCGATTAAGGGCCGGCATATATACGCCATCAAGGAGTAAACAAATGTGAATTAATTAATTAATCTATTGACTGAATAAAGTTACTCTTACGGTCTTCGAAAAGGAAAATGACTTTGAACTGAAACATTGTTAGTGCCACAAAATGTGAAATTCTTAATTACAGTCACACTAGATCTGCATCTAAAATATATAGTGCTGCTGGTTTTTGTTCAAATTCTTTGAGATTTTTTTTTTCTTTTTAGTAGAATAAATATTCTTTTAAATATTTTAACAGTTCATTTTTCTGTCTTTATGTTATCTCTTATTTATATTATTATTATAAGCATTGAGAATTTTTTTTTAAATTTACGTCCATAATATCAAAATTTTAATATATTCTACATGACAATTTAAAAAGAGTTGAGCTGTTAGCACCCCTTTATTGTTCTAATAAAACACCTTTGAGATAAAATTACATTAAAGGATATTAAAAAAAAAAATTAAACCTATAATTATTTCTCTTTCCAACAATTCTTTACATCACTGCTGTGAAATTTACCTTTTCTTTTTTCGGCCAACACTTTTGCATTCATTATCCGTCCTGTTCTGCTACTGTATTAATATAATCTCTTGCTAATAATCAAAGTTGGCGGAGTGATTTAACACTCACCTCTTACTCCCAAGCAGGTCACGGTTCGATTCATGGGTCACCACACTTTACCCTTCTGACATACCCAATCTGATTAATACAAAGACTTTAATGCGAAGCAAGTCACAAGGATCACAGACTACCCTACATGGGCCATCTAAAAATCTCTTGCTAATCTTATGATGGGATGAACACAAATAGCTTAAGGATTAGCAACCAACAAAAAGCCTTTTGAAGTCAAATACACTCAAAATTTTGTAAGGATATCTACAGTTCACCCCTGCAAAATTGGTTTATAGACATCTAAAAATAAGGGTTTGGCTTTAAGAAATTTGAGATGAATTTGTTCTATTACTCATAATTGTTTTTTTGTAGTCCTGGTGAATTTAATTTTATTAAAGAAAATAATTAAGAAGGAAATAAACACATCAATTAAAGTTGAAAATTGTAAACTTGTAGGTTATCTAGTCTTTTATTTGCAACACCTCATGAATCATGATTACCCAACTGTCACTGCATAAACATCAAGAATAATCTCTCTCTTTCTCTCTTTTTTAATAGTTTTCTTATCAGTCAATTATTTCCTTAAGGATTGGTTTTACCATTTTAGACTCTAAATTAAAATGTACTTTTGATTGAAATTAAAGATGAGAAGACCAATGAAAAGAGAACGAGATACAATATACCTGTATTTTCGGATTTTAGGAGAGAGAAAGTTATTTAAAATAACTGAAATAATAATATTTTTGGAATTAAAGAGGGTGTTAATAGTTATGATGAATTTTTTAATATTATTTAACTAGGAAATACAACCGCGCTTCGCGCGGCTTTGAAAAATAAATTTAGTATTATCCTTTTTTTTACTTTGCACTCGAAGAAACTAATAAAAAATGTAAATTGATTTTTTTTTTAAGATGAGGCAGCCTTATAAAACTAATGTTATTTATGAAAGTTAATTATTTTTTTGTTAACTTTAAAAAAATATATTAATGTGTATAGTGTAAGTGTACAAACTTTATACCTTTTGTAGTTGTCGATAATTTCTAAATTATATTCAACCTGTTAATCTGCTAGAACTTATATATATATATATATATATATCTTTTTTTCCAATTAGCTCCAACAATCTCAATATCACCCACACCACATAAACTTCCGATAACATCTATAATATTATGGAAAAATAACATAAACATATTAAAACATAAGGATTAATAATTTCTAATATACACTTAAAGATTAAAAAATATTAATAATTAAAAAAATGAGTCAAAGAGAGTATGCTCTTCAAAGAATTTTTCCGTTGCCTCAAGAAGAATTTATTTTATTTTTATACAAGAATTTTTCTAATGAGGATCTTGGTTAAATAATTTAAAAACTCAAACATAACAAATCTTAAATATTTAATAGTTAGAGAGTTTGAAGAAGCCAAAAGGCACTAAACAAAAGGTTGCATAATTAAATATGAGATTATGGTATTAAAATTAGATCCTAGTGGCATTGTTGAGGGAAAATAAAAAAATCTCACTTCCTATTTTAATTAATTGATGTATTTTAAGCTACTAAAGTTTAATTGCTAGCATAATAAAATAAATGAATGTTTCAAAAGACTTATAATTAATTGTTATTAATGGTTATATATTGTTAGATTTAAATTAAAAGAGGAAGAGACATGTATAAAAAAATATTTACTAATATTTTAGATATTTTAGACAATAGAGAATACAAAAAGAAGAGAAATGGAGATGCCACATCACCTCTTGTAGTCTTAGCTTTATATATATATATATATATATATATATAGATGGGGTAGGCTTAATAATATGGTTTTAATGGGATGTAAGAGGGATGCCAATAGCTCCACTCTTTAAAAAAATATAATAAAAAATAAAAACAAGAGAAAATGAGGAAGTGGAAGTGGAAGTGGTGATTTCATCTTAGAGCGCGTTTGAGATTGAGGTAAGCTACTCTTATGAAGGAAAAACTATAATTATAAAATAAAAATTAATAATATGTAGTAAATATAAAATTTAAATAATAATTTTGATAAAATTATTAAAAATATAACAAATTCTCCATTATACAAGTGGAAAATCATATCAACATAATTTTTAAGATACAACAGTTAATATTGACTAAACACTTTATTATTGTAACTTTTAAATTATAAATTTCCAACCTTAGTTCTAGACACACTCTTATTCTTGTTCTTTCCTCAAGTAATAAAAAAAAGTTATTTATATCTGTTTTTCAAACGAACAATTTAAGCATTAAATTGTCCCCCTCTCCTCCCTAATTAGTCCATAGCGGAAGCATTCCTGCCATCCGTACTTCTACTGCATTATTTTACTTCAAGCAGAAAGCAATCGGAATGAAATCCGACCTTTATTCCAATTATGTCCTTTCCTTTCCCGCCTTTTATTAATTTACCAACAGCTACCCCACGTTCCGATTTCAACGCTCTCCCTCCAGTCTCCCGCGAAAATCTCCACTCTTTGTTAACTAACAAAAATTTTGCCACCTCTCTTTCGCTCTTCTCACCGCGCCATCATCATCATCATCGCACAAAAGCACAAAAAGGAAAAACAAAATCTTGATAATTTGCTCTCTCGCTCTTTCTCTCTCTGTCTCAAAACCTCCTGGCAGCGGAATCCGGCTTCCTAGCGGGCTCCGCGATGGAAGATGAGTAGAAAAATACTTCCAGTTCTGTCCTCGGCCGCCGCCTCCACCGCCACCGCCACAGCCAATGTAGCCTCCTCTGCTTCATCCCTCTTCCGCCCTTTCAGCAACCACAACCGGCCTCTACTCTCATCATCCACAACATCAGAGGTACCCACCGCACAAATCCTCTGCTGGCGCTTCCAAATCTTGGACCCGGATTCGGAAGCCGTCTCCCACTGGAACTACGTCTTCCTTGCCACCTGCATCATCGCGCTCTTGCTCGATCCTCTCTACTTCTTTCTGCCCTCTGTCAACACGGAAGAGGCCTGCCTACAGACGGATGGAAAAACGGGTTTCTTGATCACCGTCTTTCGGACGGTGGCTGATCTTTTCTTTGTATTTAACATCTTTATGAAGTTTCGGACAGCCTTTGTGTCACCCAGTTCTAGGAGTTTTGGGAGGGGAGAGCTAGTTACGGATGCCAGAGAGATTCGCAGTAGGTATTTCAAGACTGATTTTGTCATTGATCTCGCCGCCGCCCTTCCCCTGCCTCAGGTTCGTCCTTAGTATTTTCAAAGTTAAAACTAAACTACTTAACACCGCAAACTGTAGGGACTAAAGGAGCATTTAACTTGGCAGTTTGTCGTATTTCTAATAATTCCTTCAATGAGGGATTCCAAGGCTGATTATAACAACTCCTCGTTGGCCCTGGTCATTCTGTTGCAATATATTCCCAGGCTATTTGTCATCTTTCCTTTGAACGGAAGAATCATCAAAACTACTGGTGTTGTTGCGAAGACTGATTGGGCAGGAGCTGGCTACAATCTTGTTCTTTTCTTGCTTAGCAGTCACGTAAGAAACAGGGCACCTCCGCCGTTCATTCTCCTCCCAGTTTCTGAAACTCATTGCCCTTTTTTCCGCCATTTACTGTTGCTGTTATTGTCGCCGCAGGTTCTAGGAGCAACGTGGTACCTGGTGGCCGTAGGGCGGCAGTTCAGCTGCTGGAAAGATAGGTGTAATTGGGAGAACCGGCATCGAGCTTTGTGCCTTCCCTATTTCCTGGATTGCTCTACTTTAGAGGAGCCTGATCGGTTGAATTGGAGGAATGTCACTACCGTTATTGATGATTGCGATGCAGTTAGGGAAGCTGAGATTGACTTCAAGTTTGGAATATTTGCAGAATGTTTCACTGATGATGTTGCTGCATCTCATTTTTATAGGAAGATTTTATACTGTCTTTGGTGGGGTTTAAGAACTTTAAGGTCCGAGTTGTTCTTGGTTTTGTTGATACTATATCATGGACTTTAATACGGAATCCTCCGTTAAAATGTTTCTGTTTATATCAGAGCTCATATTTTATATATTCACTTTATTCTTTCTTTCTGCAGTTCATATGCACAGGAATTAGATACAAGCATATATGTGGAGGAGAATCTACTTGCTATTTTTATATGTATCCTTGGCTCGGTTTTGTTTGCACTGCTGATTGGCAACATGCAGGTACCATGAACTGCCACCTTAAAAATTACTATTTCTCTTTACTGCATTATTGTTACCTACTTTGAACAATCGTGCGCTGCAGTAGCATCAGAAGCAACCATGTTTTGTCCGTAAATAACTTGGACGCTAAAATATATGCAAAAACCAAATGCATGTGCAACCTGCTTGGACTTATGAAACTCCAAAGAATTGGAGTTATCACCTAAACCGTAGGTCGCATTGGAAACCGAAATGGAACACTTAAAAGACTGCAGATAAAAACGTATGATCTTCCTTTTTGTTTGGCTATCGGATTTTGAGTATGCTCGAAATTGAGGTATATGCTGGTTACAAGCATTAGCTATTAAGTAAAGTGCGTGTTTGCCAATCACTTTAGCTGCTGTGTCTGTGCTTCAAAGTCTAGCTGAAGCACATTACTTCCGAGCATGCCCCTTCTCTTTTTCAGTTAAGTTATATCATCATCGATCAATATGAAAAGGAATGTTTGCCTGAAATCTCATAGGAAGCATTATCTGTCGAGGGATTGGTTTACTACTAACTAGTTTGGAGGTGATGTATCTAGGCGAGTAGGTTCATCTGCACTTCATTAGGTGAGTGTTAGATTCTGGCTGGGAACAGCTGGTAAAGTTTTGGATTAAATAAATCTTATATCTATGGAAAATATTCAAATTGTACTTCAAATTGTGTTAGATGATGGAACTTCTTTGTGGCAGCTGTCTAATGAAATGATATTGCTGATTGCATAATTATATATTACTAGAGATGGATTCCAGGTCTTGCTGATATCAACTTGTAATACATTAACATGCCAAGTTTATAAGAAATGGCAATATGATTTTTTCTTTTTCGCTTCTTGAAGACATATTTCCAGTCCATGTCTGTAAGAATTGAAGAATGGAGGATTAAGCGAAGGGATACAGAGGAGTGGATGAGGCACCGACAATTACCTCCAGATTTGCAGGAACGTGTTCATCAGTTTGTTCAGTACAAGTGGCTTGCTACAAGAGGAGTCAAGGAAGAGTCTATACTGCGTTCACTACCTGTGGACCTCCGTCGTGAAATTCAAAGGCATTTATGCATTGCCCTTGTTCGCCGTGTAGGTCTATCTTGCATTTGTAACATTGATTTAACGACATACTTTTCTTGTTTTGTTTCGTTGATCAACAATCCAATTTAATTTGTTTGTTTTTCAGGTACCTTTCTTCTCACAAATGGATGACCAGCTTCTTGATGCTATATGCCAGCGCCTGGTCTCATCGTTGAGCATTAAAGGCACCTACATTGTTAGAGAGGGTGATCCAGTAAATGAGATGCTTTTCATAATCAGAGGGACACTGGAGAGCTCTACAACTAATGGAGGAAGGGCCGGGTTCTTCAACTCCATCACCCTTCAACCGGGTGATTTCTGTGGTGAAGAGCTGCTAACGTGGGCCTTAACACCCAACTCAACCCTCAACTTGCCCTCTTCAACTCGTACTGTCAGAGCTGTCACTGAAGTTGAAGCTTTTGCCCTTGAAGCTGAAGACCTTAAGTTTGTAGCACATCAATTCAAGCGACTTCACAGCAAGAAGCTCCAGCATGCCTTTAGGTACTATTCTCACCAATGGAGGACATGGGCATCTTGCTTCATACAATCTGCTTGGAGAAAGTTCAGAAAGAGGAAGCTGGCAATGGATTTGAGTATAAAAGAGAGTGGCTATGGCTACGTGAAAATTCCTGACAACGATAGCTATTATAGTTACGAGGCACCTGCAGGAAATTATGCAGATGGAAGTGCTAGAAAATCAGCATCCCGCAAACATAGCAGTTCGAAGAATCTTGGAGCCACAATTTTGGCTTCAAAATTTGCCAAAAATACGAGAAAAGTGGCCAGCCAGAAACCTCAACCGGTTGAAGAAAGTACTGCTTCTAGTAGCTTACAGATGCCCCCCTTGTTGAAACCATCTGATCCCGATTTCTATGTAGAAAATGAGCTCGTTTAGTTATTAGCACAAAAACTAATTGGAAGATGAGTGAGTTGATGAAAGAGAAAAAGTAAAATAGTTAGGAAATTTTTTATGTCATTTATGTAAATTTTTATAGATTACTGAAGATCATATTTTCACTTCTCAGCATCAAACATTCACTCAAAAATTTTGCAGTGTTCTATTTACGAAATCTTTCATTCCTTTTACAAGTGTTATTGGCAGAGAAGCAAAATTCATTTATGGTTTTGGGTGCTCATGCTCTTTGATTAAGCATACCTCATATGTTTATGTATAAATTCTGATTCTGAACTTCGTGCTTCTTTCTTTCTTGGAATGACTTAAGCTCCATGTTCTTGGTGATCTCAGGAGCCACTGATTCAATCGGCTTTTGACGTGAAGTTATTTGCAAAAGTATATATTGTGTCATGATCTTCCATTATTCAAAATGGTAACGACTACAGCAAAGAAACCACTAAATCTCTGTCACAAAAAATTCCCAAAAACATATATTTATAGTAATTAAAAATTTTTCTCTTTCACGGAGTTGAAGGCAGGGTTGTTGAAGTTTGAGTTGAGGAAGCCTTAGCTGTTGTCGATATGTCAAGTGCCTTCTGTAATGTCACAAAAACTTGCTCCATGGATGGTCTTTGATGCTCAAGTGCTGTGCAGGATAGAGCCAGCTGAAGTGTAAGATCAAAAGCTTCTATTGAGTATTCCCTATCAAGTTTAGGATCAGCAGGTTCCGATGCACTGCCTGCGCTGGTTAGAACTTTTGCCTGGTTAACAGAAACATTGAAAATTAAAACATGAGCCCGAAATTAAAACACAAATCCAAAACAAGAAATTAGGAGGAGGCAACATGGTGTCTGACCATTTTATTTAGATGCATTGGTTTCTTCAAGTTCATGTTAATGACCTTCTTCCCAGACAGAATTTGCAGAAGTAGTATTCCAACTGTAGACATCGCCTGATGAATTTACTTGGCAGTTGCTTCGGTACTCAGGATCAAGATAACCAAAAGTTCCTCTTACTTCTGAGCCAGCATCGGTTTCACCAATGTCAATAACCTTAGACAATCCAAAATCTGAAAGCTTGGCCTCAAAGTTTGGACCCAGGAGAATGTTTGTTGGCTGCGAGAACCAACATTTAATAATAATTAATCATTTGCATTATTCCATTCTGGAAGAAACCTGTGTTACTGGAAATCTCAAGTCTTGAATCTCAGTAATGTTATAACTGGTGGAAAGGAGAGTTCTGAACAGCATGATAGATGACACAAACGGTGTTGTTATGAATAGATTGAGGTAAAACTGACCTTGATATCACGATGAGCAATGCAGCCTTCCGAGTAACTGTGGAGAAACCAAAGCTATCAATTGCAATCTCCAGCCTTTGGATCCAGGATAGGCACTTATCCTTGCCTGTTATGGTTCACTCTCGTCAGTCTGGAAATAAATTAAACGTGAAAATGAAACTTGTAACAGATAGAAAGACTACCAAAAAGCCACTCAGAGATTTCCATTGGGACACAGCTCATATATGAGGAAACATTCGTCTACACTTAAGCAATAACCCAGCAGAGCCACAAGGTTCGGGTGTCTGACGTGAGATAAGCTTGCAATTTCTCTGACAAAAGTCTCTATATTTCCCTCATCGGTGATATGTTTGATGGCAACGTGCTGATTGTTTGACAGTTTGCCTTTATACACTTTGCCTGATATAATATCAAAACAAGTGAAAATACAAACCAAGAAGCCATATAGTTCTGATATGCCTAAGAAGATTTTATTGTCATTTGTGGTGAAATGAAAACATCATATGACTTGAATATTTAGTTGTGAATATTAGGTTTGGAGTGACCGTTAAGTTAGTCAATACACATTGATTCTTGAGACAAAAAGAAGGTTGCGTTGTTCTTTAGTTTACTTAGATACCGACCTGTTATTCCTTCCCCAATGAGATTTAGTTCGTTTAGTTTCTCCGTTGCATAATGCACCTCCCTGATTGTATATCTTGGACAACCAGGATCCTTTAGTTGAACACCTTTGAATGCTGCCAAGTGAAATTGGCAGAATCAGCATGCATTGTTACTTTTTGGCTAATGCCTTAGTTGGTTACTGGAGCTTTTCAAGGCTTACAAGTAATCTTAGCTGGAGGATTTGATTTATAGTCTCTCTTTAGGCAAATGCAAGAGGCAATGATTATTATTGCGACGACCCCAACAAGGCCTCCAATGAGAATCCAAATGCCTGTTTCCATATAGAGTTCTTGACGGTTAAGAGAATAGAACATGCAATCAAATGAAAAGATCCATATTTGAGAACCAGGTGTTGATTACAGAAATGTTTATGGACTCACCAGTCTTATGTGTCATCTTCCTTTCATCCAGTGCTTGTTTCGCTGCAGACCAAAGAGACTAGTTACAGATGATCTCAGCATTAAGTTTCAACGCAATGATCGTGTAAAAATCTTGCTGAAAATTGAATTTAATGAAATTCATGTGTTTTTAAGATTTGTCCAGCAACTTACTAATATAGATATCTTGCCCAGCAAGGCACGTAAAAACTTTTTGTGCATACTTCTCATCTGCAATTCTGCTACTTATCAATGATACCATCGCCGCAAATCTGCAGACATCAGATTCGATATCTATTGACTCAGCTTTGTAGGATTCGAAATGTGGTCCTTTTATCTCTTCCCAACTCTGCTCGCAGACACCACATATTTGATCCCATTCTCCATCAGAACTCACAAATTTGCAATTTTCATTAACTTATTCAGTTTATTTCCCAACATGTTAGAAACATCAGCAACAGAGTAGTTGGAACAAGCCCCAGCACCACTTGTTAATTTCTCAATCCCACTAGCGAAAGCATCTTCTTCAAATCTCTTCATTGAAGTCAAACAACTTCTCTGCTCGTTGGAATTCAAGTATATCTTTCCTGTTTGATTTGGCCGCCGCCCCAATGCATAGAAGTATTTTTGAAAAGCTGAATCATAGCATTTGTTAGGCAGAAATCCTCCCTAATCTCCCCCTTCACAACTCGAATTATTTGACAATGATGGAAACTGAAAATAGAGGCCGCCATCTACAGGTGAAGGCTGACAATGTGCTAACTCTGTTACAGCGGTGATCATGGTGATAAAAATAAACATAACTGACAAATCCTGAGGATACATCATATGCTTCCCCTCTTGAAATATAGATTTTGCAATGTAGGAAACTACCATAGAATATTTGCTGAGAGCACTATCCTAACACCTTTTGTGTAAAAAAGATTATAAATTTCAGAAACCATAATGAAATATGTATGTTATTCAAAGAAATTCCATTGAAATTGAAACTTTGAATATAAAATTTCTTTATGAGAACTCAAAAGAGGGGTCTCTGTTGCATTAACAAGTTTTAGTGAACACATTAAGACAAGACTCCTGAGAAATAGAGGTAGTGAAAATGCTGTTTGTATTACAAATTTGGATGGTTTAATTTGTACAGACTCAAAAAAGAATTGCATAATGTTGGCAGTTGCGTTTTTTATTAATTAATACAAAACTAAAACGAAAGTGCTAGAATGTGAACTAAATACTCAGTCCGGATGTGTCATATGTTGATTACTTGTTAGCATGAAATGTCGTTTGACAAGAGTTTAGATTGAAATCGACATTATCAAGAATGTTGTCCAAAGAAATAAGTAGCTCACCTGTCTAGCACGTGAGCTGAGGAAATTACTTAGTCATTTAAAACGACTAAGTAAGATGCCGTTTCAAACCTTGTTACGGAGTCATGCTGCAAGCATGTGACTGAGGCTGTTAATTCTGTTAGAATTAGCGGGAAAAGTCGCTGTTGCAGAAAGATCCACAAACCATGTTATAAAAGAGCTGGGTTCTGAGTTTATCATATTGATGAGTGAGAACATTGTATAAAGGGAACGTGAGAGAAAGTTAAACAGCTTGTATTCTTTGTTTTGTTGATGATCTCTGTAACTCTTGAAAGTAATGATAAGTGAAATCACAGTGCTTGTTTCCAGTGGATGTAGGCATCATTAATTTGGTGCTGAGCCACTTAAATTTGTGTGTGTTTTGTCTTTGATTTGTTTTCTAATTCTTGGTTTCTAAAGTGAGCTGAGTAATTCTTGGTGAATGTTGAATTCCAGTAGTGAGTTAAGGGTTCTTGGGGTGGGTTTGATCTCGGTATTTGAGGTCAAATCCTCAACAAATTGGTATCAGAGCCATTGCTCTCTGGCTCAAGATTCAAGAGATGGCTTCGAAGATCGATTTGAAGAAGTTCACTGGCCAAAATGATTTTAATATGTGGAAGATCAAAATGGAGGCTTTGCTGATTACTCAAGGTTTGAGAGATGCCATTGAACCAGCCTCCAAGAAAGAGGGAACATAGGGCTCTTCTTCAACAACTCCTGAACAAGCTGCTGAGATTGATAAGAAGGCAAAGAGTACTATCATTCTCAGCCTTGGGGATTCGGTGATAAGGGAGGTTGCGAAAAAAAGAACTGTTACAGGGCTATGGGAAAAAATAGAGAATCTATATATGACAAAATCTCTTGCAAATCGGCTGTATATTAAAAAGAAAATGTTCTCATTAAGGATGGTTGAATGATCATCACTTGATGAGCATATTGATGAGTTCAAAAAGGTTTGTGATGCTCTAGAGACTATTGATGAAGGTTTGAGTGATGAGAGTAAAGTACTTTTACTAATCAGCTCATTACCTAAATCATATGAGCATTTTGTTGATGCTTTACTATACGGGAGACATACACTTTCTTTGGAAGAGGTTAAATCAGCTCTTGGCATAAAGAAATTGAAAGAAAAGCAAGAGATAACTGACAGTGAGTCTAGTGAAGGTTTAATGGCTAGAGACAGATCTAAAAAGAGGCAAGGCAAATGAAAAAAACCAAAGGAAATAAACAAGAAAGATCTAAGTCAAAACAGAAGCAGCTTAAATGCTTTCATTGTCACAAAGAAGGGCATTGCAAGAGGGATTGCCCTGAAAGGAAGTCCAAGATCAAAGATTCAAAGGATAAGGCAGGAAATGCAGCAATTGCTACAGATGAATCCAGTTATGAAACAGCTGGGGTACTCATAGGCTCCAATGGAAAGACTCAAGATCAGTGGGTTCTTGACTCAGGATGTACCTTTTATATGTGTCCAAATAAAAACAATTTTACTTCATATCAATCATGTGATGGTGGTATGGTGTTAATGGGGAACAATTCCATGTGTAAAGTAGTTGGTATTGGGACTGTCAGCCTGAAAATGTTTAATGGTCTGGTAAGGGAAATTACACAGGTCAGACATGTTCCTGACCTAAAAAGAAATTTAATTTCTATAGGGATGTTAGATCAGATGTGATGTATTATGAAGGCTGAAAAAGATGTGTTAAGAGTAATAAAGGGCTCAATGGTGATAATGAAGGGAAACAAAGTAAATGGCTTGCATGTTCTTAATGGACAAACAACCATATGAGAAGTTAGTATATCTGACAGTGGTGAGGACAAATATAAGCTTTGGCACTTAAGGTTAGGGCATATGAGTGAGAAGAGGTTAAAAGAACTTAAAAAGTAAGGGGTGTTTGGGAATGATTAGCTGAATTCTTTGGGATTCTGTGAAGATTACATAATAGGGAAGGCTTCCAGGATAAAGTTTGAAACTCCAGTTCATATTACCAAAGGAAAGCTTGGTTATATACACTTTAATATGTGGGGACCTGCATAGGTAACTTCTCTAGGTGGGTGTAAGTTCTTTTTAACCTTTCTAGATGATTTTTCAAGAATGGTATGGGTTTATGTTCTGAAAAGTAAAGATGAAGTCCTTGAAAGGTTCAAAAGGTGAAAAGTTTTAGTTGAAAACCAAACAAATTTAAAGGTGAAAGTACTAAGAACAGATAATAGTTTGGAACATTATAACAGGTTATTTAAGGAGTATTGTGAGAAGAATAGTTTTTTGAGGCATAAAACAGCAACATACACACCTTAGCAAAATGGTCTTGCTGAAAGAATGAACATAACATTAATGGAGAAAGTGAGATGCTTGCTGATTCACTCAAAATTAAAAAACTCTTTGGGCAGAAGCCTTAAACGCAGCCTGCTATTTGGCGAATAGAAGTCCATCAACAGCTATAGGTTGCAAGCCAGCAATGAAATTATGGTTAGGAAAGGTAACCGATTACTCTAAGCTCAGAATTTTTGGTTGTAAAGCATATACACATGTGAAGCAGGGGAAGTTAGAACCAAGAGCTTTGAAGTGCAGATTTCTAGGCTATCCTTAAGGGGTCAAAGGCTATAGGTTATGGTGCATTGATTTTAAACCACCAAAATGCATAATAAGTAGGGACGTAATCTTCAATGAAGCAAAAATTTTGAACAATAGAAGGAGCTCTGAGATTAAAGAGAATAAGCCAGAAACTGATTATGAGAAAATTTAGTTTGAGGTGGAGCCTGTTAAAAATAATAAGGCTGAAACATTCACTAGAGAAGAATCATGAGATGTAGATGATGAATATGATGTTATAGAAGAGTCAGAATCAACTGAGAGTTGAGGAGATACTTACCAACTAGCAAGGGACAGAAAGAGAAGAACAATCAGGTCACCAAAGAGGTATACAGTTGCAGATTTAATTGCTTATGCTTTATCAGTTGCTCATGAGATTAATGATGATGAACCAAAAACTTATCAAGAATCAATCACAAGTAAGGATAAGCTGAAATGGAAAAAGGCAATGGATGAGGAAATTGAATCCCTTATGAAGAATGAAACATGGAATCTAATTAAGAAGCCAGAAAAGAAGAAGGTTGTAAGCTGCAAATGGATATTCAAAATCAAGGAAGGGATACTTAGAGTAGAACCTAGAAGATTTAAGGCTAGACTAGTGGCAAAGGCTTCACACAAAGGGAGGGAGTTGATTTCACTGAATTATTCTCTCCAGTAGTAAGGCATGCATCCATAAAAGTCATTCTTGCTCTTGTTACTGTCCAGGATATGCATCTTGAACAAATGGATGTAAAAACAGCCTTTCTACATGGTGAATTACAAGAAGAGATTATAATGGAGTAACATGTAAGGTATGTAGCACTTGGCAAAAAGGATTATGTCTGTTTGCTTAAGAAGTCTCTCTATGGCTTGAAACAGTCTCCTAGGCAATGGTAACTCAGGTTTGACAGCTTCATGGTGAAACATGCCTACAATAGGTGCAACTATGATTGTTGTGTGTATTACAAGGAGATAAGTGAGGGAATGATGATCTACCTACTGTTGTATATTGATGATATGTTGATAGTATGCCATAACAGAACAGAAATTGATCACTTGAAGGGGATATTGAGCAGTGAATTTGAAATGAAGGATATTGGACCTGCAAAAAAGATTCTTGGGGTAGAAATTATTAGAAACAGGAAAAATAAAACAATGTTTTTAACTCAAAAGAGCTACATTGAGAAAGTTTTCATTAGATTTGGTATGAATGAATCCAAACCTGTACTAACACCATTAGCAAGTCATTTTAAGTTGTCTTCAGCTCATTGTCCTTAAACAGTTGCAGAACAGCAAGAAATGTTAAAAGTCCCATACTCAAATGCTACAGGGAGCCTCATATATGCAATGATGCTTACTAGACCAGATATTTCCCATACTGTAAGTGTGGTGAGTAGATTTATGTCAAATCCAGGGATTGATCACTAGAGGGCAGTGAAATGGATAATGAGGTACCTTAGGGGCACTGCAGAGTATGGTCTGTTATATAGTGGATCAGGAAATGAAAGACATATCCTGGTAGGTTATGTAGACTCAGATTTTGCTGGGGATCTCGACAAGAGAAGGTCACTGACAAGTTATTTGTGTACTTTGGGAGGATGTACAGTCAACTGGAAGGCTACATTACAGAATATAGTAGCTCTATCAACCACGTGTTCGAGTATACAAAGAATCCGTAGGTTTCAAGGAAGCCATTTGGTCAAGGGAATGGTCACGAACCAGAGCTGAACAAGGCTCAGTTGCGGTTTATTGTGATAGCTAAAGTGCAATTCACCTCAGCAAAAACCCGATACATCATGAAAAGACTAAACACATTGATGTGAAGCTCTATTTTGTAAGGCTTGAAGTATCCAGAGGTGCTATAAAGCTTCTAAAGATAAATACATAAGAAAATCAAGTTGACATGCTAACCAAAATAATACCTTCTGCTAAGTTCAATCTCTGTATGAACTTAGCAAGGATTTGCAGGAATTGAAGCTGTAAATAGTAAGAAAGAAAGTACTGTGGAGTAACTGGAAGTATTGAGTTCAAGGTGGAGATTGCTGGAATGTGAACTAAATACTCAATCCTGATGTGTCATATGTTGATTACTTGTGAGCATGAAATGTCATTTCACAAAAGTTTAGATTGAAACCGACATTATCAAGAATGTCGTCCAAAGAAATAAGTAGCTCACATGTTTAGCACGTGAGTTGAGGAAATTACTTAGTCATTTGAAACGACTAAATAAGATGCCGTTTCAAACCTTGCTATGGAGTCATGATGCAAGCATGTGACTAAGGCTATTAAGTTTGTTAGAATTAACGGGAAAAGTCGTCGTTGCAGAAAGATCCAGAAACCATGTTATAAAAGAGATGAGTTCTGGGTTTATCAGATTGATGAGTGAGAACATTGTATAAGGGGAACGTAAGAGAAAGTTAAACAACTTGTATTCTCTGTTCTGTTGATGATCTCTGTAACTCTTGAAAGTAATGATAAGCGAAATCACAGTGCTTGTTTCTAGTGGATGTAGGCATCATTAATTTGGTGCTGAACCACTTAAATTTGTGTGTGTTTTGTCTTTGATTTGTTTTCTGATTCTTGGTTTCTAAAGTGAGCTGAGTAATTCTTGGTGAATCTTGAATTCCAGTGGTGAGTTAAGGGTTCTTGAGATGGGTTTGATCTCGGTATTTGAGGTCAAATCCTCAACAGAAAGGTTTGTATGCATTTGTTCTAATGGAATATATGGCTAGTAATATGTGCTGTATAATTATATTTCTTTTTTGATTAACAAATATATTTTTTTTTGCCGGCCTACGCAATTTCAACAATATACCATAATCATATGCTTAACATTTTATTTTATTTTATTTTTTACGGAAGGTCTTTTTAGACAAATTGTTCCAAGGAACTTATTCTAGAGATTAACAGCTCAAGTTACTCCACCTTATTCCTTATATGTCTGTACTGAATTTACAATTGTTCATCAGATTATTAAATGGTGACTTAATGTTAGATACTAATATTTCACTTGAGGGTCTGATTAAATGGTTTTCAAACTGTTTTATTTAAAAAAATTAATTTAAAAAGTCCATGTTGTTTAATAAATTTTTTTAATTATTCTCTATTTTTCACTTGTTGGTATGTCAAATTTGTTTAAATTTTAAGTTATATCAAACATAAATACTATTTTATGCTTGAAGAATTAGATTTTCATCAATTATTATAAGGAATGACAACTCAACAAAGGTGTTTCGAGTAATTTTTAACAATATACATACAAACTGGGTGATTGGATAAACCTATAAGGACTGAGCATTTATTTTACAAATTGTTCGTGCAAATCTTTGTTTGTACTTTTATATAATAGACATTTGTTAAACTTGGCTCTCTAAGAACTTGATCAGGTGATTTTTTAACAACTTTATTTAGTTGGCTACTTGAATTCAAATACAATGATTTCAAAAAGAATAGATTTGTGTTTTTGTTATCTCCTTACTTTTAAAAATAATAACAAACATTATTTTTTATTAAAATATAATACGTTTTTAGATTGAGATTTTCTTGGTTTAACATACATGGCATAGAGAATGCATGGAGAGAGAGTGACGAGAAATTTTAGGATGATACAACTAATTTAATGCATGTATAACATATGTGTTTAAATTTTATACAATCACCAATTATATAATAATTTTTGCAAAATAAATACACATATTATCATAAAATTATTTACTTGCTGTATAAGTGACGTAGTATCTTAGAGATATTTTAGCATTTCTTGACAAAATAGAGCACAATAACAATTGATATGACGCTTGTTGTATCTTTGGATTGTGACAAGTGGAAGAACACAAAACATCCATGATTTCACAATTTGATTCCACAACAAAATATGTTAGGGGTCAATGTCTTCGAAGCAACTGACCAAAAATAAGTAATCAGGACCAAATGTAATCGCAATAATGTGAAAGTCAAGCTAAGCTTTTTGACAAAGCTTAGTGATAAAGACTTGACAAATTGGCCAAAACGTGTTGAACAATTGGCACCAAAGCTTGGAAATTTGACATATGCACGTGGCTAAGCTTGCAAAGATTGAAAGGTTAGCACCGCATGGATGCATTTGTCAATTCTAAATAATTTTGTTACTGATTTAATTGACAATTTGACAAAGGATTTTGTGGAACAGTGCAACATTTTTTGCTATAAATAGGGATGCATTATTCACTTAGAAATCATCCCAAAAATTTGTTAAACTTATAAGTTTCTAATCTTTTGAGAGAAGTGAGAGAAGTGTGTCTGTGGAATTTATATTTCCTGCAGTGTGTGAGAGTACTGGATGTATTTGGGTTCTACGAAGTGAGATTTCTTACTTAAATATTGTACTCTAATAATTGTTAATAATACAATTATTTTTTTCTTATTCCCGTCGATGTAGGCATATTGCCGAACCACGTGAAATTTTGTATTCTTTATTTTTCTGTGATTATTTGGTGCGCTTGATTTCGCATTCCGCGCACAATAAGTGGTATCAGAGTCGACGGTTCGTACATTGAGAGATACGATACTGTTTACATATACGGTACTGTTTACATACGACACTGTTCAAGTATACAGTACTGTTCACGTATATGGTACTATTCCAGTATATAATACTATTTACATACGATACTGTTCACAAATACGGTGGAGTTAACCGTTCGTACTTGGAAGGATTAGTAGCTTGTGTAGTGGTGTGGATTTATGCATGTCTAGGAAAGTTCTATCACAAAGACGATAAGAGCCTAAGGAGACTAGGTCTTAAGTGGGACCGATGTGAACCCTCCAGTCTTTCCTGGAAACTTTTGTAGTACATTTTTTCACGCGTATATACACATAGACACTGATCTTTCAGGTGAGAATAGTTTATTGAGAAAATAGTAGAATGTGAAACTTCCAGAAGTGGAAAAAGATCCACCCAGACTATTCCTAGAGATACTTCAGGTAGGAAGTGAGATTTTCGCCTTTCGGCACCTGTTATAGGTGGTTAGAAGATCGATGTTGAAAAGTTTGATGGGAAAGTCAACTTCGGCATGTGAAGGCATGAAACTATGAATTCTCTTATTCAAATCGATCTCGATATTGTTTTGAAAAATAAAAGGCACTTGTATGATGAAGAAAATTGAGATCGTATGAATGAGAAAGCTTGTGGTCAGATTAGATCTTGTTTGACCAAAGAGGTGAAATACTTGGCTAAAGATGAGGAGTGTGCGATAACTTTGTAGCATACATTGGAGGAGAAGTACCTGCTGAAAAGTCCTGAAAATCGCCTTCATACAATGAGCCAAGTATGGCTTTTGAATAAAGGCTGGGGTGTCAATGTACGATCATGTCTCAAGATTTAAAAAGTTACTTGCTGATTTGAAGAATATTGATGAAGATATTAAGAATAAAGTCAAGGTTATGATTCTGTTACATTCATTACCAGAAGAATATAGTCATTTTATGAGTACCTTGATATATAGAAAAAGCGTAATCATCTTCAGAGATGTCTGCACAACATTGACCAATTTAGAAATTCAGAATAATGATAAAATCATTATTCCAAAAATATCCGAAACTTTGTTTGCCAGAGAAAGGACGATGAAGAAAAAGAAGAAGCGTGGTAGAAAGAATTCCCGATCTAAATCGAAAAGCAAAAACATAGCTCGAGATGAGTGTGCCTTTTGTCATGAAAAGGGCCATTGGAGGAAAGATTGTCTAAAGGCTCAAAAGAGAGATGAGAAGAAACCAGCAGCAGTAATTATGGCACGTGAAGATGAAGACTCTGATTATTCATTAAGTATTACTCATGCAGCATACGTGGCTAGTTCAAACAAATTGATACTTGATACTAGAGCAACCTATCATTTGTGTCCCATTAAAGAATTATTTATGGATTTTTGTAATTTGGAATCTAGTGCAGTTGTGATAGAGAATGATCAACCTTGTTGCACAACGGAGATAGGAACAATTCGGCTCAAAATGTTTGATGGAATGATCAGAGAATTAAAAGAGGTTAGATATGTTCTAACTTTAAAGAAAAATCTAATTTCTATGGGTGTTCTAGAAGCTAAAAGCTATAAGGTTACTATTAAAAATTGTACAATGAAGTTCACGTATGGGCTATAGTAATTCTGCAAGGGGTTCGATGTCACAATTTGTACTATTTGAAGGGAGGTATAATTCATGAAACAAATGTTGCTGAGGCGCACAGTAACACCACTAAACTATAGCATGTGTGACTATGACATGCTGGAAAGAAGCCTTTGTAAATCCTAAAGAGGCATGGACTCTTAAAAGGTACCAAATCATGTAAAATAAATTTCTGTGAACATTGTGTAATAGGCAAGAAACCAACGGTCAAATTTGGTAATGCTAATCACGATACTCATGAGATCCTTGAATATGTTCATAGTGATGTATGAGGACCAACCAAGACTGCATCAATTGGTGGAAGCCATTATTTTGTTACATTTGTTGATGATTTCTCTAGACGTGTGTGTGTGTATACTATGCGAGCAAAGGATGAGGTTCTAGAGATTTTCATGAAATGGAAGAAATTAGTAGAGACTCAAACTAGCAGAAAGATCAAAATATTGCGTTCTGACAATGGGGATGAATATACTTATGATCCATTCTTGCAAGTATGCCAGAATGAGAGTATTAAAAGACATTTCACGGTGAGACATACTCTGCAACAGAACGGTGTGGCTGAGCATATGAATCGTACTTTGCTGGAGAAAGCACGATGTATGTTATTTAATGCTGGTTTAGATAAAATGTTTTGGACTGAGGCTTTGAGTTACGCAAGTCACTTGATAAACTGGTTGCCTTCTGCTGCAATTAAAGGTAAAACTCCTATAGAAATGTGATCTAGAAAGCATGTACAAGACTATAATTCCCTTTGTATATTCGGGTGTCCAGTTTATTATCATGTCAAAGATGATAAATTGGATCATCATGCTAGAAAAGCTATCTTTGTGGGATTCAAAGGTGGAGTAAATGGCTTTAAGCTTTGGAATCTCGAAGATAAAAAGTTTGTGTGTAGCAGAGATGTCACGTTTGATTAAGCTTCAATCATGAAAGCTTCAATCATGAAAGCTTCAAGTTCTGAGCAGGTGGAGAACAAGACCACAGAGGTATTGCAGCGGGTGGAGTTTGATGCAACTCCATATATACCAGTTAGTTCTACATTAAAGAACGGTTCAACTATGAAGGGGACACCTAGAGTCAAAGAAGATGTTATTTCTTCTGATGTCCCACAAAATGTAGAAACAACTGATGACGTAGATAATGATGATTCTATATCAATAAGGAGGCCAAAAAAATAGATAAAGAAACCTGGATGGCTTACTAAAGATATGGTGGTAGCCTATGCACTTCTAATTATTGATGATGACATCCCCAACACTTTTGGTGAAGTATTACGCAACAGTGAAAGTAATCAGTGGAAGTTAGCCATGGAAGAATTGATGAAATCTCTCCATCAAATCGACTTGGGAACTTGTGAAGTTACCGAAAGGAAAAAGGGCAATTAGCAATAAATGGGTCTACACCAAGAAGCAAGGATCTCGAAATCAAATAACTCCTCGATACAAGGCAAGGCTCATTGCAAAAGGTTTTGCTCAGAAGGAATGTATTGACTATAATGAAGTTTTCTCTCCAGTCGTAAAACATACTTCCATTCGTATCCCACTTGCCTTGGTAGTTGAATATTAGTTAAAGTTGGCTCAATTAGATGTTAAGACGATGTTCTTGTATGGAGATTTGGAGGAGAAAATCTATATGACTCAGTCTTGTGATTTCAAAGTTGCTGAAAAGGAGAATCATGTGTGTAAATTGATTAAATCCTTGTATAGACTGAAACAGTCACTAAGGCAATGGTACAAGAGATTTGATCAATTCATACAAGAATAAAAATTTACCAGAAATGAACACGATTACTATATTTACTTTAGAAGACTACAAAATAGAGCTTTTATTTATTTATTACTCTATGTCGACTATATGCTTATAGCTTCGAAGAACAGAGGTGAGATTGAAAGATTAAAGAAGCAGCTGGCTTCTGAGTTCGAGATGAAATATTTAGGTGATGCATAGAAAATACTTGGGATGGAAATTCATAGAGACAAGAAGAATGAGAGCGTGTGGTTGACTCAAAAATCTTATTTGAAGAAGGTGCTAGAAAGATTTGGTATGGATGACAAAACTAAACCAGTGTGTACACCTCTAGCTCCTCATTTCAAATTAAGCTCTTTTTTGTGTCGTACATCCCAAAAGGAGCATGATTATATGGCTCGTGTTCCATATGCTAGTGCTGTGGATAGTCTTATGTATGCTATGGTATGCACAAGGCCTGATATATCTCAAGCTGCCAATATAGTTAGTCGATACATGCATAATTCGGGTAAAGACCATTGGCTTGCGATAAAGTGGATTCTCCAATATCTGTATGGGACAGTTGATGTTGAGTTATTATTCAAGAAGGATTGTGGTCAACAATGTATTGGGTATTGTGATTCTGATTTCACCGGAGATCTTAACAAGCGAAGATCAACAATGGGCTACGTATTCATATTAGGTGGAGGTTCGATTAGCTGGAGGTCGATTCTGCAATCGACAATTGCTTTATCCACTACGGAAGCAGAGTATATGGCAGCAACTGAAGATGTAAAAGAAGCTATCTAGCTGAAAGGCTTGTTAGGAGATTTGGGAGTAATCGAGGAGAATATTGCGGTCTTCTGTGATAATCAATGTGCGATATTTCTCACGAAGAATCAAACATATCATGCTCAGGCAAACCACATTGATGTGAAATATCATTATGTGAGAGAGGTTATTGATGATAGTGATGTGTTATTGAAAAAGATCGATACGAAGGATAACTCATCAGATATGCTGACGAAGGTAGTGTCTGGAGTTAAGTTTCAACATTGCTTGAAACTAATTTAAATCCTTCAAATGTGTTAAGTTTGAAAAAATTTTGAATTGTGGTTGGCTTGATCCTAGATTATGGGTACGTAGACAGTCACAGAGAAGCAACCACTTTGGGAATGATGGTTTATTAGTAGTCGGCTAAAATTTGAATAAATTTTCGCCGAGATGGAGATTTGTGAAAGTCAAACTAAGCTTTTTGACAAAGAAAAACTTTATGATAAAGGCTCAACAAATTTGGCCAAAACGTGTTGAACAATTGGCACCAAAGCTTGGAAATCTGACATATGCACGTGGCTAAGCTGTAAAGATTAAAAGGTTAGCACCGTATGCATGCATTTGTTAATTCTGAAGAATTTTGTTACTGATTTAATTGACAATTTGACAAAGGATTTGGTGGAACAGTGCAACGTTTTTTGCTATAAATAAAGATGCATTCTTTACTTGGAAATCATCCCAAAATTTTGTTAAGCTTATAAGTTTCTAAGCTTTTGAGAGAAGTGAGAGAAATGTGTCTAGAAAATTTGTATTTCCTGCAGTGTGTAAGAGTACTGGGTGTATTTGGGTTCTAGGAAGTGAGATTTCTTACTCAAATATTGTACTCTAATAATTGTTAATAATACAATTATTTTTCTCTTACTCCCGTGGATGTAGGCATATTGCCGAACCACGTAAAATTTTGTATCCTTTATTTTTCTGTGATTATTTGATGCGCTTGATTCTGCATTCCGCGCACAACAGATAAGTGGTAATTATAGGCTTGCTAAATTAAGATGGCCATAATTTATTAATTTTACAATAAAATTATAAAATTTTAAATATTTTTCAAACTCAAAATTCATTGGTGGGTGTGTAGAGCGTCGTTATTTTTTACTTCCCGTCTTCAAATGTAATTTTAATCGAGGGCAAGTAGAGTAATGCTTTTACCTCCTTTAATATCCTTATAACACCTCGTTTTTCATAATCTTAATTCTGTTACTACTAGAAATTACGTAAAGGATAAGTAAGAATTTAATTACACTAAAATATTTTTACAAATCATGAACTCCCAGCGTTTTTTTTAAGCCTAGTATTTGATACATTTATTTTTGTTGATAAAATAAAATAAAAAAATAATTTTGAAACAACTAAGAAATGAGTTGCCTAGCATAATAGTTTTATTATAATTAATATATTCTAAGTGATTGTAAAACTTTTTTGTAATTCTATAGTCTTTTGTATAATTTTTTCATAAAGGGTTGAGATATAAAAATAAAAAATGGTGTTTCTAAAGAGTTTTAATGGGGTGTTAGGAGCTCTACTCCTAGAAATAAATAGGTACTTTCTTAATGGGCACAGTTCAGAGCCCAAAACGTGGTCCGCTCTTGATTGGTCTCGATGGGCCGAGTTGGCCACTTGACCCAGCAACGTACTATATAAATCAAATGAAATCCAGTGAGCTAAGAATCTTAGTTGTTTGAGAAGAACAAGTAACCACACTGTTTCTTTCTGTCAGCTGCAAGTTTCTACCTCTCGAAATTGGAATTTTTTTGGTACTATTAGAAGTTTATTTGAATTTGATTAACGAAATTATTAAAGAGTAAGCAACATACAAAACAGTTACTGTTTTAGGGCTTGTGAGCTTAAATATAATGGAGATTGAAACCAAGGTAGCAATCGGAGATCCGAAAATCGATTTATTCGAAGGCGATGACGAGTTTGAAGAATTTCAGATCAATCAAGGTCTTTTTTTACTTATTATATTTATTAAATAGATAATTGTGGTTATATTTATTTGTTATTTCAATCTTTGTTCGATGTTAATTAACATTCTGTTATTTTATTTCTCTTTCTGTTCTCTACAAAAATATATAGAAAGAAAGGCTAAAGTACTCATTTTCTTTTTTTGAATTTCAATTTATTATTTATTTGTTTATATAATTTCTTTTATGGCTAATTGCTGAGATGCATTTTGTAGATTGCAATGTAGAACTTGAATTGGATTAGGGGAATGTTAATTAAAGACATGACTGATACACCATTTTAGAAAATAAAAAGATGCTTTTGAGAAATATGAAAGCTGGAAGGATGAATGATTTGGTAGACATGGGAGAATTTTATGGATACTTGAGATAGTTTATGTGGGCAATCTCTAGGGCAAAGCTTCGTTTCGCATTTTTGTCTGGCAACTACGGCTTTGTTCTAAAGTATTTGATAAATACTAGCAGCCATGTAGTTTGCTAGTTAAGAGTCTATGCCACAGCATGTTAATCAAAACCCCTATTACCTTTACTGAGATTATCTAAATTTTAATCTGCAAGTCATTTTTATCTAACATTATAAATTTTTATTTCACAGGCAGAGCTTCCATTTCATAGCAGTACTACGATAGTAAAAGGAGCCATAGTTTCACGAGGATAGGATGGTTTATATTGTACTATAAAAAGGTTTTACATTAGATGTGTTCTTACAAATTGGTCTTTAAGTGATAATTGAATTCTATCTGAAGTTTATTGTTGGTACATGGTTTTGGTTTGGATTGAGTACAGTCAAACAATAAATTCACAAGACTATAGTTTGACGTATAATGTGATGTTATAATTATTTCCTTTTTACTCTTTGAAAAGGAAGACAAAGAATATAAGAAAAAATTTGGAACTTTGGAGAGTTTTCTCTTCTCTTGCTGGGATTTCCCTTATATTTGGATATAAATTTTAAATTGTTTGTCATTCACTAACTAAACGTCTTAAAATCAATGTTTATACACGCTTGTCCTTGTAAGCATTTCTGTCTTCTTGTAGTGCTGACTGAAATAAGAAAAGAAGCAGTAGATAATGGTGGTGGGTTGGTGGTATTGGTGCTAGTGATGGCTATGGAGGAGTGTTTGAGAAATGAGTTTGAATAAAGAGTGTTGATGAAGGGGGATATTACAGGAACGGAACTTACGATTATTAGAACTTTAGCATTAAGATAGAAATCAAAACTATTTACTTTTTTTATTTAGTCATCAATATTGTGTTGTTAGAAAGGTCAAGTCAAGAAAGCAAATCATACAGAACATTTTAATGACTCTCAACCGAATCTTTTCCAGAAAGAAATCAGGCCTTGTTAATTCAACTAAGATTAATTTCCTAAACCTTGATGGTTGAGGACTTGCCGCAGCCTTATTTGTTTCGGTCTTTTTGGAACTATTACCACATCTTCAGAACTATTTGATGCCTATTCCCTTTGCCTTTTTCTTTCCTATTACTTTTATGTGATAAAGCACTATAATACTTAGCTGTAACAATTAGCTTGTCTAAACTAGCTTTGACTGACGAGTGACGATAAGAGGCACTTTCTGAAACCCAGTTAAGAAGTTGTGTCTGAGCCATCGGAAATGCTTTGGTAAATTAATAGAAAACAACCTTGGCAGGCAAATTTGGAAAGAGACATTGGAGTACCATGTTCTAATTTTGCAGTGTGAACCCAGAAGACTAAAAGTTCTTGTTGATTGGCATGTAATTGCATGAGAGACAGTGCAGCTTTACAGCTTCTGAAATGTTCATCTTTTATTTATTATTTCATAAGTTACAAGCAGTGTTTGTATCCTAAAATGGTGAATGTTTTGAAGTAGGTTAGCAGATAGTATCCGAATAAGATGCAGCATCACTGCTTGCGTTACCTTTTATACTTTTGAGTGTCATATTGCAAGGATGATAAAGCATTGTCGTAATAGTTACTATTTGTTGCTGCTCTCATATGTTGTATTTTGTACTATAAATTCCTTTAGAGTTTTCACGTGCTGTGTTTATGTTAAACTGCCTGCATATAATGTTGAAAATTTTGAATGCCCATCTGTGACCATTTGTGTTGCATTTATATTTTAATTGTTGGTACATCATATTTTTCTTTAAATTTAATGTGAATTGATTTATTAACAGAAGGGGATGAAAAGGAAGAAGGAAAAGAGATAACACAGCAATGGGAAGATGATTGGGATGATGATGATGTCAATGATGACTTTTCCCTGCAGCTGAGAAGAGAACTGGAAAACAATTATAAGAAGAGCTAAGTGTATGCTCCCTTGTTTCTCTTGTTACCGCGCCTCACTTTGGATGGGATAATGTCGTATTGTTTCTCAATTATCTTTTTTGGGGACCCAAGGATAGTGCATTCAAATCTGAACTTGCCACTTGAAGTTTAAATGTTGTTGTCTTTTCCTTGCATGTTTAGACAATTTGATTACAAGCAACAGCTGTGGCTCAAGATGACACGTTGCATCTGTACTTTTTCTCCGACCAACTGCTACTAAATAATATCCCACTTATGTGGAAGCTGCTACCAAGTACCAAGTGTCAGGATTCATTTGTAGATTCATTCTCTCGTATTTAGTCCGAGATCGAGCACAACAGTGAATGAAATTAGGGTTATGGATATGCCGACGTTTGACATCTCAATGTTTTACTGTATGTTTGTTGTTTCTTAAGGAATTTAATTTGATGAACCGATTTGCTCTATGATCCTGCGGCAGGAAGATAATCCATGCTATTACGTAATCTCGTGCTATTGACTTATGCCCACACATGATGTGACTATGCTTCAACTTTGTTCATTAATTGGTCGGGAAAACAGGGAGGTGCAACAGCTGGAGAACAAAAACCAAAAGAAAACAACGATCAATGATTTTAAGAAAAGGAAAGCTCCATCATCTCCTTGCGGAGTTCTCTGGATTTACAAATGTCAGTCTCACAAGAAAATGGCAGCTTAATTCGTCTCCAGCAAGCGACGCGAATCCAAAGTGTTAATGACAAAGCGACACGAGTATAAAATGCGTCCCTCTGTCCCCGAGAGGTTGTCGGCCAGACCCACCGTAGGTGGCGCATCAAATCAATGAAAAAAACAAGCTTGATGGGTTCTACAACTGAGAGACTAAAAGTATTTTTATTGTATTATAATTATTTAATATTTACGTATATTTATTTTTGGAAAATTATTGATAGTTATTTTAATTTATAATACATATGTTGTATATGTACGATGGCTGATTCTACATCATCTTCTAGAGAACATATGATAGGTTCTACAGCATTCATGCATCAAGTAGGTCCCACCTTGACCATTGTTGTGATTCTTGTTAGATTTGTGTCAAATTATTTTCTTGATGCTCAAGTTTGTGTTTAAACTCATTTTTCCTGCCTTCAAAATTTTACTTTCGAAAACTTTTCGGCTTCTTCTTTTTTACCATTGTTTCGGAGCCTGGCGGGTATAAATGTATGAATATACATTTTAGTGGATTATTGTGACTGATAGAATTCAGTTGGATGATAGACGATCTAGAACATAAAGGACGAAATATAATAATCGTAACATAGAAAATAAGAAGGCAATTTAACAGCCCCTTTCGGCTCTTGCTAAGGGGCTCTTGCTATTGTCAATTAGTGACGTTGCTCAATTTGCAAGTCTCATCAAGAAGCATGTCCAAGCAACGCCAAGACGAGCCTTTCCCCTCTTCCATGGCTTTCGTCGCAATCTCAGACAACTCCTTCACCTTAGTCCTTGTCTTCTCACCCTTCTCGCCTCCCATCAACTCCCGCACCGTCTTCTCTAACCCTTGCCATTTCACAAACCCTCTCACCGATCCGTCACAAGTCTCCACTCTTAACCCCACTTTGATCTCTTCAGTGACCATCCTTGCATTCAGCGGCTGCTCCGCCATCATAGGCCAAGCCAGAATCGGAATCCCTGCACATATGCTTTCCAGCGTCGAATTCCATCCGCAATGGCTTAAAAACCCTTGTACACTCCCGTGCCGCAAAATCTCCTTCTGATCAACCCAGTCCCTCACCACAAGTCCTCTCCCTTTAACCCTCTCTTCAAACCCGTCTCCGAGCTCCGACTCTGCCTTCCTTATCACCCACAGGAAATTCACCTTTGATTGTTCTAATCCTGTCGCTATTTCCTTGAGTTGTTGAGCTGAGATCTCCGCTTGGGACCCGAATGCTACGTACAAAACGGAGCTTCCTTCATCAAGCTTTCTGTCTAGCCACTTAATCCATGCTGATTTGGACAGTTCGTTTTTCGGTTCTTCATTTTTCGGGGGTAACTCGGCAAGACAAAGCGGCCCGACACACCAGGATTTAGGTTTACCTACACGGTTGCAATGATCAGCAAAGAGAGGCTCAAGCTCATAAAAGCTGTTGACAATCATACCATAACTGTTTGAAGTCGAGACAATTTGGTCAATAAATAACTCAAAGTGAGGACCCTTTGGCTCAGGGTCCGTGATTGGTGGATCAAAATCTTTTTTTGTGATCTTAATCCATGGAAACTCAGGCAGAGTTAGTAACTCATCATCTGACTGAACACCCGACAGCAGCCGGTTTTCCCCGACACTTCTTGACACAGACATAGCATAATTGTTCATGCCATAGAACACAAACCTCGGAAAGCCGAACTTATTAGCGGAGTCTAAAGTCCACCAGAGAAAGCCATCAGAGACCATGAAGCTGACACGCGGAAGGGTCTCGAGTTCACGTTCAAAGTGTGGCTGCATGAGCTTGGTGGCTCTGGTGAAGGGAACATAGAGTGACATGGAGGGAAGTTTATCCGTGCTCTGGACGCCAGCGGGAATTTCAGGGACGTTTTCGGGATATGGGATGTCGATGATGGAACAGGCAGCAGTGCTACTGTTGGACAGAAACTTGGAGGTGAAAGGACGGTTGGCCGGAGTGGTGAAGACGGTGACGGTGACACGTGGACGACGGAGAAGGAGTTGAGCTAGGTGGAGGATTGGTATAATGTGACCTTTGGACATGAATGGGAATAAAACCACATGTTGATCAGAAGAAATTGAACCCATGCTGGCTGATGTTGTGTTTCTCTTTCTTGTTTATGGGGTTTAAATTTGTTGAAGTGTGCTGATCTTTTATACCCGGAGAAATTTTATAATTCATTAAATGTATTATAATCAGTCATACAATAGTTATATAACATTACTATACGTATACATTTTTTTAAAAAAAATTATCACACGATATAAATAATAATATTTTTTTTAAGAGACTATTATTTATGATATTTATAATTATATAAATATTGAGATTTATTAATATCAATTTTGATATAATATTGTTCAGATTTTAAATCCTCTTAAATATTCGAGAGACGTCAAATTTTTATATTTAAAAAAAAAATTGTTTTCACTTAAATTCTGAAACTTCAAAGAAAAAAATATAAATTAAATCCCTATAATATAGCTTAAACCACTTTTAATTATTTGAGCTAAACCCAAGTAATTTATAAAAAATAATTATATTAAATTAATAGAAACAATTACCTTACAATTAATATAAGATACATACACTCATAAATTAATTTGAATTAAATGAAGCCTATAATCAATTTGTGAGTGCATATAACTTACGTTGATTTTAAGATTGAGAAATCCAAAATTAATTAGACTTGATGAATAATCAATTCACGCAGCCTCATTTGAAGTGCATTAATTGAGAATCTACCTAACAAATTGATGTGCGTGCGTGATGAGGTCAATGCGATGTGTTGCTGTTTTGCTGATAATGACTTCTTGTGGAGGAGAGAAAATAGACATAAGAGTGCTCGTCAAATCGGGGTTAATTCAGAATTAAAATTTGGTATGTATTTTAGGTGATGTTTGGTTGAGAGGAGTGAATGATGGAGAAAAAAGTAATTGATTTTTTTTTATTTGATTACATAAAATATATAAAAATTTAATTTTTATTAAAATTTAATATTTATTATCACATAGAATTTGAATTCTACACCAAAGAATGAAGAAATTAAATTATTCTTATATTGAAAATTAAAGTTTTTAAAATTATTTTTTAATATTTTAACTTATTTTATATTATTAGTAATTTTATTTTATTAATTTAATATTATAAATAATTTTATATTAATTAAATTTAATGAATGATTTAAGAAATTTAATAAAATAAATAAACTTATTTATTTATTTATTTAATATGAACATATAGAAATATAAATTAACCGTTGACGCAACTTCACCGGACCGTCACTGAACCTCCGTCGGCATGTCACCGGACTTCTACCGGAAAGTCACCGGACCTCCCATTGACTGCCTTTATTTGTATTAAATTATATTTCATATTAAATTATATTAAATAGTTTAGTATATGAAATTTTTATATTTTATATTAAATATAAATCACGAATTGTGATAAGACTTTTTGACATTAAAAAAAGTTTGGTATTGGTATTAAATTATATTTTATTATTAATATAGGTAATTTAGTATTTAAGGTAAAAGATAAATTTGTATAAAAAAATTATAATTCATTTCAATATCAAATTTTATGCCAAACCAAACAATTAAATTTAATTTTACTATTCTCCTCCACTATTTTTTTTTCCTTCCTTCCGCTCTTTTTCTCTCTTTTCTTTTCTTTAAACTAAACATAGCCTTATGCTGTCATAAATTAATTTATTGTAAAAGTTAATTTACCACGTCATAAACTCATCTTATTTTATTTTCTTTATTTTTAAAAAATAAGGACACTTCAATTGGTGCATGACCGAAGGGTGAAGTCTGAACTGCCTCTTGTAAACTGGAACCAAGTATCTTCCGAAATTTGTCCGTAAACATACAATTTAGAGTTAGGTGACGATTGGTAGATTGCGAATATATTTCTACTTTAATCACGCTGTTATCGCGGTGCTTGTGATGTTAACATATATAATTATTGCAAGGCATTCTAGAACGTCAAAAAAATTGGGAGATATTTAATGTGCTTTAGCCTATTCCAAAACTTTTAGGAGGTGTTTGGTTGGAAGGTGAGGAAGGGAGAAAGAGAAGTAATTTAAATTCCTTATTTATTTCCTTTGTTTGATTTACCATAATTTATAGGAATTTAATTTCCATAAGAATTTAATATACATCATAATGTGGAATTTAGATTCCACATCAAAGAGTGATGAATTTGAATTCCTCCTCTATTGGAAGCCAAAACATCCAAAATTACCCTTTCAATTTTTATTAACTTGTTTAATATTATCAAATAATTATTATTTATAATTTTATTTTATTAATTTAATATTATAGATAATTAATTTTATATTAGTAAAAGTTAAAGTAATGGTTTAATAATTTAATAAAATCACTTTATTTATTTATTTAACTGTAAAAAAATAAAAATACAAATTTAAACACTTGCCGGACCACCACATTGCCGCCGCCGGAACTCGCGCGTGGATGTCACCGTCCGTACCGTTGGCGTCGCCGGCCGACGCTAAACGCCGTTATACCATAACACAATAGAAAAATTAATCTATCTTCCTCAAATCCGGTTAAAAGAAATTGGAAAACTTTCTAACAATCTCAGATCCGGACAAACATCAAGTATTTTGGCCAAATAAGTTGTTTCAATCCATAGATCGTCAAGTTCTGAGTATTTTCATATAATTCTTGAGTTGAAATGACATGGTGGAGTGGTGGCGGCGGTGGCGGCTGATTTTGTTTTTCAAATAAAATTTTAAAATTATAATATATTAATTAAGAAATTATTTGTATTATGTCATAATTTATTTAGAAATAAATTAAATTAAACTAATTTTAAAATAAAATTATGTTAATAAACTTTTTAAATGGAGTTTAATTATAAATATAATGATATTATCTAAAATAAATTTTTATTAGGTATTTATATAATATATTAAATATAAATTTATTGTTTAATTTTTTAATTATATTTATGCTAAATATTAAAAGTTTAACACTAAAGGGTAAAAATGTCCAAATAAAAATTAGGACATTTCCTTTCTTTGTATAATTTTAGAACAAATCAAACATTAGAAAATAATTTTAATATACTCTCCTCTCATTTCTTCCACTTTCCCCTACTCTCCTCTCCCTTCCTTTCTTAAAACCAAACACCTCCTTAAGACTTTTGACTAGTCGAAGAAAAATAAACAACGAAGACAGGTGATAAGGTGACGATGGGTGGACTAGTGAGTAATTTTGGGTGGAGTTATAATTTTGTAAGAAAAAAGGGAAATTTACAATAATAACCCAATAAATTTTCACTTTTTTACAACCAACCCCCCCAAGTTTATCCTATCAACATTAGCCAAAGCAACCTCCAAATACCAAAATTACCCCCCCCATTCTCAACCTCTCCATTTTTGCTACCCCTCTCCCTCTCCTCCGTCTCTCCCACTATCACCAAAAATTGGCTTCCGACGACCTTAGTCATCACCGGCGGCTTCCCGAAAACATTCTTCGGCAACCAACAAAATCAAACTTGCAGTGAAGATCGGAAAAAAAAACTTAGGTAAAAACCCTAGACTTTGATCCATATTTTATTTTATATTCTTGTTCCATGTTGTTATTTTGTTGTATTGATGATGGGGAGTGAAAAATGAAGAGTTTGTGAAGTTGTTGGTGTGGAAAAAATTGGCGGTTGAAGTTCGAAGGGATTAAGTGGCTTCGGACAGCCATTGGTACGCATCAAGTGCGACAAAGCACCTGTCGCACATGTTCTGTGCGACAGGCTGCTTTTGATCGATGCGTGCCACAGTAGCGGTTCGAGCCCTCGCGTCGGCAAGCGATCGGCGTGACATCGGCGGCAAGCGCCGACATCGCTGCGTTGGCATGTGATTGCGCGACTTGCGGCGACGGGTGCACTGTCGCCGCCATCGGCCAGCGATGTCGCGCGCTGATGTCTGTGAGCGCCCGTCGCCGCCATCGTAGCGCGATGTGGCGCGGCATCGATCGCGCCCGTCTTGCGGTGTACATAATGCAGGTCGACAGGCGACTGTCGTAACAATTTCGTATTTTTTTTTATTATTTGAAGTTAATTTCACTCCTATATGTTTATGAATGTAATGTAATTATGTTAAAAATTTTGTAGATACATGGAGAAATCAGAAGAATCACAAGAATCAGAGGAATCACAAGAATCAGAAGAATCAAGAATTGAATTAGGCAAGATGAAATTAGCTTATGCCGATCACTTTCCGGAGTGAATTTCGAGTATGTGTAACTTTGCTACCATCATAAAAGTCATTGAGTGAAAATTGACGAAACGGCAATTGCGTCTATTCAAGAAAGATATATTTGGGTATTTCTTGGAGTGCCGAAGTTTTCCTTTTAGTGGCGTACTTTTGCATAATGTGATGCTTAGACAAGTGGCCCATGGGGATTCCGAGAGAGATGAGCAGTTATGATTTCAAATTGGTGAGCATTTGATACGCTTATCAATTGGCAAATGGTGTTTGGTTACTAGACTTACCTATGGTGTAGATACTGCAGTAACAGATTTAACAACAATCCATAGGCTACTGAATACATATTTTGGTGGTTTATTTCGCAACATCACTCTTAAGTAATTCGATGCATTATTTGAGGAGTTGGACTTCGAGACTATAGCCGATATGGATGCATTAAAGATCACACTCTTTTATTTTGCAGACAGAATTTTAAATGGAAGAAAAAGTCATTGTCAAATCAAATTTTCATGGCTTAACGAAGTAGATAGTATTCAACACTTCCGAAATCGTCCATGGGGTAGTTTGTCGTGGGAAATAATATACGAAAGTCTTGACAATGCACTAAGCGAGAAAGACGAGAAATTTAAGACGATTCGACTGAAAAAACCAAATCATAACATTGAAAAGTATAATGTTTACGGCTTCACATCCGGGGTTCAGGTGCGATGTTTTTTTTTTTTGACCAATTAGTTTTGTAACAACATTAAATATTTAATGGTATTTTTAATAACTTTATTACTTTGGTTGTTGCAGGCTTGGATTTACGAAGCAATTGGTGGTCTCCCGTCAGCATGGGTCATGAAAACGAAGAACGACATGCCCCGTATCGTGCAATGAAAACCCATGGCTTCTTTTAAAATAAACTTTACTGAAGTTTATTCGTTCTTGAACGACGAATCTCGTCTGGTATGTAATATATATTGGTAGACGTATAATATTATTTTTTACGTTACTAAATGCGAGGAATTCATGGCAGGGGAACTTTTTACAAACTCTTGAGCCAAATGCAAAGGAGTGTCGCAAAAAATATTGGCTGACTGTGAATGATTACATGCCACGTATTCCAAGTTGGGTTTATAGGGTCGGTATCCCATAAGTAGTATTATTTATTTACTTGAAATTTCTTGAGTATGATATAATTATTTGTTATATTTCTACAGCATCAACCTTCAATTAACGTGCCGCCGCCCATTACAAGGCAATCAGAAGAGTATGACGACATTCCAAGCCCAACACTAGAGCAGCATCATGACACATCTGGGAATGAGCAGCCTGTAGAAGACCATCAGGAGCAAACAGATATTTCTGATAACCCACATGATTACGAGGTTATAAATTATATATGTTTTTCATATATAAATCATTCTAGCAATGCATTATTATAATTTTTTTTTTCTAATAGTTGAGGACAAAGCATCATTATGATTACATGAGACGACGAATGAACAAGATTGATCGTAACATTTATGAACTTAAGTCCGAATTTAAAGAATTTAAAGAAACTGTGGTGGGATTCATCGATTCACTGAGTAAACATTCACAGAAGGATACTCCGACTGGACACTCGTATGCGGTGAGCTAATTTAAATTTAACAATTATGTTCATTTAGCTTTTAATCTTATTTTTAATTTATATGTTCATCCTGCCGAATGGATAGGCCGGTAATGAGCATGGAGGGTATACAGATGTTGGCCACCAAAATTTGTCCACTCTCACGTCATTGTATAGTTTCTATGAGGATGTTAGTGGGGAGAGCGTGCAGGTCTTCACTGAGGCACCTCCGAGCATTAGTAAGTTCGGCCAGGCGTATAGACCGTCGTATGTCTTCAATAATCCTAATTTGATTCCTCCAATTGGGAGAGGAAAAAGAGCGTCGAGATCTCTACCTTGCTACGAATCATGGGCATGCGATTGGCGAGAATGCGGTGTGGATATAAATCCTTGGAGTTGGAGGATCGAGTACATATGATGAGTTTGACCGATGATTTGCTGGTGATATGACAGTGCATCGGAGAGTACAAAATCCGCGATCATTCTTTGAAGTAATTTTGGGTCATACTTCGATGGGATGGTTAGGTGACGAGGTAATTTTGTTACGTTATGTATATAAGTGTTGTGAAGATGTGCATTATTTTTTTTTGTTTTACATTGACATATTTATGGTCTTCCACAACATATTCGCTAGTGTGTTCGCATGATTAGCGAAAAGCAACAGCAGTATCCGGATGTCTTACCTCAGCGTGTCATACATACAGATACATTTTTTTGGGTAACGTGTCAATATAACTTATAATTACTGTTTTTTATTTGTTTGAGTGTTGTATAGGTAAGTAATTTCTGCATTTTTTTGGTTATCTATGTACTAGGTGTTCTTGAATCATTTATGGAACAACGGAAAGTGTGCAGTTGATTCATTAGTATACAGCGATAGTTTAACTAGCTATATTAGTGGGTGGCAGCACATAATGTCCAAACCAATGACAGATGTCGATGTGGTGTGTATTCTATTGTATTTTACGTGTTTTGAATTTCATAAATAACGATCATATCGAATTGATGAGGATTTTTTTATAAACAGGTATTTATCCATATTAACGTAGACCGCCAGCATTGGGTACTAGCATGAGTAGACTTCCGTAAGAGTAAAGTATGGATTTATGACTCGTTACGGGCATCTTCCCTCAATTGTTGGAATATGTTGGATTCTACAACACCCGACCAGAGTTACGGAACGCCAACCCTTGAAAAGTTGTCGCAGTTAAGGATGTGCCGCAACAAGAGCCCGGTACTGGTGATTGCGGTGTTTTTTTATTGATGTTTACGATGTATTTAATGTTTAGGCTGAAATTAGAGTTTAACAGTAGCCATGCGGACTACTTTAGAAAGAAGATTGCAGTTGACATTTTTAATGACGATATAGTATTGTAAGCATTGCAGTAATATAAATGTCAAAACTTTAATTTTTATCGTATAAGCGTATTTAAGCTTATATTATGCTAATGCTCACATTTTAATATGAAATAAAATAAAAATTAGTATAATGAACGTTCATTATATATAACGGTACAATAGATAAAAAATAACAATCTTTCGAATTTAATCAAGCGAAGCAAAACAATTAACTTCGACTCGGCGCAATGGGATTCTTACATCGCTTACGGTTATGTCCCAATTCATTACACCGTCCACATCTAACAGTCCTCTGGTTAATGTCCTCGCCAGCTGAAGGTATTCTGAGCTTTTTACGACGGCCGGGTGGTGGTGCCTCAACCGGTGGATAAATGTGCATCTCTCGAATTTCAACTGGAACATCCCAATCATCCACGTCGCCAACGGGTTCCACAGGTTGTGGATAAGCCATCACCAATGCTTCTTTAGTGTAAAAATCAGAACAAAGGTTTATATAATCCATTCGGATAGTTAGACAAGCCGCAATTGCATGAGCACAGATAAGCTGATCAAGCTGAAATACTCTACAGGAGCAAGTTCTCTTGTGTATGTCAACTAAGCCTTCTTTAATCCCACCACCAACAACTTGAAACCGATTCGGAGACACAGGACGAATGATCATTCTTTCAGCTATAGTTTTTCTCTCACTGACTATTTCATCTGCCCATGTTGTTAGCCGAGAACTCATTGATTCGGCAACAATTTTTCTATCATAAAATCATTGCTGCAATGTTTTTCTAAAGTGATCAATAAGATGATTAACTGGAAATTTTCGCGGCTCTCTCATTAAAGAATTAACACTCTCTGCAATGTTGGTGGTAAGTATACTATATCTCCTACCTTCAAACTGAGACCTCGCCCAATTACATGTACCCACATTATTCTCTAAGTAATCAGCCGCACCCGAGTGGAGCATCCACAAACCTTCAAGTTGTCTTTTAAATTCTTCGTGTCCATATGCTTTTGCTGCATTAATAAAGGCAAGTTCAAATTCATCCCAAAGAGCTTTAGACATCCTGAACTTCGACTTAATATTACCTTTCACATGATAAAAACAAATGCCATGAACTGCATTGTGAAATACTTTCAAAACGGCTCTCTTTATGGCAGTGCATCGATCAGAGATAATAACAATAACTAACTCTGACCTATCACCAATCACTCCGTGTAATTTCGTCATAAACCATTCCCAAGCCTCATTGTTTTCCGAATCCATGATTCCAATGGCTAACGGATACAATTGATTATTACCGTCAAGACATGTGGCGACAAACATACTACCACGATATAACCCTTTTAAATGAGTACCATCTACAGCAATCACAGGCCGAATGTACTGCATAAAACCCTTAATGGAAGATCCAAGTGCTATAAAATAGTATAAGAAATTATCATTTCCATCCAACTAGAGGTGAGTGACTGTACCCTCATTTGCTTTAATCAATACGTGAGAGAACTTAGAAAGTAGGTTATATGATTCGGCAGGATTCCCTCGAACCATTTCAAGACCAACTTCTCTAGCGCGATATGCCTGCTGATATGTTAATTGCACACCGTATTCCTGCTGCATATCTGCCCTAATGTCATTCGGAGTGTATATTCTTCTTTCTTGAATATATTTATCTGCGATAATGTGACCAACAACTCGGCTTCTTACTTGATGACGACCACCAACCAATACCTCATTATGACAAGTGTGGGTATTGTCAATTCTCCTCACCACCCATGGACTACTCTGCTCGTTCGAATTTCTAATTGCTCGAATACGCCATTTGCATGATTCCGAACAGCAGTGAGCCTCAAAACGTGTCGTTGTAGACCGAGCAATCTTGAAATCGAACTTATCTCTAAAGGCAATCTTGCGCAGTTATAATATTAACTCGTTCTTCTCAACAAATAGCTTGCCCACACTGATATCATCTGAGTCACAACTGCTAAGAAAACTTAGAACAACCATATTCGAAGGTAAAATTAGAGCAAGACTTGTCAGGGGGTCAATTCTCCTTCTCGAACTGGCCATTGGAGGAATAGAACGATTGTCTCTGTTATTCATAGGAATATTGTCTTCACCCTCGTCTCCCTGCTGAAACGACGGAATATTAGAAGGACCAGCACCTCCATCATCATCTCCATTATTCAAATGATTGCCCCACATGCTATTATAACCTTCTACACAAATATTATCTGCCTCTATGTTGCCAACATCATCAACAGGATCATCATTATCGTGGAGATCATTATTGTGATACGGAGAATACCATTGCTCCAGCGACGTCGTTAGTGGAAATACCTCTTCTCCAACATCCACTAACGTAATGCCGTTGTCATCAATGTTGTCATTATTGTCGTGAACTGGAGAAAAATGTTGCTGCAATGATATCGTCCTTGGCAGCACCTCTTCTTCAATAGCAGGCCCAAACATATTTATTCTAAAAGAAGTTTCAGTTTCAACAGGTGGCTCAACATCTTCGCTCAGAACCTGAGCAGATGTCGTAACAAATATATGAATGCATCCATAGTTAGCCACATCGGATCCCATATGCAATACAACCTTCACCATTTCATCATTCGATATGTCCATGGGCAGTGAACAAGCACAATAGTATGTGTTACTTGACCTCAAAGTTGTCTTCATTGTGATGTTATATTCATTGGGATTTATTTGCAACACCTCATATATTCTTGCTAAAAATTCATCAAACAAACAATTTTTTTGAACCAAAAAAGCAGTATTTTTAGCATTCACATACTCCAAACGCCCATCCGCTAATGTCTCCCACCAACCATCATAACACAATTGAAGCACAACCATATCCATTAAATCTGAAATTATTAAAAAAAATTTAATTAAACACCATAAAACTAATACAATTACATAACATTGAAAAAAATAGAAGTTGAATTTGTGCGATGAATCTGCCTTTTGGTGCGACAGGCTACCTCTCGCCCAAAATTGGGCGACAGGCACCTGTCGTACTGAGATGCAATGCGGTAATTGTGAAAATTAAACAAAAATACCTCGGTAATACAAAAACTTAGTGGATTGCTGTTTAGATCTGGATATATTATGTCGTATTTAGATCTGGAGATAATTATTTGCCGTTGTTGTTTGCTGCTGTCGGTGTTAAATGAGAGTGTAAACTGTCTTTGTTTTTTTCGTAACAGAACGATGAAGAAAGCTGCTTTTGATTTGTGAGCAAGGGTAGTTTGGGTAAAGTACGTTATATTTGGCTAATGTTGATAGAAAAAAATTAGAGGGGCCAATTGTGAAAATTATAAAATTTTTGGGTTATTTGTGTAAATTTCCCAAGAAAAAAGTGATTGAATAAGTTCGGGTTTGATTTTCCTTTCTCCTCCTCAAGTTCGTTTTAAAGATTGATGGGATTTTTTTAGTTATAGATTCTTTTAAGTTCTGTTTTTATTTCCTTTATAATTTATTTTAGCTGATGGATTACTCTACAATTTTATACTGATTATTAATTTTTTTTTTTTTTTAATTTTATTGACTTGAAATTTATTTTTAAAAAAGGTAAAGCGCCAGGTTACAGTTGTTTTTGTTACTATCCTCTCACTCTCTCTCTTTTAAATATTTGTATTCTAAATCAAATACTGTACTTGGAGCAAGCAAGTGACAATGATATTTTTGCGTTTGATTGGTTAGTTTTCTGGCAACTTTTTTTAGTGGGAGAGATTAAAGAAATTAGAATTTCAATTACCCGAGAAATTTACAATAATAGCCCAAAAAATTTTATAATTTTCACAACTGACCCCTCTAATTTTTTTTATCAACATTAGCCAAATATAACGTACTTTACCCAAACTACCCTTGCTCACAAATCAAAAGCAGCTTTCTTCATCGTTCTGTTATGAAAAAAAACAAAGACAGTTTACACTCTCATTTAACGCCGGCAGCAGCAAACAACAACGGCAAATAATTATCTCCAGATCTAAATACGGCATAATATATCCAGATCTAAACAGCAATCCACTGAGTTTTTGTATTACCGAGGTATTTGTTTAATTTTCACAATTACCGCATTGCATCTCAGTGCAACAGGTGCCTGTCGCCCGATTTTGGGCGACAGGCTGCCTGTCGCTCAAGAAAACAAAGGCATTGAATCTGGCTTTTAGTGCGACAGGCTGCCTGTCGCTCAAGGGAACAAAGGTTGAGAATCTGCCTTTTGGTGCGACAGGCTGCCTGTCGCCCAAGGAAACAAAGGCATTGAATCTGCCTTTTAGTGCGACAGGCTGCCAAATCAATTTTAGAGTTGGCTTAATGAAAACAACTTTCGTATATTATTTCCCACGACAAACGACCTCATGGATGATTTCGGAAGTGTTGAATACTATCTACTTCGTTAAGCCATGAAAAATTGATTTGACAGTGACTTTTTCTTCCATTTAAAACTCTGTCTGCAAAATAAAAGAGTGCGATCTTTAATGCATCCATATCGGCTATAGTCTCGAAGTCCAACTCCTCAAATACTGCATCGAATTGCTTAAGAGTGATGTTGCGAAACAAACCACCAAAATATGTATTCAGTAGCCTATGGATTGTTGTTAAATCTTTTAATGCATCCACTAAACGGAAAACTTTGGCACTCCAAGAAATACCCAAATATATCTTTCTTGAATAGACGCAATTGCCGTTTCGTCAATTTTCGCTCAATGGCTTTTAAGACGGTAGCAAAGTTACACATACTCGAAATTCACCCCGGAAAGTGATCAGCATAAGCTAATTTCATCTTGCCCAATTCAATTCTTGATTCTTCTGATTCTTCTGATTCTTGTGATTCCTCTGATTCTTGTGATTCTTCTGATTTCTCCATGTATCTACAAAATTTTTAACATAATTACATTACATTCATAAACATATAAGAGTGAAATTAACTTCAAATTAAAAAAAAATCTGGCTGTAGTGTGACAGTTGCTGTCCGTACCATCTTACCGGGCGCCTGAGGCGCCGCGATCGCATGCGGTCAGCGACATCGCGCCACAGCGTCTTGACGGCGCTGTCGCCAAGCCAAGTCGCGCGCCCGAGCGCCGCGATGTCGCGTGGCTGTTACGGCGTGAGAGGCGCGAACGCGCTGTACCGCATCGGTCGACAGTGCTGTCGCGCAGTCACAATGGCTGTCCGAAGCCACTTAATCCCTTCGAACTTCAACCACGCCAATTTTTTCCACACCAACAACTTCACAAACTCTTCATTTTTCACTCCCCATCATCAATACAACAACAAAATAAGAACATGGAACAAGAATATAAAATAAAATATGGATCAAGGTCTAGGGTTTTTACCTAAGTTTTTTTTCCGATCTTCACCGCAAGTTTGATTTTGTTGGTTGCCGAAGAATGTTTCCGGGAAGCCGCCCGTGATGATTAAGGTCGTCGGAAGCCAATTTTTGGTGAAAGTGGGAGAGACAGAGGAGAGAGAGAGGGGTAGCGAAAATGGAGAGGTTGAGAATGGGGGGGGGTAATTTTGGTATTTGGAGGTTGCTTTGGCTAATGTTGATAGGATAAACTTAGGGGGTTGGTTGTACAAAAGTGAAAATTTATTGGGTTATTTGTGTAAATTTCCCATTTTACCCACCCCTACCTGTAAAGAAAATATTAATTCTTGTTCATTGGGTAAAAGCTGTTCATTAAATGGTATGAGATATTCCGAACGTTAGGTATCTTTGTAAAATGAATAATTATATCCAAAATCCTTTCATCGACCAAACTATCGATTCGATGAGTTGCACTTGTGGAATATTTTTAATGTGAATGAATTTAATTTCTTATTCGGAATCTATGTGAGTATCAATGGTAGAGTTGCCTCACTTTAGTAGTTAAAAAATTGATAACTTTGATTAAATAATAATTTTTATTAATCGTAATTTAGGACCAATGTAGTAAATTAATAATTCAATAAATATATTAGATAATAACTTTTAAAAAATTCTTTTTTTTATAGTTCCCAAATAATACATAAAATAATAATTAACTAATTTAAAACTAAATACATTTGATATGCATATGGTTTTCTTTGTTGTACTAGCGTAATGTTTTACATACTTCATTGGTCATTATAGTTTTCTTTACACATTTTAGATAAGAAACTTTTGTTGTATGTGTGCTATGATAAGAGAAATAAGAAAGAGAATTGACTTAATATGTTGATGTTGCTTTCGATCTAGCCAATGGATTATCAAGTAATAAATTCAATCAATAATCAAGATCAAATCAAAATCATATCATATACCTTGACAGAATTACTATATTCTCTAATTCTATACTTCATAAAAATTTATACTATGAATGTGATATTATCTTTATAAATTAATAATTATTAAATTATCGATATATTGTTATTCGCTAAAATCATGATACAAATCAATTGAAACTCTTAGGTTGAGAATTTTACTCGCAAAATGTTTAACAAGTAAATTTAAAACTCATTTTTATAATAGTGAATATGTATATTCAATCGAATTAGTTTAATAAATGGAGTAAAAATATATATTATAAATTCCTTCTTGTCTCATTTACAGTTTGAGGATTCGATCGAGTATTCAATGATGGATCCATTAAAATTATTTAGTGAGGAGTAATTTAAACAATAACAATATATAAAGTTTTTAAAATAGAATATCAAAATTAAAGATCTATAAATTTGATCGAAAACATCAACCTAGTCATTTAGACTTATACATGCCAAACAAATAAGGAATTCTATATTCACCTCATTGAAATGATTAATATTGCTCCTGAAGACTTGAAGTTACACATAAAAACACAGTATGATATGGCCCGACTAAAAAACAATACAAGTTTTGAGATGTCTTGAGTCCTACCTGGTCACCTGACTTAATTTCCTTTGGAAATAAATCATCTATGTTGAGGTTAATAAGTTAATTTGTAACATCCATATCTTAATAAGAACAGAATAAGTTATCCATATCCTTAAGGTTTGTTTAAATAATCACATAAATCTCTTAGTTTTATAAATGGCCACATACAACTTTTTCTTTTAATTATTATATGTTTTGATTATGGTCAAAATAAATACATACACACATCTGACACAAGTATAATTAATAAAATAGTTACATATAATGAAAATTATCTCTAATATTAAGTTATTATCAGTCAATCCCCAATTGATTTTATTAATTCTAAAATCTATTAATCCAAAAATTGACTTGAAGATATATATTATCACAAAAAATAATTAAAAATATTATCAATAAAACAGTGTAAATTTTGTAAATTATTTTGAATGCAAAATATAATTAGTTTAAAATTAATAATCTATCAAACAAATTTTATTATTATTAAAAACTATATGTCAGATTAATAATACTAAAAAAATTTAATATTCAAAATAATTTAGCAGAGAATCTATTACTTTATGTATTGTATTATTTTAATTTTTATTTGAATTTGGTATAGAAATTCATTCAAAGTCAATTTTTGGTTTTATAATTAAAGGGTATAATAGTTAAAAGTAAGTCTTTGTGTTCACTTATGAAACTAAGGGGTCCATTTAACTATTTAAGCAAATCTTAGGGGTGTACATTGTTTTTTTCCTAATAACAAATAGGGTGACCAAATACCCACCCCTAATCCCTATAGCTTTTGTTAGCCAACCCATTCTCAAAAAATAATTATAAAAAGTGCACATTATTTTTAAAAAAACTACAAAAAAAAAAGAATTTTAGAGAATTAATTAATTAAATCTATCTTAATTTACTTTTTTGTGACATATATCTTTTTAATTATATTTGATTACAAAGATTACTTTGACATAAGTTCAAATTAACTATTTTACCCTTATAAGGTAAAACTACCAAGAATTTACTTTAACTTCAATTGTTTTCTAAGTTTATACTAAATTCATTGTTTCTCATACTACTTTATTAGTATTATTGTTAAACATTGATTAAACTAAGCATATGGTCTTTATTGCATAATACTCATGTAAATTATTAGACTATCAAATTTATATTATTTACATATAAAGGGTGATGAAAATAATTATTAGACTTCATTTAAAAATAATAACTAGATTATAAGTCATAAATTAAATACGTAAATTATTAGATATAATAGCTCGTGTTTATTGGGACAATTTGGTCGTTTTATATCATAATATATAATAAAACAGTAGAATAAAACTTATATTAAAGTTTATTATAAAATATGGTCAAAGAAATCCAAGAAAAAAAATTAATTGAATGATTTAATTGCTTTACGATACAAAGCTTTTATTGATTTGTATTTTTTAAAAATATTGTAAACTCATTACAATTTAATTTTTAGAATTGGGATGTATTTAAAAAGTAATGAGGTGAAAGTATCCCCGTCCTATCAAATAAAGAGTAAAATTATCTTTGAATGTCTTAATAGAGATATGAGAACAAAACCTTAATGAAAAATTTATTATACCATGATGTAAATTACGTCGGCTTAATACGTGGCTATGAAGCGAGAAAGAGCATCAAAAGTCACTTTTTTGCTTTCCCCATTTTGGTATGATAATTAACTTCAATTACATCTACCTTTTTCCTACATTGCTTTTGATGGGTTCTTTTTTTTTTTTAAAAAAAAAATTGCTTCCTTTTGTTTATATTAAATTTTTTGAATTTTCCCAGCATCATAAAAAATTTTCGCAACAAATTCTTTGTCATTATTTTGTCTCTTAATCATTTTCAGTTAATTACCATTGCCTCACCATTTCAACGATAATGACACAAGACTACTTCATTTACATGTGGGGAGTTTGAATAGATGTGAGATTTGTTGTCTTTTTAGTACGTAAATTTTGACAGGTAGGGCATACATGAAAGAAGAATACGGCTCGTTTAATAATCAAAATAATTTATAAAAAATATATTATTTTATGTACTATATTATTTTAATTTTTTATTTATATTTATTATAAAAATTTATTTAAAGTCAATTTTTGGTTTTATAATTAAAAGGTACAATAATTAAAAAAGAGTATGTGCGAGAGAGTTCATGCAACGATTTAAGCAAATTTTAGAGGTCTAGGTGTTTTTTTTTTGGTAATAACAAATAAAAAATTAACTGGGTGTAAAATTAGCTTTGAAGAGAAGAATTAAGCACGTCTTAAAAGAGATATAAGAACAAATCCTTGATAAAAAAGTTTGTTACGTGGGTAAAAACATGGGTAGTCCTTGTATTTTGAGATTAGTACCCGTTTAGTTTTTGTATTTTTTAAAATATCTCAAAACATTTCTGCCACTAAATTATTGACACCCTATTATAATTTTTTGTTCCTTTTATCTTGCTTTTATGATATTACTCTCTTACAATAATGTTTTTTTTAGACATTAATAAAAAATTAAATTAGCAATTTAAGCACAAAAAATAAAATAGAAACAAAAGAATATATATATTAATTTTTGTGGAACACTGAGTTAATATATTAATTTTTTTGTTAATGTCCAAGAAAGTTGGTAATTTAATTTTTTTCAATGTTAATTATTTTAAAACACAAGGGCTTCTACAAAAAAGTATTATATTTCTTTTTATTTTCTTTTTGTTTTTGAGGTTAATTGGTAATTTAATTTTTTTTATTAATGTCAATAAAATATCATTATAAAAGGATAATATTGTAAAAGTAAGTCAATAAGAACAAAAGTAAACTGAAATGGTGTTAATAGTTTAACGACAGAAATATTTTGAAATATTTTTAAAAATATAAAGAATAAATGAACATTAACCTTATAATATAGGGACTACCTGAGCTTTTATCTTTTATTATACCTTGAAGTCAATTTTGTAGGCTTAACTTGCCGCTACAAGGAGAAAGAAATATAAAGCATCAAAAGTCGCTAATATTTTTTTTTTTGGTATGATGATTAAGTTAAATTTCAAATTAAGTTCAATTTCATCTATCGTTTTCCTGCATTGCTTTTGATTTTTTTAAAAAATTGCTTCCTCTTCTTTATATTAATTTTTTTTAATTTAACCTACATCATAAAAAAGGATGGAGATATTTCCACTTCACTATTTTTGTAAATCCATCCCATTTCTAGGAAATAATTACAATGAGTTCACGATATTCTTAAAAAATATAAATTAATAAAGTTTTGTACTGTTAATCAATTAAATCCTTCTATTAATTTTTCTTAAGTTCTTTGACCATCTTTAATCATAAATTTTAATATAAGATTTATTTTACTATTTTATTATTATGATATCAAAAGACAAAATTACCCTCATAAAACTTGAGTTATTATATCTAATAATTTAGATATTTAATTTTGCGACTTATAGTCTAATATTTTTAAATGAAACCTAATTACTATTTCACTATCCTCACGTATAAATGATATAAATTTGACAACGTAATAATTTACATAAGAATTATGCTATCAAGACACTATATTAGTTTAATTAAAAATCACACTAATAATCATGCTATTAGTGCGAAGTAGTCTTTCGCGATCCTTGCATTCTAGGCCACGACATATGAAGTGCTTTCCTGTAACTCTTCTTCGATTCTGTATGTCTTGCCACCAAGCAAAAGTTTGCATCGTTCAATTCAAATGACACAAGCCTAACCCGCTTCTCTTGACGAATATCTATACATTTGAAGAAACTATCCATTTTTTAATTCCAAAAATTCTTCAATTGCATCCCAACATAAAAATCTGGAATATCAACGTTGATATTGTTATCTAAACTATTTCCAAGCCTCCTATATCCTTTCGTAGATTTTTCTTCTTCAAAATTTCTTACCAACTCTTCACGCACGCGCGCTAGCATTCATCGAGCAGGGCCTAAATTCTGAGGTGCTATTTCACGATTGATGCCTGGAGGTTCTATTTCATGATTGATCCCTTTAAGTATCCTTACGTAGTTGAAATCTTCAGGTTGTTCACCATGATTGAGAACTTGAATTTCTTCTTCGCGATTCGGTCTTTACTGTTGACTTCTCTCTCATTTTTGTCCATGGAAAGCCTAAGACTCTTGGTTGCCCGTTTTATCACCACCAATCTCGGGTTAAAGACATCCTCCATCGCTTGCAAGCCTGCTTCTATGGCCGCCTATTCGACAACCTCCACAGTCCCTACCCGTATCCCTTGACCATCGTCTTTGGAATGGTTGCTCCTTTGTTTGTGAAGTCATATTATGATGACAAGCGAACTTGCTCCGATACCAACAAACTAAATAGAAATGTAAAGGTTGAAGATATAGTTGAAACAAAGTTTCTGAATAATGAAGTTTATTGAATAATTCTAAATTAACAAAGTCGGGGTTTTGACTCATTTATATAATAACCCTAAATATTGTGAATTTACTAAAACAAGCAATCAACTGAAATATTAATTTAATTTGTAATGCAATTCTCCTAATTGAAATAAGAAAATGAAAACATACACTATCCAAATGGGAGTTCTAGGAAAAAAAAAGATAAAAATCCTACAAGAAATAAGAACAATAGCAAAATATCTTAAAACTAAAAAATAACTTGGAAAGAAGTAGAATTTTCGAAACGTTATATTATATGTCGAGAGCGGATACGTATATCCCAAATTATGCCCTCCGAAAAGTATCCCGCTCGTAATAAACAACTATCCTACGTCATCAAGGAAACCTTTCTGCAACGCTTTTATTTTCATGAGAAAACAGTTGCACTGAGACGGCAATGTGGCATGTCTAATGGCTCTCTGGAGCACCGATTTAAGAAAAATTAGTGAGTCATATCGTGCGATCTACCGAATATGTTAGATGACTTGTTCTTACTAATTGGAGGTACTATTATATGTAACATATATTTAGAGACATATTAAGATGCACACACGACCCATATAAAATTTTCTCTCTTTCCATCTCATTGCACTGAATACAAATAAAATGTTACGCTACAATACAATAATTGTATCCTTATAATTAGATTTCTTATATACTTCTTTACATTTGATGTAGTGCTAGTGCATATATGCCTTGCCCATTGAGAGGCGTATATATTTGTGCCAAATGATGTTATTTTGAGCGCCAAATTGTTATATAAATTTATTTTTCTTGGTTTAGAAAACTTTGATTTTTTTTTTAAATTTTGATTTTTTTTTTATTTTGCAGTCTAAGTGTATGAATATATTTCTGGGAATTATTGTGACTATAGAATTTAGTTAAATACTTAGATTAACAAAAATTATAAAATATATCAAAAATATTATATAAGTTACACAATAAGTAAATACAACAAGTAAATAATGCTATGAGAAGGTTTTGGTATTGGATTAAGATTTGCCTTTATTTAATAAATTAACTTTATCTATTGCATTCTAAAAGATTATTTATTGCATTCTAAAATAACACAAAAAAAAGAAAAACAATATAGAACATAGTGTTAAAACAGCACTGCTTTTTCCAGAAAGGCGACTGAGCAGCTTTTAATAACGGCACAAAATGTGCAAGCGACACAATTAGCACAAAATATGCCTGAAATTTTTGACCGAATTGATGCTCAACTAAGGAAAACTCGAAGACGTCAAAAGTTTCGGGAGACAACAGCCTTTCCATTCGAAAATCGTTGCAGAAAAACTATACGTGAAGAAGCTAATTTTACCATCCCTCTTAATTGTTCTTATCATCATGCATTTGTTGCTCATATTTGCAAGTCTCATCAAGGAGCATGTCGAGGCAACGCCAAGACGAGCCTTTCTCCTCTTCCATTGCTTTCCTCGCAATCTCAGACAACTGCTTCACCTTAGTCCTCACCTTCTCACCCTTCTCTCCTCCCATGAACTCCCTCACCGTCTTCTCTAACCCTTGCCATTTTACAAACCCTCTCACTGACCCGTCACAAGTCACCACCCTTAACCCCACTTTGATCTCTTCAGTAACCATCCTCGCATTCAACGGCTGGTCCGCCATAATAGGCCAGGCCAGAATCGGAACCCCCGCGCATATGCTCTCCAGCGCCGAATTCCATCCGCAATGGCTTAAAAACCCTTGCACACTCTCGTGCCACAAAATCTCCTTCTGATCCACCCAGTCCCTCACCACAAGTCCCCTCCCTTTAATCCTCTCTTCAAACCCGTCTCCGAGCTCCGACTCTGCCTTCCTTATCACCCACAGGAAATTTACCTTTGATTGTTCCAATCCTGTTGCTATTTCCTTGAGTTGTTGAGCTGAGATCTCTGCTTGGGACCCGAATGCTACGTACAAAACGGAGCTTCCTTCATCAAGCTTTCTGTCTAGCCACTTAATCCATGCTGATTTGGACAGTTCGTTTTTCGGTTCTTCATTTTTCGGGGGTAACTCGGCAAGACAAAGCGGCCCGACACACCAGGATTTAGGTTTACCTACGCGGTTGCAATGATCAGCAAAGAGAGGCTCAAGGTCATAAAAGCTGTTCACAATCATACCATAACTCTTTGAAGTCGAGACAATTTGGTCAATAAATAACTCAAAGTGAGGACCCTTTGGCTCAGGGTCCGTGATTGGTGGATCAAAATCTTTTTTTGTGATCTTAATCCATGGAAACTCGGGCAGAGTTAGTAACTCATCATCTGACTGAACACCCGACAGCAACCGGTTTTGCCCGACACTTCTTGACACAGACATAGCATAATTGTTCATGCCATAGAACACAAACCTCGGAAAGCCGAACTTATTAGCGGAGTCTAAAGTCCACCAGAGAAAGCCATCCGAGACCATGAAGCTGACACGCGGAAGGGACTCGAGTGCACGTTCAAAGTGTGGCTGCATGAGCTTGGTGGCTCTGGTGAAGGGAACATAGAGTGACATGGAGGGAAATTTATCCGTGCTCTCGACACCAGCGGGAATTTCCGGGATGTTTTCGGGATACGGGATGTCGACGATTGAGCAGGAGGCAGTGGTGTTGGAGAGAAATTTGGACATGAATGGACGGTTGCCCGGAGTGGTGAAGATGGTGACGGGGACTCGTGGACGCCGGAGGAGGAATTGAGCTAGGTGGAGGATTGGTATAATGTGACCTTTGGACATGAACGGGAATAAAACCACATGATGATCACCCATGTTGAACTGATGTTGTCTGGCTTTTTCTTGTTTCTGGGTTTAAATTTTTTGATGTGTGCTGGCCTTTTAAACTAGATGAGATGAATAATCTAAACCTTGACGTTTAGATTTTCACCTTTACATAGCCATTAAGTTTAAAGAAAACTAAGTTCAGTATTAAGAAAAAGTTAACTGAACTTATTTTAAGGGCATTATAATTGAGAAGTGGTCCATAAAATTAGATTATTTGGCACTTTGCTGATGATATTTTGTGGAGGAAACTAGTCGATGTCACAATTTAGAATTTGTAATGCAAGACTGATGACTGAACTTCAACCAATTATTGTCTGAAATTCGTTGTAAACCAAATGTTTTAACTTAACAGGAATTCTGGTAACCGCCGTCAGAGTTCCTCTAACATTGGGCATACGGGTATGACTGAATTGTCGTCATCCGTTAGGAGGAAAAGTCTAGGTGCTCCACCAATATTATTCCTTTTTTTATTTTTAAGAAAATTTAAAATATATATGAAGTAATAATTAATTATACCGTAAATAAATAATATTATGATGTACGTGCATTTCAAACCTATTAAAAATACTAAAACAATCAAATTAGCATTTTGTTGTATTTTCAAACATGCGGCAGAAAAATCTAGTGCAATAATAATAATAATTAACACTAATTCTTGCATTAATTATTGATATTTCAAGACATTCAAGAACAGTCAAAAAGTTGTGTGATATTCAAAGTGCCCGTCCGATTTTTGAAATTTCTAAGTCATTAGTTTGAGTCAAAATAGTTGTGCTCAGAGTAGGCAAAGTGTTTGAAGGAAATTTGTTTTGTTGCCAAACAAACTTAAATCCTAAATAAATTAAAGAGATAAAAAATTAGATTTGAATTTATTTATTTATTTCTATATCTTTTAAATAACAAAATTAAAAAAGTCACAGATTTTTCACATTAATATTTTATTGTTTATTGCGCATTGTTGATCGATAGCAATAATGTGTAAAAATAATAATAATAATAATAATAATAATAATAATATAATCATTAGTAGAAAATAAAAAATTTAACTAAAAGAAAAAAAATACTACAAAACAATTTTTTTTAATCTTTTGTATTTTTTATAGTAAATTTTCTATTATATATATATATATATAGACACACACACACTTCATTGACTAAACGATATCAGATTTTTCAAATTAGTTATTTTTATTAAAAATTCTCTCCAAATCCTTTCTACCGGCAATACTCACACCGCACTGCTGATACTGCGACAACGATATCAGATTTTGATATCTTGAAAAAGATAAGACAAGAAGGAGATTTAAGCTTGTGCTCGCCAAAATCTCATATGTGGAAGTGGAACACCTCTGACCGATGTTTTTAAAAAGATTCTATTGTCATCGCTTTCTTTTAAAACTTTCTGAGATTTGAAAGCATTGGGAAAAACATTTAATCGAACATAAAGCAATTTATCATCTGAATTTCTTTTTGGATTGCTTTGAATAAACCATAAGGATAAAAACTCTTTTATACTCTATATTTTGAAGTTCGTGTCTGTGGTGAATGTTTAATTCTTATATTTTTTAAAATATCTCAAAATATTATTATTGTTAAATTACTGTCATCCCTACTATTATATTTTATTTCTTTTGACTTATTTTTACAATTTTATCCTCTTACAATAATATTTCTTTTTTGTTTGGACATTAATGCAAAGGAAAAAAAATAAAATTATCAATTTTATCCTAAAAATAAAATAAAATAAAATATATTAGTTTTTACGTAAGCTCACGAATTGAAGGTTGACTTGATTCATTCTGAATCTCCCAACACAAAAATGAACAAAAAATATCAGAACTTGAAACTATTACATATGAATTGCCAAAATACATAATTGACATTATAGAACTTTGTATGATTGTGATTTTTTTTCAAAAAAAAAAAAACTCAATCAAATGAAAAAAAATAAATAAATGAAATTTTTGTTTTGTGAAGAAATACCCATTCTAGTGGAAAAAAAATATTGATTTCTTTTCCACTGAAATACACATGGAATATAAAAAGATAAATAAACAAGACCCAACATGACACATGCCAGGGTGAACCAATTTCCTTCGCTATTGGTTTTGATATCTACCATAGGACAAATATATATATATATATATATAGGTACTTTTAAAAATGTAAGACTAAACGAGCTTTATCCTAAATCGTAGTATATATTTAGGTTAGTGTTAGAGCCTGAGATTTGTGATCAAAATGAAATTTACTTGAAATTTCATTAGATATCACTATCACAATACTTTTTACACCAACTCTTTAGTTAAATTATACAATACTATATATTACTTATATGTCCATAATGTAATTTATGATTAAAGACAATAATATTTACAATTAATATATGTTGTGATATGCATGTCATGTGATATGCCATTCATCATGCTGGTTAATAATTTTTTCACAAATATTATGCAAGTTAATTGAATTATATGATAATCATCAACTTGATGAATGTCCATCATGTGAATAGAATTTTAAAATATCTAATAATACTCTTTATATAATCCCATTCCACATTTTTATTTTTAAAATTTATAAATAAGCTAGTAGTTAACACAATCAGTCAATTACATCTTTCTTTAGTTTATTAACAATCTTTGAACCAACTTGCTTTAATAGAAAATTAATATAACTTTTTTACCATTGTGATATAAAAGGACCAAATTGACTATATAGAGGTTTTGCCAATATTTTGTCACAGACCACTCAAATTTGCCACCAACAGAGGCTAATTCAGCGTGCATGGGTACGTTTAATAAAAGTATGTCTAAATGAGGAGTGCGTTTAAAAACGAGATGCACTTAGAAATGGGCTGCTAGCCCAACTAACCAGTTGTGGCGCGCTTAGCAATAATTCAAGCCTGGCCCGAATTCTAAAGTTCTCTACAATTATAAATATCCTAGAGTTTTCTAGAATTGCGCATTTAAGTTCAAGAGATATTTATGCAAGTTGCATGGAACTTTCAAGAATCGAGCACCCAACACCTATAAATAGGGGTGAGCCCCTCATTTGCTCAAGAACCACACCACACCACACACACACATTCTCGCTCATGCTCTCAAGCGCTCTTATAAAAGCTCTCTTGTAAATTATTTTTGTTATGTAATAAAATATATTTTGGTCATATTGGATATTGCTCTCTTCTCTCTAGCATTTTCCGCAAAGCATTCTTGCATGACTAGTTCAGAAACCCTCACAGGAAATAAGGATCTTATTGTAATAAATGATTGAACATGTAACATGATCTCTCTAATTGTAATTCAGTAAATAGGAAAAGAGAATCCATGCATCTAAGAAAAGATAATCAAATATCATAACCATTATATAATTCTAGTTATAAATACTACTTGAAAAAGTAAAATACTTCATAAAATAATTAAGCTCCAATTTTTTCTTTCATCAAATAATCTTAGTTGATGATATTCTTGACAGGGCATACAAGAATCGTGGGATATTATACTCTTATACAAACTTATATTATAAAAAATTTATGTATTACAACTTCATTGGTTAGATGAAAATACAAAATAATAAAAATAATTTGGTGTTCTTAGAGCATCACTCCTTAATTATTTATTGTTTGTCATGTATTTATACTATTTGCAAATTATTATGATTGGTTGAAACACATACACGACAAGCTTTTAACGGGAAAGAAACAATGTTCCACAACCCAAGACTTTTTTAAAAGGAAATTATTCGGATCTATAGGTACTTCATCCAACTAATTTAATCATTTCACGTCGATTTGTACAAAATAAGTTTTATGAAAATTTGTAGCTATACTTTATTGATTAATTAATAATACTCATTAATTTGAATAGGTCATTTTTACTTTTTTACTTTTTTACTTTTTTACTTTTTTTACTTTTTTTTTTTTACTTACATTTCAAACATAAATTTTGAATCATTTGTCATTTACAATTTTTTTTTATAATATTTATCATTTACAATCTAATTGTAAATATCCAAATTAAGAAGATAAATAATTTTGCAGTAGCTTGTTTTGTATACATAGTTGTATTTATTGTTTCTATTGTTTCATTTCTATTTTAGTTTCCTTTGGAGCTTATATAAAGATCCTCATATTGTAAACGTTATTACAATTAAGAGTGAAATATAAATTTTTTTTTCAGTTTCTTACACGACATCAGAGATAGATGACATCTTTAACATCTCATAAAAGAGGGAAAGATAATATCATATATATTTATAACATGAAGAAAAGATCGCTGGTTTTCCCCATCTCTCACAAATTAAAGGGAAAGGACGAAGAAGAGTTGATGTCTAGAATTTCGTTTCACTTATATACGAGGAACTTTTTGTTGATCAAAAGACCCACTTGAGAAATTAAGAGTACATTAATTAATGATGGAGATTGATAACCTATGAAATTAATGATTCTTTTTATTATTAATTTTTAGCTGATGACAATGCAAATCGCTCCCCACTCATAACGGAATCAAGGGCTTTGATATTTTTCTCAAATATAATGATGACAATTAGCACTAACGAGTAAAGAAAGATGCAATTGTTCAATATTTTTAAGATTCATTTCCAGTTGGAAACAAATTCACTTACAAATAGAAAAGTAATTACTGTGATTACCCCATTCATTGAGCAACCCATATTACCAATCAATTAAAACTAGGTGTGAAAGGTATATATGCACATATGCAAAAGTGAATGAGAACAACCATCCATCAAACAAAATCCGCATAAGTGAGTGTAGGGAAAGATTAGTGAAAAAGTTTTTAAAAAAAAAAAAAAAAAGCAAAAACACATCTACGTTGTAATCATCATCTCTTCAATAATCATTCAAAAATTAACAATTAAAGCAATCTCATTAAAAAGTTTCCAAAGAAGAATCCTGCAAAAGAGAAGGATTTGAATCTGTTTGGTTCGGTCTTGATGATTCAAAACTAACATGATCACCCAATTCGATTCTAATAACTTAACTCAATACCTTCTGTTGGCACGCCCTCCCTTAGCTCCACATCAATATCACCGAAACGGCTACTTTCTTCATCAAATCTCCGAGAATTAGCCGTTGATCGACAAATCGGACAATTGGGGTTCGTCAAAAGCCATGCATCCACACATTGAGCGTGAAAGCTGTGGTTACATAGAGGCAGCAATCTACACTTGTCACCTTTGTTGAAGTTGTCTAGGCAAACTGCACATTCAATAGGGCTGCTTGCTTTGCTCTTTGCTATATACTCGTAGCAAGGAAGCTTCTCTACATCATCTCTTGACATGCTTGTGCTTCCAATGCTGCTCCTTTCAACCATAGCACCGCCAACATTATTGGTAATAAGCCCTGCTCTAAATGTTCTTGCAACTATACAAACATGAATGAAGATCAATGCTCCAATTCCCAGAAACAATAATATCACTGAAATGATAATAGCCATTACCATAACCTTGGATGCAAGATTCCAATCTATATTGCTCATTACCTGCTTTCTTTAATTCCCTTTAACAACCATGTCTACAAGAACCAAACTCATGAAGCCAAAACAACACAAGATATTTGCAAAAGAGTTGAACTTAGAGAAATGAAGATTTGAAGAAGATGAAAACATGTAACTATAGAAAAAGAGGTGGGGTACTTATTTCTTATAGAGACAAAGAGACTTTTAGGATTTATATTCAGCATAAAGTATATTTATAATATGTTTAATGAGGATTAGTTGATGTGCAAGCTAATTGTCTATAATGGAGTGGGTAGTGATAAGCCAAGGAGGTAGGACACAATAATTGGAAAAAAACAATTATATATAGAAACTCAAACTTTTCTTTTTAACTTATTTCTTTGTTCTTTTCTTGGTTTACTTGTCATAAACAACAATTACAAGAATTTTCTCTTTGATAATTATTCTAGTAGGATTGATACCGCGTCGTATTGGAAAAGGCAAGCGTTTTTCTATCATATTCGGGATTCAACCTTTGTTCATGCCTAGAGCAGGCTTGAATAGAGAATTATTTGTTGCGATTCTTGATCTTCGTCTTCACTTAAGAAAAATAATCTGTGTTCTTATCATTTACAGTTTAATATTTAATAGCCAGAAAAAGAAGTTGACTTTTCCCCCCTTCATTCGGTTTTGGGTTTTTGAAAATATTTTAAATATTGTTATGTTAAAGCGACTGTTTAACAAAGTATTTCGTTTATAATACAATCATGATACGCTTACAAAGTTTTTTATTTCCCATCTTTAAAAGTCAAGCCTTGAGTTAAAATTAATTGACTTTATTATTTCATCATTATTGGCTTAATGTGATAATAATAATGTTATAATTATTCTCATCTTTTATTAATGATGGCATATACTGTCATTTGGGATACAAATTTTGTATTCTAGTATTGTAAGTCTAGCATTGTTATATATATATATATATATAGACATACACCCTTAAGTTGTCATTTTGTCAAAAAGACCACAACACTTTTAAGTTATATCAATCATTCACCCTAGACCTACAATCTATATCATTTATCCACCAAATTGTTAATTTTCATTTGAAAGTAATGACATCACAATAGTAATTTTATACATATAACATACTAAATAAAAAAGAAAGTATCAGTCATTCACCTTAAGTTTATCATGTTATAAAAAATATTACAAATTTCTAAATTTGCTAAATTTTTCATCCTAAGTTTGTAATTTATATAAACCATCTATCAAAATATTGACTACAAAATAAAATAAGAGTTAATAAAATAAGAGCTTAAAGTATAAAAATAAAAATCTATTTTTTATGAGCATTATTTAATTAAATAAGCATAAAACTCCATTTTTCCTTAATTAAGAAAAAGTTAATTTGTCTTCTCAATTTATCTTCACAAATTTACATAATCACACTAAGTCCACAAATTACCCTAAACCCTGATTCATAAACACCCAATCAATGCAATCCTTAACTTGATCCAATAATTAAAAAAAACTAAGTTTTATTTTATTATTTATGGTGCAAATTTAAAAATGCCTCGAGTTTAAGAGCAAAATGACGATTTTACTTAAATTCAGTTAAATATTTTAATGACGTTAAAGTTTTGGTGGACAATGTCCATGAAATACAAACTTAGGGTGGAAAATAAAAAAAAATCAAATTTTGTATTATTTTTTATAAGAACACAAATTTAGGGTATATAACTAATAAGTTTCTTATGTCTTTTTACATTAAATTGAGTTTCAATTGTAAAATGGTCAGTTTACTATAATTCTTTTAATTTCTAATGGAAGTGAACATTGTAGTGGATCAATTATACATATTATAAATTTAAGATGAATAAATAATAAAATTTGAAAGTGTTATAATATTTTTTGTAACAGTAAAATATAAGTGTACATAACTGATAATTTCCCTATATATTATTGATATCCCAGCTTAACTAATCAATTGATAAATCCATGAGCAGAGCCATACACTAGCGAAATGCTCAGTTTTACTGTATAATAAATATATCAAAAAGAAAGAAAAAAAACTCTTGCACTATAAAATTTCTTCTTCATATATGAAATTAATCCTATCTAAATATGACATTTTAGCTCTATGACCGTAATTATAAATCAAGAGCCAAAAATATATGAAAAGACCAACATTCTTTTTGTATAATATCCTTCTAAAAACTGATTCGATTTTGTTATCAAGTTAACCAATTTAAATTAGCTTTTGTGTGGTGCAACATGTAGAAGGAGAAGGAGAGAAAGTCGAATTTCTCTTTCGAAAAAGTTCAAAGTTAGTCCAAGAGTTGGTCACCCACCAATCTGGACTTTTCATGACAGCTCAGAGCTTTAAGATGCAAGGCATTTCAATTTAATTTGCATCACAAATGCTTCTCATTATTAGCTAATTTTAAAATGTAGGTGAGTATTATGTTTATTAAATCAAAGGCAGGCCGGTATCATTTCAAAAATAATCAGTCAATCGGCCAACAAAGTCAATAATGCTAGGAGTTGAGTTACATTATCAATTTGTATCTCAATTTGCACATTAACATCACATGTGGCATTCATTAATAATTGTTGCAGAAATAACATTTAAAACAAGAGTAATATTATTATTACACTAAAAATGTTGGAATTTTATGTTTGTACTCCAAATGTGGCATATCATGATCCTCTTACAGAAATTGGTGGCTCCATATTTGAAAACAGTAAAATTTTGAGTAAATTAATAACATTTTCGCTTTTAAAAAATATATTAATTAAGTAAACGTTAATTAATTGAATTATAATTTGACACATTAGTCCTAGTCGAGACAGAAAAAATATATTACTTAACAAAAATTTTAGTTTATCAAAATTTTATTATAATTAGTCTAGTTAAGTACCTCGATTCTATTTGGCACGACATGAACATATAAAACTGGGAAAGAATATTGAATTTCTCTTCAATAATGCTAGGATCCCAATACTTGAGTCATTATTTGAGTTTCAATTGCTGTAACACTTATTAATTGGATGGCAAAATAAAATAATAAGTAATTTTTCATTTATCATCCAATAAATAAATGAGAAATAATATTGAAAATCAAAATTAAAACTTAAATATTGAAATCTATGCAATTATTCTAAAGATTTGAGGATGTTGCGTCAACCACCGGTTTGGACTGTTTCATGATAGCTCAGGGCTTCGTATATACAATAATTCATTTAATATTAATATTATTCAATATCCCATTTTATATGTTAGTCATCTTTGTATCTTACATTTGCTGCCTTCACAATCCGTAGCTAAATAAAATATCTGATAATGAAAGTTGGGCTGTTCATAAAATAATCTCCTTCTACTATGCTGAGCATATAATTAGTTGGACCTCCCAAAAAAAAGGACCCAAACAAAAAAGAGCTAATACATATTTAGTTAATTAATTTTTACTACTGATTACTGAGAGTGTGTGAGTTTGATAAATCTTATTATTAAAATAGTATTTTATTGTATATATGGTGATCCAAATAAATATGAGCTTGAGTTATAAAGTTACAAATTTTTAACATATTAATTTATATGAAATGAAAAAAATTAATTAATTATAAAACCCAATAAACTCTATAACCCATATAAAATGTGATAAGTTTCAAATCACAAATAGTATGAATATTGTATTACATTCACACAAACTCAACTTCTTGAAATAATATTTCTTGTTACAACATAAAAGTAGCATACATAAATAGATGATCGTACTAGACGAGAAAAATCTAATATTGTTAAACACGTGACTGATATTAATTATGGTTATATTATATATTAGAGCTTTGATTTTTTTTTAAGTTTGTAAACCAATTATATTTAATTGTCTTTTTGTTAAAATAATAAAATTATATTATAAATTTTGAAAGTATTTTTAGTATGAGGTAAATTATTTTATAAATTACTTTTAAAAGCAACCCCTTGTAGCTTTTGAAAGCTATTGGCAAATGAAGAAAATGATAGAATAAGTAAATTTAGAAAAGTTTATTAAATAATTTTTTTAGTCAAAATAATTATAAAATAAACTATTTATGAAGCGCACTTCCAAATGTGACGGTGGTTCAATCATTTAAAAAATAAATAAATAAGCCACCGTCCGACGAAAGAGCGGTTTCCAACAGAGCGACCCGGGACATCGAGCGAAGAGCTCCAATGCGCGTATTCGGAGCTACGCGGATGCCGTAGTCGCAGAAGCCGGATCAACATCATGACAACGGCATTCTGGAAACTGTTGGGCCAGCCACAATTGGTCTAATGTCTGGGTGCGTATCGCGGTACACTGAGAGCACCTTAGGTCATTACTTTTTAAAATGATGTTAATAATCCCACCATATGAGTTCTAATGTCATATATCACTTGTTTATTAAATGATAAATTTCTTAAGTTGAAAAATTATTTAAATATGAATGTTACATCAATAAAGACTAAAATTAGGAACTATATATTAGAATACCTAACCTTGCTTTACTATTGTCTAACAATTCTTCATGACCATCATTATATGTTATTAACAATTTGCTATTATCGATCACAATCAGATGATGTGAGTCACATCATTCACGTTCTCTATTCTTCTGTGCCGTCATAAACTTCACCTTTACCTCATAGTTTCGTTATTACTTCACAATCACCACATTCAACCCACTCATTGTCTAAAGGTACAACCACTTCTTTGATCTGAGCATGTGAGTGGTGCAAGAAAAATTGTCAAGGTTCCGCAACTACTAAAACATCCACAAAATTCGGAGACCAGCATTGAATCGTATGCAAAGAATATCATAGGATTCCAGCTCAGATGATTGCTAAGCGGACATCTCAACGTTTTCACAGAATTTACAAGATGGGAAATCAAGCAACAAGAGGAAATTTCTAGACCATGCTCACTAAAGCTCATATATGAGGTTAAATAAAAGATATTACTCACTAAAGCTCATATATGGTAGACAAAGATATTACTCACTAAAGCTCATATGTGGTAAACAAAGATATTACTCACTAAAACCAGGCATGCACAAGCATGCACTATTTAATTTTTGTGTCAGGAACCTATAACAAGGCCCTCCCGAGCAATATTTGTCACCCGAAGTACAGCTTGTGCACTTAAAGGAGAGAGTTTTGATTGACAAAAGTTCTCCCAAGAATCCATCTCTGGGCTATCAGATACTGTTGCAGGAGCAGAGTCATGCGATTTCTCGTATACACTCTGCAGCTCCAAAAGAAGTGTTCGAGCAGCCTCCCTGGACTCGGGAAGTTGATCACTGAGTTGGGATGCAGCTAGTTGGATCAGTTTGTCAATGCCATATTCTTTAATACCTTCAACACCCTGTTGACATCAATATAGCATAAGACATGGGAAACAAAAAGATGCCAATGTTCAGTAATAATTGACTAAACAATAGGGGGAAGGAGGCACAAGGATCATACCACATGGTGTAAGGATTAATAGTACTTAAATGATAAAATATGAGACTTCTAGTAACAAATGCAATGTTATGAACCAATCCCAATATCATAACGAACAAAGGTCACAGCATGACAGGCACAGAAAATAACCTAGCATCTCTTAACTTTCTATCTGCTCATCCCAATATCATATGTCTGTGTGTTAGTGGGAGATAGAGAATTTTTGTTTCTGTACATATAAAAGTACATAAAGCTGGTACAGAAGGGGGCCGCTTCAAGACTCATATGCTACCATAAACAATATGGTGATTACAACAAACACAGATAAGAGGATCCCAAGCAGCTGAACAAGAGTATGATAGCATCCACATACCACCTCTAGCATACATATAATAATTGTAATTTGAATACACAGAATAGCTAAATTCACTATTAGAAGGTGACCATCAGCATCAATGAACATTTCAGATAAAGTACAACCAATAATCTAAACACAAGTCAATAACAGGCTCTTATCATGGCTACAACGTGTAGTTTTTATTGTTTCCCAAGCCTCAACTTGGGCTGGAAAGAAATAAAGCTGATGAGAAAATTGCTTCGCACTGAAGGTTTCTAATAAGTATCATAGCTATAAATATGATAAACAAGAAGAATAAAAATAGACTGTGTAGCAATTTTTGCCTTACCAGTCGTGGCACGCTTCGAGAAAAGCACATTGACGCCTTTGCTCTGATTCGAGGATTCCGATTTTTCAGATATGGCTGAAGTTTTGGTAACAACAATATAGGGGAAACCCAGGTAGTCATTGCTACTAAAGCTTTTTCAGCTGCTTCACAAACAAAGCGTTTGTCTTGTGAAGACTTGAGAAGAAGCTGAACAAGCTGTACCATCACAGTTCCATCAGATTGGAATAAATAGCAATCAGTCCATTAGCAAAGGGGCTAAATATCAGAAGTAACTGTAAGCTTTAAGAAATTTGAAGTACCAGAGGGTCCAATAAATCAATCATATGGTCATTATATGCACAGAATATGTCTGCAGCTGTCATAATTGCAGTTTTACAAACAGCACTTCTTGGATTTTTCAGGGATTTTACTAGAAGTGGGATCACATCTCCCCTGTTAATAAAAATATTATACCAATAATTAGACCAGTAAAACAATACCTTCAAAAGCATCAATCAACCAAATTAAATAATAAAAAGCTAAATCACATGGTTGTTTCAATCACATCATGTAAAGCTTTCGGACTTACAAAATATCAAGCATGGACTCCTTGTGAAAAATTGATAATCGGCGTACATTATTAAGTGCTTCACAAACCTCAACCCAATCTTTAGAATCCAGTCCAGCTACAAGTGTCTGAATATGTCACAAACTGTTAAAATTCAGAATCATCTAACAACAGAAGTGTCCAGACCAATATGAATACATACAGTGCAATACCCTTAACAAAAACAGAAAGTATCGATCCCTATACCTTTAGACTTGTATCAATGTCCTCCACATCAATTAAGTTCTCAGAATCAATGTATTCCACTTCTGAATTAGCAATTCCCGGTCCAGCATTCCCAGTTTGATTTCCATTCACATGAGTTGAAACCAATGACACGTCAACATTTTCATTAGCACTTCCAACAAAGGGTTTAGCAAAACTCCCTTTACTGGAGCTCTCATTCTTTCTATCAGAAGAAGGCAGCGTATTGAGATCTCTAAGGGCAGTCTCTGACATCATTACTACGTTTACAGTCTAAACAGAAAGAAAGCCACATCAAAAACTGTTTTTTCAACAAATAACTAGCGCATAGGCAGAAAGAAAGACTGTAACGTATCAAACTAAAGCAATGAGAATATTTAACTTCAGTTTACCAAGTAAAAAGGTCAAGCAGAATAACTACTCAGAGAAATTTTGAAAACAGCAACAATACACAATCAAATTTATCCAGTACCGATAGTACCTAAAGCCATGAAGCATTTGATAAGATAATTGTATATAGTAATCACAATGTGCTTCATTTATAAGACACAAGTGACGCCAATGCTTTTAACAACTTATTCAATAATCAATTTGAACTGAATCCCACAAATTCAATCACTAAATATATAGATCAAAACGATGTCGATTCATTCCATTCAAAAATTATTTTCACAAAACATGAACTATAATCACAAAAGAGTGTCAATGAGGGTCAATCTAGCCCTAAATAAGAGCATTAAAACCCAGTTAAAAAACAATTGGATTCAATGAACATTGCCGATTAAGCGTAAAAAAAGAGGCAAATAGAGATCTCATAACACCGAAATGCAAACACAACACAAAATTAAAACAAGATCTCGCCTCAAAACTGCGTCGCAGATCGTAATTTCTCTGCCAAAAATAAAGCATTTCAAATGACAAGTTAAAAAAAAATACGACTAATAATAATCAGACATTGAATTATAATAGAGCTTCAGATAGAGTACCAGACAGAGTGATCAACGAATTACTCAGTCTCCACTGCACTGACTCACTGAGTCTTCTTTCGCAGTGAAAATGAGAAGACTAATTCTATTAATTTCTATATATAAAATAATACGAACGTTCACCGAATATTAATCATGTCATCAAAAAAAAAAAAAAGAAAATGGTAACTGCCGAATAAAATAAAACGACGCTGTTTTTCTGGGTGGCGTATATCCGACCTGGGCCGGCAACCACGGGATCTCCCTTAACAGTGCATGTGACTTGCCAGCGACTGAAATTAATGTTTGCTTATTAGTGTAACGGCCCCTGATTTTGTGTTAAAATATCGAAACTGCCACTCTTTTGGAATATTCTTCCTTCATTTTGAACGGACGCTCCAACACTGTGATAGCGAAATTCTTTGAAATGATGTTTTATCATTTGATAAGGATGAATTAATCACTTTGATTGATTGATCGATTAATACTAATTATCTATTTACTATAATTAATTAATCAATTAAGTGGGTGAGAAACTCCAGTGCTAAAAATGTTATGAGTTTTGGGATGTAGCATGCCTGATTGGCTGCAACCGCCCAATTACTGCATGTGGGTACGTAGAATGGCCAAATTAGGAACGTTTTAGGTGGATTATTTTTAGATAATGATTGGTTTATATGTTAAATAAAAATCTTAATTACGTTTATTTGTCATTGGGATTAGTTGTTCGGTAATTGACGCCCCAAAGTACTTAAGGACATGAGTTTGAGCATTGCGCAGGCTTTATACTAATTGTATCGTAACATATTGGTGAATTGATATAAATATATATATCTAGAGTTGAAGTAGATTTTTATATTATAATATTGGAACAAGTTTAAAAATAAATAAATATAGATTTTTATATTATAATATTGGAACAAGTTTAAAAATAAATAAATAAATAAACTTTTCGAATAGATAAACTTGTGTAAAAAATAAAAAATAGATCCCTCTTAATTCTATCTCCTCTCAAATGTCAACCAAAATTGCATTTAATCTACTGGGTTGATTCTCAGATTCCTTGACATATTTGAGCTTTTGGGAATAGAGGTTAAAGAGTTTTTCTAAAAAATATATAATATCAAAAATATTCTTAACATATTTTATTAATTACATAATACCTTTTGTATAAAACATACCCAACGAAAATTGTTGCCGCTATATTGTCGGCAACAATTGCCGCCATATAAAACATATTATGGCCACCACTTCACTTTATCTCTCTCTCTTTTTTTTTTTTTTAAATAACCAGCACTTTAATTTTACAATCCCTACACATACTACCCAACACTTGAGAGAGTATATATTAATGATACAATTTAATTTGGATAGTATTATTTGTTTGGGAGAATATATCAATGATGTAATTTTTTATTTTAAAAGTTAAAGAAGTGATTGAATTAATTTTTTCTTATTAATTGATAGCTTGGATGCATTTTATTACATGTTATATAATTATGAATACATATCCTTTTTGGTAATTTAATTACACAAAAACACTCTTAGTTTTACACAACCAAACAGTTTAATGGTTCAAAAGTGTTTTTTTAATTGACAACTAAACAACTAATGACTTTTTGTCCAAAAGCTCTATTTATATAAGTTATTTATCTGTCTAATTCAATATTCATTACTAATATTTTATTAGTATATTATCTTTGACAGTTGATTCAGAGTACTTTCGTTTGATTTTAGATAAACACGTCATTTTTATGTTGATTAAAAATCTACTTGTTTTGTTTTTCATTGAATACCGAATATGATTTAATTTTAGTTTTTCTAGTATGATTTAATTTTAGCTTTAATTTGTTTGTAAGTTAGTTTTTATTTTTTAACTTTGTATTGAAAAATTGGTTAAAAAATAATGAATAAATTTAAGTGAAATATTTTGACTCATCATTAAACATTAATTTCCATGATTCATCATTAAACATTAATTTCCATGATAAACCATAGTATTTTACTTTAAAATAATTTTATGTTCTTGCCAATATTATTTGTAAAGATAACATGTAAAAAATAATATTTCTCAAATATTTCATTATGATGTAAAAGAAATAAAAACAAATATATTGTTCAAATTTAGACCGATTTCATTTTCAAATTTTTGATGAAAAAATGATCGTCACCTAAAATTGATCCTAGCGGATTTTAATTGTTATCTTAATTAAATTGTAATGTAATGTGAAATGTATGATGTAGATAATACGATATGATGAATGACACCCAGTATAAGTCCTCCCTATCAATGTTACACCGCAATTTACACATATAATATTACATAGAAATCACAAATAAATCATTACAAATTGAATATTGTTTAATCATCTACGTACATATAATTCGAAAAAGGGTGTCGTTTATATTCTATTACGCTCTGTTGATCTTATCAGATTAGATTATAATTATAAGTTAATTAATGAGCGTGATTAACATCCAACACGTTAGAAAGTAAATAGAAATTGGGGTGTTGAGCAAACCACATGGGTCACGAGTGCCACCGCGCATGTGTCGGTGTGCCCATTGTTTACATTTGTTGCGGTGGGAGGGACATCAATACATAATTGGTTTTGGTTGCGTACGGCTTTAAATAATTAAAAAGTCGGGATCAAAATTCTTATCAATTGGGATTTTCCATTTTTGTTAATTTCGGTGTAGAAAAATTTATCAAGATAAAATGTCAATATTAAATCTAGTTTAAAATTTATTAACGATTTTTTGTTGCACTAGAAATTTGAAAATTTATTCAAATAAGTTCTTATTCGATATTGAACGTGGGTTCATTTGGGATTGAACAATATTGTGGGTCTTTTTGGGATCGAGGTTAGTGCAGCTATAGCTTAAAAGTCACAACATTAAAATGTTTAGTAAATACTAGCCGCTATAGTTTAGAAGTTATGTTAATATAATTTTTTATTTATATGATAAAAAATATATTATATTTTTTATAATTTATCAAAATTATTATTTAAAATTTATATTTACTACATACTATTAACTTTTATTTCATAGTCACAATTTTTTTTTATAATAATTATAGCTTAAAAGTTATAATACCTCAACTTCTAACAAGACTTGTATCTATAAAAACATGTCCGTAGCTGAAGGAAACTAACAGGCAAGCAGAGAATTTCACCAAAAAGAAAGAGAAAAAATATTTGCAGTTTTCGACTAAAATCAATAATTTGAGGCTTCAAAGGAACTTTAACACCACACAATCTTAATAGAAATATTTTCATATTTATATCATAGAGATAAGGGTTAATTTTGTATTTTCATTTTATGAATTGACTACTTTCAAATTACACTCACTATTTTTTAAAATATTATGTCATCATTAGGAAAAATGAAAAAATAGGGTGGGTTGATGAAATTTTTTTAATTTTCTTAATAAAAATGAGAGTAAATTATAATTTTTAAAAATAAAAAAGTAATTTGAAGATAGCCGATTTAGACGGTGTAATTCAAAATTAAGGTGAAAAATAATATCATAAATTTAAACAACTAATTCCTGCTGCACATCAAAACTCAAGAGAACATAATTCAAAACTAACTGTTTGGCTCTTCATTAATATTAGAATTCGTCAGTATCTCCGCATAAGTTAGAAACTAAAACTAGTAATTCAGAAAGGGAATGAAACTTCAAAAAACTAGTGTAAAAGGAGGAAAAATAGCCAGCAATCTTTTCCAAATAACCAGCAAAAATAACCATTAAGGCAAAGGGAAAGAAAGGTGACCTACATTTATTGATCTTTGCCAATGATACTAAGCAAAATCAATCAACAAGGTTCCTCAAGTGGCATATTGTAAGTTTTTGAGTTGGCAATGTGCCAATCCTTCATGGCATGAGATGTGTAAACTGCCTCCCCTTCTCCACCTTCTGAACTCAAGCATGCTTTCTCTGTTGTGCGCGGAATGCGGAATCAAGCACACCAAATAATTACAGAAAAATAAAGGACACAGAATTTTACGTGGTTCAGCAGTATGCCTACGTCCACGGGAGCAAGAGAAAAATAATTATATTACTAACAATTATTAGAGTACAAATTTGAGTAAAGAAAAGCTCACTTCCCAAAACCCAAATACACCTAAAGTACTCACACACACACTCTCCAATTGCTCACACTCATAAAACTCTAGAATTGCTTCACTTGCAATTCTCTTAAACTCTCAAATTTGGGATGCAATTAATGAATGATCGCTCCTCTGTTATAAACAGCCTTGCCATTCATGCTTGCCATTTTCAAAGCAAAAATCTTGAGCTCCTTTCAAATTTTCAATGGCCGATGCCAACTTTCCAAACTTTGAATGCATGCATGTGTCAAATTTCCAAGGTTTGGTGCCAACTTTGGCCAATTTGTCAAGCTTTTTGACAAATTCATAAATATTTGTCTTTAGCCAATCTTGACTTTTCAACAATTCTCTACCTCGGCGAAGATTTGTTGAAATCTGAGCCGACCACCAACGAATCATCATCCCCAAAGTGGCTGCATCTCTGTGACTGCCTACGTACCCATAATCTAGGATCAAGCCAACCGTAGTTCAAAATTCTTGAATCTTAACACAATTGAAGGATTTGAATTAGTTTCAAGCAGTGTTGAAACTTAACTCCAGAAACTACATTCGTTAACATATTTGATGGGTTATCTTTGGTATCGATCTTTCTCAACAACACAACACCGCTCTCGATAATCTCTCGCACATAATGATGTTTCACATCTATGTGTTTCGTCCGAGCGTGATATGTTCGATTCTTCGCGAGAAATATCGCACTTTGATTATCACAGAAGACCGTAATATTCTCCTAGATTACTCCCAAATCTCCTAACAAGCCTTTCAGCCAGATAGCTTCATTTCTGACCTCGATTCTTTGCCATGTACTCTTTACAGAGTGGATAGAGCAATTGTCGATTCAGAATCGACCTCCGGTGTCGGACCTCCACCCAATGTGAATATGTGGCGTTGTTGATCTTAGCATGTCAAGGTCTCCGTGAATCACAATACCCAACACATTGTTGACCATAATCCTTGAACAATAACCCAACATCAAGCGTCCCGTACGGATATCGAATCCACTTTACATGAGCCAATGGTCTTTACCCGGATTATGCATGTATCGACTAACCATACTAACGGCTTGGGATATATCAGGCCTTGTGCATACCATAGCATACATAAGACTACCTACAGCACTAGCATATAGAACATGAGCTATGTAATCATGCTCCTCTTGGGATGTAGGACATAAAGAATAGCTTAATTTAAAGTGAGGAGCTAGAGGAGTACATACCGATTTAGTTTTGTTATCCATACCGAATCTTTCTAGCACCTTCTTTAAATAAGATTGTTAAGTCAACCACACGCTCTCATTCTTCTTGTCTCTATGAATCTCAATTCCAAGTATTCTTTGTGCATCACCTAAATCTTTCATCTCGAACTCATAAGCCAGCTGCTTCTTTAATCTTTCAATCTCACCTCTGTTCTTCGAAGCTATAAGCATATCGTCGACATTGAGTAACAGATAGATGAAAGCTCCATCTTGTAGTCTTCTAAATTAAACACAGTGATCGTGTTCACTTCTGGTGAATTTCTGCTCTTGTATAAATTGATTAAATCTCTTGTACCACTGCCTTGATGACTGTTTCAGTCCGTACAAAGATTTAATCAATCTGCACACATGATTCTCCTTTCCAGCAACTTTGAAACCACAAGGCTGAGTCATATAGATTTCTTCCTCCAAATCTCCATGCAAGAACGCCGTCTTAACATCTAATTGATCCAACTCTAACTCATATTCAGCTACCAAGGCAAGTAGGATACAAATGGAAGTATGCTTTAAGACTGAAGAGAAAACTTCATTATAGTCAATACCTTCCTTCTTAGCAAAACCTTTTGCAACGAGCCTTACCTTGTATCGATGAGTTATTTGATTTAGAGATCTTTGCTTCTTAGTGTAGACCCATTTATTGCTAATAGCCCTTTTCCCTTTTGGTAACTTCACAAGTTCCCAAGTTTGGTTTTGATGGACAGATTTCATCTCTTCCTCCATGGCTAACTTCTACTGATTACTTTCACTGCTGCGTAATGCTTCACCGAAAGTGTTGGGGATGTCATCATCAATAACTGGAAGTGCATAGGCTACCACCATGTCTTTAGTAAGCCATCCGAGTTTCTTTATCTCTCTTCTTGGCCTCATTGTTACTATAGCGTCGTCATCATTTACATCATTAGTTGTTTCTTCATTTTGTGGGACATTAGAAGAAACAACCTCTTCTTCAACTCTAGGTGTCTCCTCCATAGTTGAACCCTTCTCTGATGTAGAGCTAACTGGTACATATGGAGTTGCATTAAACTCCACCTGCTGCGATACCTCTGTGGTCTTATTCTCCAACTACTGAGAACTTGAAGCTTTCATCATTGAAGCTTCATCAAACGTGACATCTCTGTTACACACAAACTTTTTGTCTTCGAGATCCTAAAGCTTAAAGCCTTTTACTCCACATTTGAATCCCACAAAGATAGGCTTTCTAGCACGAGGATCCAGTTTATCATCTTTGACATGATAATAAGCTGGACACCCGAATATACGAAGGGAATCATAATCTTGTGCATGCTTTCCAGACCACATTTCCATAGGAGTTTTACCTCCGATTGCAGCAGAAGGCAATCGGTTTATCAAGTGACTTGTGTAGCTCACAGCTTCAGCCCAAAACATTTTATCTAAACCAGCATTAGATAACATACACCGTACCTTCTCCAGCAAAGTACTATTTATACGCTCAGCCATACCATTCTATTGCGAAGTATGTCTTACCGTGTAATGTCTTTTAATACCCTCGTTCTGGCATACTTGCAAGAATGGATCAGAAGTATATTCACCCCCATTGTCAGAACGCAATACTTTGATCTTTCTGCCAATTTGAGTCTCCACCAGTTTCTTCCATTTCACGAAAATCTCTAGAACTTCATCCTTTGCTCGCATGGTGTACACCCACACACGTCTAGAGAAATCATCAACAAATGTAACAAAATAATGGCTTCCATCAATTGATGCAGTCTTGGTTGGTCCCTATACATCACTATGAACATATTTAAGGATCTCACGAGTATCGTGATTAGTAGTACTAAATTTGACCCTTGTTTTCTTGCCTACTACACAATGCTCACAGAAATTTAATTTACAGGTTTTGGTACCTTTTAAGAGTCCATGCCTCATCAGGGTTTGCAAAGACTTTTCTCCAGCATATCTTAGTTGTACATGCCATAGCTTGGTGGTGTCACTGTGCTCCTTAGTAACATTTGCTTCATCAGTTGTACCTCCCTTCAAATAATACAAATTGTGACGCCGAACTCCTTGTAGAATCACCATAGCCCCATATGTGAATTTTATTGTGCCATGTTCAATAGTAATCTTGTAGCCTTTAGCTTCTAGAACACCCACAGAAATTAGATTTTTCCTTAAAGTTGAAATATATATAACCTCTTTAAGTTCTCTGACTATTCCATCAAACATTTTGAGCAAAAATTATTTCTATCTCCATTGTGCAGCAAGGTTGATCATTCCCCATCACAACTATACCAGATTTCACATTACGAAAATCCGTAAACCATTCCTTAATAGGACACAAATGATATGTTGCTCCAGTATCAAGTATCCACTCGCTCGAACTAGCCACGTATGCTGCATGAGTAATACTTAACGAATAATCAGAGTCCTCATCTTTACGTGCCATGTTTGCTGCTGCTGGTTTCTTCCCATCTCTCTTTTAAGCCTTTGGACAATCTTTCCTCCAATGACCCTTTTCATGACAAAAGGTATACTCATCTCGAGCTATGTTTCTGCTTCTCGATTTGGATTGAGAATTCTTTCCACCACGCTTCTTCTTTTTCTCCATCGTCCTTTCTCTGGCAAACAAAGCCTCGGATGATGTTTTTTCGGAATGTTTATCATTATTCTGAATTTCCAAATTTGTCAATGTTGTGCAGACATCTTTGAAGATGATTACGCTTTTCCCATATATCAAGGTAGTCACAAAATGGCTATATTCCTCTGGTAGTGAATGTAACAGAATCATAGCCTTGACTTCATCCTTAATATCTTCATCAAGATTCTTCAAATCAGCAAGTAACTTTTCAAATCTTGAGACATGATCGTGCATTGACACCCCAAGCTTCATTCGAAAGCCATATACTTGGCTCATTGCATGAAGGCAATTTTCAGGACTTTTCAGCAGGTACTTTTCCTCCAATGTACGCCACAAAGTTATTGCACACTCTTTATCTTTCACCAAGTATTTCACCTCCTTGGTCAAACAAGATTTGATCTGACCACAGGCTTTCTCGTTCATACGATCCCAACTTTCTTCATCATACAAGTGTCTTTTATTTTTCAAAATAATATCGAGATCGATTTGAATAAGGGCATCCATAACTTCGCGCCTCCACATACCGAAGTTAATTTTCCCATCAAACGTTTGAACATCGATCTTCTGACCACCTATAACAGGTGCCGAAAGGCGAAAGTCTCGCCACCCACTTGAAGCATCTCCAGGAATAGTCTGGGTGGATCTTTCCCCACTTCTGGAAGTTTCACCTTCTACCATTTTTTCAATAAACTATTCCCACCTGAGAGATTAGTGTCTATGCACCAGGAAAGTTCTTAGGAAAAATTGGAGGGGTCACACCGGTCCCACTTAAGACCCAGTCTACTTAGGCTCTTATCACGTTTGTGACAGAACTTTCCTAGACATGCACAAATCCACACTACTACGCAAGCTACTAATCCTCCCAAGTACGAACAATTAACTTTACCGTATTTGTAAACAGTGCCGTACGTGAATAGTACCGTATACGTGAACAATGCCGTATCTCCCAAAGTACGAACCGTCGGCTCTGATACCACTTGTTGTGCGCAGAATGCGGAATCAAGCGCACCAAATAATTACAGAAAAATAAAGGACACAGAATTTTTCGTGGTTCGGCAGTTTGCCTACGTCCACGGGAGCAAGAGAAAAATAATTGTATTACTAACAATTATTAGAGTATAAATTTGAGTAAAGAAAAGCTCACTTCCCAAAATCCAAATACACCCAAAGTACTCTCACACACACTTTCCAATTGCTCACACTCATAAAACTCTAGAATTGCTTCACTTGCAATTCTCTTAAACTCTCAAATTTGGGATGCAATTAATGAATGATCGCTCCTCTATTTATAGCTTAGCCTTGCCATTCATGCTTGCCATTTTCAAAGCAAAAGTCTTGAGCTCCTTTCAAATTTTCAATGGCCGATGCCAACTTTCCAAACTTTGAATGCATGCATGTGTCAAATTTCCAAGGTTTGGTGCCAACTTTGGCCAATTTGTCAAGCTTTTTGACAAATTCATAAATATTTGTCTTTGGCCAATCTTGACTTTTCAACATTCTTATAATAAATCAAAAGGTCTCAACATTTAGCGTCCTCTAGTTTCTCATGGCATTCACAAGATCCCACATGATCTTGTGCTGCCTTGGCTTGGCCAGAGACTCAATCTTGGTGTGATAAGCTCAGATGTTTTTGCTCGTAACTTCTCTACTTTTTCAGCCCATTTAAGCAATCAAAAAATGCCAACATACCAGCATTCTTGAATCGCTTCATCAGGACATCCTCAACTATTTCTGGTGATACCCTAATCCCACTTTGGGTAAGAGCAGTATCAAGCACCGCTTTTGAAGAGGACAACATAGCATTATTTTACTGACTCGTCCGTTATCCGGTACATTTCTAATAACAAATATACACATTACCAACACTCTGACGATCCCAAAAATTCAGAATTTTAAAAAAGCAAAAGAAAAGATAAGAAACAATGTACTCAATGTCAAGAAGATAAATTTAAAGGGCGTCTCCGAAATGAAATAAACGAAAAAAAGAGTTGAATGGAGTATGTGGCTGTCCGAGTCCACACCGTTGGTTTGGTTGTTCAAATTGAAAAGGAAATTAATTTTTGTTATTTGAGGGAATCCAAATTCCTCTCTTTTGTGATAGGAAATTGAATTCCCCGTAATTTCATTTGAATTTGTAGTTTTCACTTTCCACAGTTATCTTTTCATATAATTATTATACATTAATTACGTCAATTACATATTCTCTCCCAACTGAAAATTGGATAGAGGTAAATATATCTTCACATGTTTGTAGGTGAAATAAATATCTCTTTAATATTTATAAAGATAAAAATTTGGGTCATGCTACACCGCTATATTAAAATATAATTGATTCCAATAAATTTCTAATTGTAAATATTGTTAATTTTTTTTATTGTCCAATACATATCAATTCTTTAAAAAAAATATAAAAACCGTACCAAGGATTTCAAGTTTCAAGCTAAATGATACATAAATCTCCGTCAAAATTTGTTATTGAATTCTTCAAACGTAAATCTCCCTCAAAATTGGCTATTGAGTTCTTCTTTTAATAATTATATTCTACAACATTTCGCTGTACTTACATTTTTAGCAATTTTTTTTATTTTTCTTAAATTGAATCTTTGTTTAATCGGTTATTTCATTGTATTTTGATAATAAAGGAGCATTAGGATTATATTGAGTATGAAATTTGACAACTGTTAATAAGATTTGGGTTTGTTAATACAGCACATGAAATGTTTGTTAAATGCTTCCTAAGAAATTTGTCCATTTTTTTTTTTGGTTAAGTTCGCTATCAATGTCATCATAATTGATACATGTTTTGGTTTATCAACGTTTACTTCAATTTTTGCTTTATTTGACGGATTGGCGTTAATGGAACAAGGAAGTATTTGGATAATGGTAATGGATGATGCACTGGAGAATGGGCAGCAAGCCGCCACTCTAGGGATGCATGACGAGCACCTATCGTCTATGAGCGATCATGATGTTTAGGCTTGGTAAAACCTTGGGTTCGGTCTGGGTTTGGTAATGCTCGGGACTCCGGATAGCTAAAATAGTTGCCCGTTAAGCCCGAATTTTCCATGTGAGGTCGAGTCAAGCTTGGCACCTCCCGAGCATGGGTTTTTTAGCCGAACTTTCATGCCCAAAATTCAAACTGCCAAAATTTTTTCTTATGCAAGTAACAGCAAGCTGAGAGAAAAAAAAATAAAAGAAAATTTTCGTGCAATGATAATTCACAAAGTGGTAGTGGAGACAATGGTTGTGACGGTGACAAAGTTGGTTGCACGAACATGGCTATAGGTTGTGTGCGAATGGCTATTGAATCAACATCAATTTTTCAGAAACGACTACGTTTTAAGGTTGTTAAGGCATTAAACGGACACGTGCAACTCAGCTGCATTTAACAGAAAACAAACTCCACAAATTGACATTGAAATGGCCCATTTTGAGCAGCAGTTAAGTAAACAAGTGAGAAAGCATGTGCTGAAGCCTGAATTTAGTTCGTTAAAGTCTGTTAGCCACGCGTCAATAATCTGAATAATCTAGAAAATAAGTCTGTTGAGAAAACAGGGTATAAAGGCTGATCTTTAGTGGTGATTAAGTGACGATTCTAGAGTTTTGTAGTAAGGGTTTCAGAAGAGAGAAAGTTCAATCTTGTTCTCTGTACAAACTGGTATAAGGCTCTGTATCAATCTCCATTATTGTTAGAATAAAATTCATCTTGAGACTTCTCCCATGGATGTAGGCTGAGCATTCTATACACAGCTAAGCCACGTAAAATCTTGGTTTATGTTGTTTCTTATTTTTTGGTTCTTGTTCTTGATTAATTCATGTTGGTTTGTTTAGCTGTGATTTGACATGTTCGATCTTAAATCTGTGCAACTTGAATTGAATTGATTACAAGCATCTTGGGCAGTGATTTGTTTGTTGAGGTTTAAAAGACAAGCTGATCACTATAATTGGTATCAGAGCAGGTGTTGTGCGATCAAGTCCAAGTATGGCGTCATCTAAGGTTGATATAGAAAAATTCACAGGCAAGAATGATTTTAATATGTGGAAAATTAAAATAGAAGCTTTGCTGATCACTCATATGTTAACATAAATATTTCTTTAATTTTGATTTTGATGATAACAAACTTGATTAAGTGTGATTAATCTTTCAAATGAAATAAGTTTATGATATTTGATTATTTTCTTGTTAATGTTTTTAAATTGAAAAGTTTTGAGAATTTTGAAAATAGCAATACTGCTTAAAGTCTGAAATGGACTTATTTGACAAGTTTTTATAAGGTTCTAGGTTATAGTACCATTTTGTAAAGTTTTGGAGCCAAACTGTTATTTTTTAAAATAGTTCACTGAAGCAAACGGTTAACCGACATCTCGGATAATGGCTAACCGACATTAAGCTGAATCAGAGATTAGCTTTTAGACACTAACGGGTAACTGACATTTTGGATAACGGCTAGCCGCATCGAGCATAATTGAAGATTAGCCTCTAGACACTAACGGCGATCCGATATCCTGATAACGGCTTGCCGACATTGAACAGAATTGAAGATTATTCTTTGGACACTAACGGCGATCCGACAATTTAAAAATTCAGCCTAACGGTCATATTGACCAAGATAACGGCGATCCGACAGTGAGTAGACAGTTTATAACGGCTAGTCTTCGGCTTCAAACATAAATAAGCTCATTTGAATTCAAACAAAGATTTATCACAACACTTCCATTGAGCTTATATTTGAGCATACAATCTTCATAAAGCTTTAAACACATTCTTACTTCATTTTATTCACACATTGGGTATTGGGTTGTAATCTTAAATATTGTGTGAGAGAAAAACATTTCATAATATTTTGTTTTGAGTGATTATAAGTGTTGTGATACACTTGGGGTTAAGAGATTGAGGATAATCTCTTGTTGTAAAGGTTTATTGACACTTTGGAAGTCAATTGTAAGCATTTGAAGCCTTGGAGGCTTGCTTAGTGGAATCCTCAAGCCTAGAAAGCTTAAAGGCGTGGACGTAGGCGAGGTTGGCCGAACTACGTAAAAATCTTCGTGTTTGAATCTCACAATTGAGAATGGTTGAAGGATCTTCTCTAGAGGATCACATTGATGAATTTAATAAAGTATGTTATACACTGAAAAACCATTGATGCTGCTCTGGACGATGAAGGGAAAACTCTCTTATTAATCATTTCATTGCCAAGATCTTATGAGAATTTGGTTGATGCTCTAATGTATAGCAGACAAACCCTGACACTTGATGAAGTCAAATCTGCTCTAAACACAAGAGAGCTTCAATAAAAACAAACTCACTTGGAAAATGGTGGAAGTGAAGGACTGACAGCAAAGGTTAAAATTGACAAGAAGAAGAAGAAAGGAAAATGACATAACAAAAACAGAGATTTGAAAGGCTTTCAATGTCATAAAGAAGGCCATTTTAAGAGGGATTGCCCTGAAAAGAAAAACAAGCCCAAAGATTTAAGAAGCCAGAATGGAGATACAACTGTAGTAAAAGAGGAAGGGTATGAGTCTATTGGTGTATGTGTGGCAACCGAAAACAGCCAAAAAGGTAAATGGGTTTTAAACTCTGGATGCACCTTTCATATATGTCATTTTAGAGGTTATTTTACTGAATATCAAGAATTTGATGGTGGTAGAGTAATGATGGGGAATAACTCTATTTGTTGAATCATTAGAATTGGAGATGTAAGCATTAAACTGCATGATGGTTCAATAAGGGTGCTTAAGCAAGTCAGGCATGTGCCAGACTTGAAACGAAATCTAATCTCTCTTGGAATATTGGACTAAATAGGATGTAAAATTAAGCTTGAATCTGGACAATTAAGTGCGTTAAATGGTTTAAATCTGGTCATGAAGGGGACCAGGAGGAATGAAGTTTGTATCTTGGATGGTAAGGTGATATCTGGAGAGGCAGATGTGTCCTTTCAGCTTACTGAAGATAAAACCAGGTTATAGCATCTAAGGTTAGGGCACATGAGTGAGAGGGGATTAAAAGAGTTAGAAAAGCAATGGGTGTTTGGTGCTGATAAGATTGGTAATCTGGAGTTCTGTGAAGACTATGTTCTAGGAAAGACTTTAAGGGGTAACTTCAAGAGATCTACTCAGAAATCAAATGATAAGTTGGATTGTGCACACTCTGACTTATGGGGACCTACACAGTATGTATCTCTGGGAGGAAACAAGTATTTTTTATCCATTATTGATGAATTCTCTAGGAAAGTCTGGGTGTATGTTTTAATAAACAAAGATCAGGTCTTTGAGAAGTTTAAAGAGTGGAAACAGTTGGTAGAAAATCAAACTGGGAAGAAATTAAAGAAGTTGAGAACTGATAATGGGTTAGAATTCTGTAACTAGCCATTTGACAATTTTTGTGCAAATGAAGGTATTACAAGACATAGGGCAGTAAGGATGACCCCACAACAAAATGGGTTAGCTGAAAGGATGAATAATACACTTATGGAAAAGGTAAAATGTATGCTAATTCAGTCCAAGCTCCTAAAATTACTATGGGTAGAAATCTTACTTACAACATGCTATCTTATGAACTTAAGTCCCTCAATAGCAATTGAATTTAAAACACCATTTGAGATGTGGTCAGGGAAACCTGCTGACTGTGGATCTCTTAAAGCCTTTTGCTGTCCAGCTTATGTTCATGTCAGTCAAGGTAAACTAGCTCCAAGAGCCTTGAAATGTGTTTTCATAGGTTATCCATATAGAGTTAAAGGCTTTAAGGTTTGGTGTATTGACCTTAATCCACCAAAATGCATAGTGAGTAGAGATGTGGTATTTAATGAGGGGAGTTTTGTTAAGAAGAATCATGAAACTAAAATAAAATTTGGAAATTCCAGATCAGCAGATAAACTAGAGTTTGAGGTGGAGCCTTCTGCATTTAGAAACATAACTGAGGCTGTAGATTCAGGTGATGTTCTGGAAAATATTGAAAACACTGAAATAGCTCAAGATCAGTCAAGTTCTCAGGAGCAAATTAAAGAATACCAACTCACCAGAGATAGAGAAAGAAGGCAGATTAAACCAACAAGGAGATTTGGATATGCAGATTTAATAGGCTTTGCTTTAGCAGCTGTAAAGGTTATTGATGATGAGGAACCAAAGGATTTTAAAGAAGCAACCCAGAGCCCGTTCAAGGAAGAATGATAGAGAACTATGGATGAGGACATGACCTCTCTCTATAAAAACAACACATGAAAGCTGGTTAAGAAGCTTGAAAATAGAAGAGTGGTAGGCTGCAAATGGATCTTCAAAGTCAAGGAGGGCATAAATGGATCTGAACCAAGAAGATTCAAAGCTAGACTTGTAGCAAATGGTTATATTTAAAAGGAAGGGATATATTTTAAAGAAGTGTTTTCTCCAGTAGTAAGACATGCATCAATTAGAGTTATCTCAAACTTGATGTCAAGATAGCATTTCTGCATGGTAGACTTGAGGAAGAAATACTGATGTCTCAAACTAAATGGTATGTTTTCCCTGGAAAAGAAGACCATATATGTCTGCTGAAGAAATCACTATGTGGGGGCTTAAGCAATCTCCTAGACAGTAGTACCTTAGATTTGATGAGTTCATGAAATCACATGAGTTCATCAGATGCAGCTATGACTGCTGTGTGTATTACAAGACAATCAAAGATGGTATGTTCATATATCTTCTTCTATATGTAGATGACATGTTTATTGCCTATAAGGATAGAGAGGAGATTTATAAGCTCAAGATGCTGCTGAATTCTGAATTTGAAATGAAAGATATGAGGTATGCAAGAAAGATACTGAGAATGAAGATCATGTGGAATAGAAGTAAAGGCATAATGTGTTTGTCACAACAAAAATACTTGAGAAAAGTTCTGGAAACATTTGACATGGACAATGACAAGTCTACCCTTGGCATCACACTTCAGATTAAGTAACTTGCAGTGTCCTCAGATATAGGCTAAAAAGCAACAACTATCCAATATACCTTATGCAAATGTAGTAGGTTGCCTTATGTATGCAACGATATTGACTAGGCCAGACATAGCTCATGCTGTCATTGTAGTCAATAGATATATGGCTCAGCCTGTAAAAGACCATTGGAAGGCAGTAAAATGGATACTCAAGTTTCTTAATGGCATAGTTAATTGTGGCTTGGTATATAGGAAAGAAAAAACTGATGGTGATGGTTTGAGAGAGTATGTAGACTCAGATTATGCAGGGGATTTAGATAGAAAGAAATCTCTCACAGGTTATGTATTCATGTTAAATGGTTGTGCTGTGAATTGGAAGGCAACTTTATAAAGTGTAGTGACTCTTTCAACAACTAAAGCAGAGTATACAGCTGCCACAGAAGCTGTTAAAGAAGCACTTTAGCTCAAAAGGATTGGTGACTGAATTGGGGTTAAATCAGAAGTCAATGCCAATTTATTATAATAGCTCGAGTGCAATACACTTGAGCAAAAACCTTGCACACCATGAGAAGACTAAACATATAGATATAAAACTTCATTTCATCAGGAATGAAGTGTCAAGAGGTATTATAAAAATGGTGAAAATACACACTGATGAGAACCCTGCAGATGCTTTTACCAAGGTCATTCCAGTGGCTAAGTTTAGAACCTGTCTGAATCTAACTGGATTATGCAATCAGTAAGATGCATAAGGTCTTGGAGAAAGAGTTAGAGTGAGGTCAGATTCTGATTCAAGGTGGAGGATTGTGAGAATGGCTGTTGAATCAATATCAGTTTTCCAAAAAAGACTGCGTTTTAAGGTAGTTAAGGCATTAAACGGACACATGCAACTCAGCTGCATTTAACGGAAAACAAACTCACAAAACAACATTGAAATGGCCCATTTTGAGCAGCAGTTAAGTAAACAAGTGATAAGGCATGTGCTGAAGCCTGAAGTTAGTTCGTTAAAGTCTGTTAGCCACGCGTCAACAATCTGAATAGTCTGAAAAATAAGTCTGCTGAGGAAACATGGTATAAAGGCTGATCTTCAGTGGTGAATAAGTGACGATTCTAGAGTTTTGTAGTGAGGGTTTCAGGAGAGAGAAAGTTCAATCTTGTTCTCTGTACAAACTAGTATAATAAGGCTCTATATCAATCTCCATTATTTTGGATTAAAACTCATCTTGAGACTTCTCCCGTGGATGTAGGCTGAGCATTCTATACACAGCTGAACCACGTAAAATCTTGGTTTCTGTTGTTGCTTGTTTTTTAGTTATTATTCTTGATTAATTCATGTTGGTTTGTTTAGCTGTGATTTGATCTGTTCGATCTTAAATCTGTGCAACTTGAATTGAATTGATTACAAGTATCTTGGGCAGTGATTTGTTTGTTGAGGTTTGAGAGACAAGCTGATCACTATAGGTTGTGACAATGGCACTGGGGATGGAGTGAGCCGCATGCCAAGGCCAATGAGTCAGCTACTGAGAAGAGATGACGCTAACAATGGGTGGCAACTATTGCTGGCTTGGAATGTTGGAGAGTTTGAGGCACGATAGTCGACGGCAACGCTGTAGCTTGTGTTTTGCTTATAGGTAAGAAGAAATTTAGGGATAACTGTTCCATTGGGTTTTGATTTTTGGGGTATGATATTTATATTTTCTTTTTTTTTCTTTTTAACTTATTAAGAAACCAAGCATGGTCCGGGTTCTGAGTTTTTGGTGCCGTGCTCGGACCCATGCTAAAAAACACTCGGGTTTGGAATTCAATGCTTGGGTTTTTCTTTTTATATATGCGGTTCGGGTTTTGCCTGGATATGATCTAGACGATTTTTTTTTTACATCCTTAGCATGTTACACAACTTAAAATATTTAAAAAGATAATTTATGCAACAATTACAATGATTCTCCAAATTTGACAACAAAACTATTGCTATTATCTAAAAATGATGATTTTTTTTCAAAAATTTTAAATAAATGAAGCACACATCTAATGGTTAACTAAGGAATATATTACAAAATAAGAGTTCAAAATGCATTATGGTTTGGAATTACAAGAAATTAATCAAACATAGAGTATAGTCTTTTCGAACAAAAATGTTCTATCTTGCCATTCGTGCAGCTCATATGATCATCCGTTAACTCTCTCACCATCCATCTAAAGGCATAGGAAATATAACCGACTTTCATTAAACCTAAAAATTTAGAAAAAAAATTAATTAGAAAATTCAAAACTTTATCATGTGAACAAGTGCAACAAGTGTGTCACTGTCCAAATCCACGAAATGCTTAAAAATATCGTTCTTGAATAATAATAATCGTTTGCATGTCAACTTGCTCCAAATAACTTCCACGCTTTTCTAAATTTCGATGTGTCTATAATATGGCCCGGGAAATGATTATCAAAACATAGCTTCTTCATGTCCGATTCCATATACACTACAAAGATGATACGGCAAATATAAAGCACATTTTACATAGCTATTATACATGCTGTGATTATGTCACACATTATCTAGGTTTTCTTTTTTACTTGAATTTGTATCATTTTGCAATGATTTCTTTGATTTTTGATTTTAAACTGAGTACTTTAAGAAACTATATTATTTTATAAATGGAAAATGACAACGTTTGCAATCAAAGCCACATCAATTTCAAATCTAAACCCTAAACTTAGTGCATTAAAAATTTATATTGTATAAGAACATATACTAAACTTAAGAAGCTCTCCAATTGATGATTATATTAAATTTGATAATATTTGTGAGAGTGATATTTGTTTGGCAATTTGTGGAAATTGATGAAGATTATTTAGTAAAAAAACTAATTTTTAGCTGGTTATGATAAGAAAAAAATTAAAGGAGTCAAATTTAAAAGGTCGTAAAATTTTATGACTATTTTCATAAATTTCTTAATTTTAAACCATATCCCATCATTTTCAACATAACTAAATATTGTGTAAGTCGTAGTTTGGCCTGAAGGAAAAAACACAACTACAACAGAGGCTAAACAAAATCTATATCCCAACAGAAGTGAAGAGATCAGAGTCAGACCGCCGTTTCCTTAAAAGCCACTATAAATTCCCCAAATCTTCAGTCTCCACATTCAAAACCGACCAAACAAACGGAAAAAAAATACAACAAATTTTGATTTTACTGCTTTGTACGAAAGTCAGTTTCCTTCTTCTACATACGGTTCTCTTTTGGCCCTACCCCAAAAATAATAACCCTCTAAAAGAAAATAAAAACAATAATTAATAAATAAATTCCCCTCTATTCGGAAACAAAGAAAAGTAAACAAGGCTAGCAATGTTGACGACGAAGCCCCAAGTCCGATAATGGAAGCGTCGGATTCAAGTCGTTCACCGCTGGGGATCGATCTGAACGAGATCCCGTCGGCTAGTACTTCGTCGTCGGAAACGACGTCGTTATGCGGGGCATGCGGGGGGGCGGCGGAGGCGGAGGGAGACGTGGTTGTATGCGACGCATGCGAGCGAGGGTTTCACTTGGAGTGCGCTGGAATATTAATGTGTTGCCATCAGCAGCAGCAGCAGCCCTATCATCATAATCTGCTTGAGTGGGTGTGTGCTGACTGTGTAAAAAACGGTGCAAAGAGTAAACTCTGGCCGTTAGGCCGCAAGAAACGGATTTTGGATATGAACGCCTCTCCGCCTAGCGATGTTGACGCCGACGCCACCGACGATGTTCTCGATTTCAGGTACCCTGTTTCTTTCTTTCTTTCTTTCTTTCTTTTTTAATTAATTTTGACCTGCGGATTGTGATTTTCTGTTTTGTGCACAAAAAATAGTGATTGGTGAAGTTGAAGTAGTTTCAGAGCTATCTTAGTTTCATGGTGATTTGGGTGCCAGTAAGGCCCAAGGCAATGATATTTTAGTTTCGAAATGGTTTTAGGTGTGTTCTTACTAGGCAATCTCTCTAGTCATAGCATATGAGACAATGTGGAAGAATAGTGGGGAACTAGAGAAGATATATAGGGAAAGTTAACGCTCTACTCGAAGAAATTTGCACATATGATGTTGCCATACCATGCTATGCGTTTATTATCTCCCATAATTTTGAAATTACAATTTTCCTATGACAGTGAAGACATTTCACCAAATCCAAGTACATCAAATCCATAACACCCCTTTCATTTCAATTGAATAAAATAAGAAAAGAAAAGAAAAGACACTATTTGAAAAAACAATATTGGCTTTGTTGTTACATTTATTGGAAAACATAAGTTGTCAGAAGTTACAAAATATGAGGTGGTTTATAGATATGTTGCTTAAAAGAGTAATGTTATTAAGTGACAGTAATAACCGTTCCCATGTTATTTATTGTGCAAAAAGGATATTTGATAGTACACTGGAGAGGATACCTATTTGTTATCGGACAAAATCAGACCCTGGCCTTACTTTTGGGGTTCAATATCTTCAGATTTCAAAGATGCCATTCTTTCATCCATCAGAATAGAAATCTGCATTGAGCTGATTGGAGCAGTTTCTTAGAGCTCTTTAAGTTTTTATGGATTTCAGTTCAGCTCTTGTTTTGGTCTAGGTGTGGGTTATCTATTTTTTGTTGAGAGTTTCCAGCGTTTTTGTTTGCTCGTTCCCTGGTTTTTTGCATGGACAGCTTTTGCATTCGAATTTGAATCTTACTTTTCTTCGTAGGTATTTTTTTTTACAGTTTATTATAGAGAAAAGAACAATGATAATAAACCTTTTTGGAATGAGAAATTTATAGTTGGTTGTCTTACTCATTTAGGTTATGAAATTAGAGAACAAATCATATAAATTCTAAAGATCAAATTTCTAATGTTAAATTAAACTACGGAGAACTAATGGGCCTTTTAAAAAAGACCGGTTAACATTTGAACAAATTAATTAACACAGGTCAGGAAAAGGTAAACCCAAGCAGAAAGAATTAGTGTCATTTGTTCAACTATTGATGCTTTTCAGAGAAGAGTGTACAAAAAGATGTAAGAAAATGTGGAATTTTAATTGGAAGTCTGTAATGATAATTGCAAGGAATCCTAGAAGGGAGTGTACAGGGAAAAGTAGTGTAAAACAATTAAATCCGTTAGGGTGCCTTTATTTTTTTGTTTTCTAAGTGGTGTTCTTTATAATTATTTTATAGGAGGAGAAATTTTTTTTTTTTTAATTGTGATGTGTTGTAATTGAAAATGCGTTTCATAGCTTGTTTTTAAACTAGTGTTTAAAAAAAAAAACAGTGAAAATACGTTTGGTAGTATGTTGAAACTATTATTACTATATTATTAAAAAATAAAAAATAATAGAATTAGTTAAAATAGTACACAATTTATGTTCAATAGAGTGGATTTACAATTTTATATTTTATGTGGACCCATTAGATTCGACTACACTAGAATTGTTTGAATAAAAAATAATAATTTTATCTTTTTGTTCAGGTGTGAGACCCGGTCAAATTTTGGCGGCTAGAAAACGTGATATTACCATTTTACAGTTTTCTAAATTCCTTTCAGAAAACAAGTCACTAAAAAACAAAAACAAAAGAGTAATTAATGCTACCAAATATCTTTTATGGTTTCGCAAAATGGAAAATGAGATGTCAAAATCAATATCAAACACACCCTAAGTTTTCTCTCTTAGGTACACCAACGACCATTAAGCCTTGACATATGGTAATGAGTGAGACAAGCATAAGCGAAGATATAATGGATGCGAGCATTGAAGAAGAGTGATTACTCTATTGTTCATTTTCCTAGTCCATTTTGTATTTCCTAATTTTTTTAATCTTTTCTATTGTTTTTTTTTCATGTGCATTTATTGTTTTATAAATTTATGGATATTCTTGCCGGTTACATTTATTAGGTTTTAGAATGCAGTGTGAGTAATAAATTTTTGCATGTGCGTTTATTGATTTATAAATTTCCACATAAATTTCTTGAAATGAAAGTTATCATTAGTAGTTACTGGTTACATTTATTTGGTTTTAGAAAGCACAGTCCGGGTGATAATTCTTTTGGTGGCAATGCATTTGTTGCCCCAGTGACCTCTTCAAAGTTTTTGCATGCCGGGAGTGGATTTGGATTTCAGAAAGCTTCTGCAATTACAACAAACACTGGCAAAAAGGGTTTTGAAGTTAACAAACAAAGTACAGACAGAAGTTTTCAGGAGGTAGAATTGAGATTCCCTCTTGGAAAGTGTAGTAGAAGTTTTACTCCAGCTATTAGATTTCCATCTCAGAACCCAAGTGAGATATTGCTGCAGGCTCTTAGAGAATTCATTTCTGAAAGGCACGGTGCTCTGGAGGAAGGTTGGAGTGTTGAATTAAGACATTCTACAAATAGTTATGAACTATATGCTGTTTACTGTGCTCCGGATGGGAGGACGTTTGATTCAATGTCCGAAGTTGCTTGTTATCTTGGGTTGACATCGAGCTATAATTCTTTGGAGACAAGAGTAAAAACTGAGGAATCTCCCCTACATGATAGAGTACCCGTATCCAAAAAACGGAAGCTGACAAAGTTTCCATTTGCAAATGGTTTTGCTGAAAACAAAGGTTTCATAAGTTTTAATAATATTAAGTTTTCATCCTATAATCAACATATGGGGAATTTCAATTCTAGATCTAATAGCATGGTAGAGGTTACTGAATCTGGAGGAGCGGAAAACGATTGTACTGGGTTTCTGCAGAATTATGTAAGTGTGCAAGTTTTTTTTGTGCTTCATCTTCTGTCGATTAGCCTTTTTCTTCTTTATTTTTGCTTTAGTATTGTCCCTTTTTATATAACCTGACTTCAACAATTTTTGAATGTTGAATGTTCTTTCAGCTTCTTCTTATGCCTTTTCTCCTTATACATGTTATTTTCAGGACGGACTTCCTGTTCAGTTTGAAGATTTTTTTATTCTTTCTTTGGGGCATGTTGATGGGAGACCTTCATATCATAATGTCAGCGTGATATATCCTGTTGGCTATACATCCTGTTGGCACGATAAGATTACAGGGTCTCTTTTCATCTGTGAAGTGTTGGATGGTGGTGATTCTGGTCCTGTTTTTAAGGTTACAAGGTGTTCATGCTCTGCATTGCCAATTCCAGATGGATCAACAATCCTCTTTAGGCCAAATTTTGTACAATGTTCTGGTCGAGATCATGAAGCAAATGGTGACTTTACTTCATATAGTAAAGATTATGACAGTGATGTCAACATTCAGATGATTCTATCAGATCCTTGCCTGCCTGTAGACAACGATATCTTGACTTGTCTTGGAAGTTGTTCAAATAAATCTTGTGATGATGAAATTGGTGAGATTTCAGTGGAAGATCGTTCGTCATCATCAGCATGGAGAAGGTTGTCTCAAAAGTTTGTTGATGCTTGCTTTGAAATTTGTAAACAGAAAGGTGTTTTAAAGCTTTCCTGCAAGCATATTGAAAATAGTAGGGAGTTTGCAAGCTGGGATATGATGGATGAAAAGGAGAAAATGAGATTTACATCTCTGAATAAATTTTGTGGTTCTTCAGTTTCCGTTAGTATCCCATCTGAGTTTCGGGGTGATAATGAGCTTGACACGCTAGCTGATGTACTGTTGAAATGGCTGGACCGGGATAGATTTGGGTTAGAAGCTGAATTTGTGCAAGAAGTCATTGAACAGCTACCTGGTGTCAAGGATTGTTCGCAATATGAATTTCTGATGGATAGAAGTTGTTATTCATCATTTCTAACAGTTGGAAATGGATCCTTAATGGTGAAAATGAAAGGTGGAGTGGGAAGTGCGGAAGGAGGCTTAGATGGTTCGTTTGAAAGATCCAAGAAAGGTAGATTGGTTGAAGACAATGATCATTGGCCTCCTCCTGGGAATGCACTGTGCTCAAGGCTTCCTCCTCAGATTGTTGGTGACTTTTTTCAGGTACGTGTTGGCAATTTTTAATGTTCTAGTTTATTCGAAGAACATAGTTGAGCTTTATCAGTACCACAATTGAGTTTCAGAAGATGAGGCCTCATATTCTGGTTTTACTTTTCAGGTATGTCAGTTTTTATGGCGTTTTCATGAAGTTTTGGGCCTGAAGGAATCTTTTTCATTGGAGGAGCTTGAAGAAGAGCTTATCAACCCATGGATTGATGGCTGTAGTTCTGACAAATGTGAAAAGAAACTCCAAGGAACTGAACCCTTGAGCTTACATCAATGTGATATTGTGGGTGGACAAATTTTATCTGCAAGCGATGAATCTCGTCAGGCAGTTTCTAGGGAGAATCCTCATGCATTTATAAACCTTGAAACTGGAGTGGCGAGGGAAGCAGCCACAGATGAAATGGGGTTTGTTAGTTACAGCGGATGCTCTGGTGTGGTTTTGACAAAAGCTCACAGCTCACTGCTGGAAGTGCTAATAGCTGAGCTGCAATCCAAGGTTGCAGCACTTGTTGATCCAAATTTTGATTCTGGAGAGTCGAAACCAAGACGCGGAAGGAAGAAAGATGCAGACAACTCAATTCCTCATAAAAGAGGGAAGCTCAATATGCTCCCTATCAATGAGCTGACTTGGCCAGAATTAGCTCGGAGGTACGTCTTGGCTTTCTTATCCATGGACGGTATCCTTGACTCTCCTGAGATTAATGCTCGTGAAAGTGGTAGAGTGTTTCGCTGCTTACAAGGTGATGGCGGGGTGCTCTGTGGTTCTCTAACTGGAGTGGCTGGGATGGAAGCTGATGCCCTGGTAAAATTTGATTTTCTTCCTTTTATTGGTTTTATATGCTCTTTATTTCATCCAAAACTTTAGCTTGAGATTTTGAAGACACTTTTTCGGATTCTAATTTGCATGTGTTGTACCATATTTCGGTTGCGACTATTCGTGTATGTTTTTTCACTTTTTATTTTTTTACTTTTCTGTTTTGAAATTATACTACTATGTTTTCAATTAAGATGAAAGAAGAACATGGACTGGAGTTTAAACTTCAGTTCTTTTGGTATCATGGTTTCTCTCAACAGACAAGTTCTCTGTTTAACTTTTACTTTCGATCTTGATTTAGGATACATTTCTAGTGACTTTGTTTGTGGTTTTGATTCCTTCCTAGTTACCAAGAAATGTATATATAAATAATACCCAAAAATAAATAGAGAGAAGAGAGAATAAAATGTTTACTGATGCTTTTCCATATAATCTACAGTTGCTTGCAGAGGCTACAAAGAAAATCTTTGGTTCGCTGAACAGAGAAAATGATGCGCTGACAATTGAAGAAGAAGTGTCTGATGCATCTGGTAACTGTGAAAAGAATATTGTGAGTGATGGTACTCTGCCGGAGTGGGCAAAAATGCTGGAACCTGTTAGGAAATTACCAACAAATGTGGGAACCAGAATTAGAAAGTGTGTTCGTGAAGCTCTGGAAATAAATCCGCCTGATTGGGCCAGAAAAATATTGGAACACTCAATCAGTAAGGAAGTTTACAAAGGAAATGCCTCAGGACCAACAAAGGTGCTATTCACTATATAACCTTTTGTATTCTGTACATTTAGAGTGAAAAATTATTGGGTTTTGATCTACAATTGTTTTTGTGTATTATTGTGTATACTGCTCTGGCCCTGTTCACCGTGTGGTTTCTCTGTCACTCTCTCTCCCTCTTTTGTCTCTCACTTTGTGTGTTTCTATATCCATTTTGAATATATAAATTGATAAGCTTCATGTGCCTTTTTGAAATTGGTGCTTTTGTAGCCCTCAGCCCGTCCTAAGGAGCCACTTTCTTTCAAGCTTTGTATCTGCTATCTTTCTGTCCAAGCTTCCTCCTCTTAAGCAGATTCTGTCTTGTACTTTCAATACATTGCCCGTTCAATTTATACATATACCCTTGTCAGAAATCTCATTATCTAAAATAATTGTCTAATGCTGTAAACTTTGAGTTTGAATATAATATCTGAGTTCGGAGTTATCACATTGAACTGGTTTACAATCTTTTATCTCTGCTTTTATTATTCCTTTTACTTGGTTCTATTAGTCATTTATCTATTAATTATTCAACGAGCATAATCCTGAATTGCATCTTTGTAATTGTTGATGGAATGCAGAAAGCTGTTGTTTCAGTGCTAGCCGATGTTAAGGAAAGGTTGCCTCAAAATTCAGAGAAGGGATGTAAAAAGAAGACTGTCGTATCTATATCTAGTATCATTATGAAGAAATGCCGTATCGTGTTACGTAAAGCTGCTGCAGCAGATGATGAAAAGGTTTTCTGCAATTTGCTTGGAAGAAAACCATTGAGTTCTACTGATAATGATGATGAGGGATTTCTTGGATCTCCTGCCATGGTATCTCGTCCTCTGGATTTCCGAACTATTGATTTGAGGTTGGCAGTTGGGGCTTATGATGGATCACATGATTCTTTTCTTGAGGATGTTCGGGAGGTCAGATTATGACTCTGGTTTTCCCTTTGCTTTTAACTTCTCTAAGTATTCTAGTGCATTTTTTTTTTTCTAAATCTCCTGTGAGTTCCTCTTTGCATGGTCGATAATACTCTGTTTCCATTCCACTTATAAAAAGTAAAGGTTTGAATTGGACAACAGATATGTTTGTGTGATCAAATGAAGATTGCATTTAATTGTTCAGCAATGATTATTAACATATAGTATCTGTCTATGCTAATATATGGTATGGATGGGTATATGGAAGGATTTAACAGTATTTTGCATCAGAGGGTAGTGTATGATTACCCATCATTGTGGTCATTAAGTTTATTCTAAGTGATTTGATGGTCGTACAAATTTGCCATACAAGTTGTATACTTCCTAATTTAAGAATATGTTATAAGAATATTATCCTTATTCATGCAATTTCCTGGCTACATTTCTTATTTACTATAATCATGGGGCAATGTAGATTGTTGATTCATTCCATTATTGATGCTGTTGATTTTATCAGACCTGAACTCTGTGTGCTGATGGTAAAATTTTCTTGTTTGTATATTTGTTTTTCACTGACATAAAAGCTTAGTTTCTCTTTGAGCATGGTAATGTCAAAGCAATATTTTTAATTAAATCCCATTACTGCTTCATCGGTTACGTTCTCTTTGAGGCTTCCGGATATAGTTTGTGATATACATTTGGCCCAAAAATGTTTTTTGAGAGTTCTGAAATTGTGGTATATGGGTAACATTATACATTCGTGATCAGATTGTCTCAACTACTACTTGGTGCTAAATCTTACGTGTACACATTTATTTTTTGTGCCTTTAATTACAATACTGTTCTATTGTGATGCTATACTTGTAAACACTGTCCTAGTTTGCAGGCATATGTGTATATTTCTGATTCTGGCCTTAATCACATTACTGTTACATTATGCTAGACTTGTTATGCTGCAGTTTACAGGTTTATCTTGTACTGATGTATATTGATATGTTGGCCTTTAAATGAATTGATTTTAGCTTTTATGTCACATGAATTGATTGTAGCTTTTACGTCGCAGTTTTGGAATAATGTTCACACAGCATTTGGAGACCAGCCTGATTTCATTGATTTGGCTGAAAAATTATCCCGAAACTTTGAATCGTTGTATGAAAATGAGGTCTGTATCTCTCCCTCTCTCTTCCAAAAACAATGCCCCCCACACCCCTTCTCCCATTCTGCCACAACCAGTTTGATTAAAGATGAATCTTGCACTAAAGCAAAAGAAATACAGCGGGTTGACACAGACTCATGTTAACCTAGGCAATTCACTTGATCTATTTCTTGAAATTTTACTAAACTACTTATGCAGCAAGCAATTGATTAAAAGTATGATTCAGTATTTCAAAGTTCATTGTCATTTGCCTAGTTAACTTACATGAGATATAAGGGGTTTGGAAGGATCAATTATAGGACTGAAGTAAGAATGTGTTCACCTTAAGAATTAGCAACTGATTTACTATATATCAGTGGCAAAGTAAATAATTTACAACTCAAATCAGTAAGTAAAATTACTGATTTCAGAGAAAAGTGAAATTGGTCTAGGAGAGATTTAATTTCTGAAAGGAAATAGCTCTTAGAAGCTATGCAATTCTATACTGATAAAAATAAGTGGGACATTTAGGGTGTAAAATTCCTTGGAATTTCAAACATTATGGACTCTGATTGCCTTTCGTCTGCCAGATAAAATAGGAAATCTTTCAATATGGATAGATATATGTCATGCTCTTACTCTCAGCCTGGTCTTTGCACATTGATCTTGGTAATCTGTCTTTGTTTACTGGATTAGAAGTTTTATTCTTCTTTTTGATGCAGATTGTGACCCTACTTCAGAAGCTTGTGGGTTATGCCAAACTGGAAAGCTTAAGTGAAGAAACAACAAAAGAAATAAATGATATTCTAGTTCAAACTAGTAAGATCCCTAAAGCTCCATGGGATGAGGGGATTTGCAAAGTTTGTGGGGTTGATAAAGATGATGATAGTGTTCTTCTATGTGATACTTGTGATGCCGAGTACCACACTTATTGCTTGGAACCTCCACTTGTTAGGATTCCTGAAGGAAACTGGTATTGCCCATCTTGTGTTGTCGGTAACTCTATGCTTCAGGGTGCATCAGAACATTCTCAAGTTGGTGGTCAACATAAGGGAAAAAAGTATCAGGGCGAAATTACTAGTCTGTGCTTGGAGGCACTTCGGCATCTAACAACTGTTATGGAAGAAAAAGAGTATTGGGAGTTTAATGTGCATGAGGTTTGCTTGTTGAGCCTTCTTGTTACCTATTCCAGTCTGACTTTTGATGATTTTTACTGCTTTTTACACATTGATTGCATTGATTTGTTGCCAGCCAACTTGGCCAAAGACTGGATAGCTTTTGTGTACAAGTTAAAGCTTGTTCTCTTCATTAAGCTGAAAAAATAAAATACTGCATTGTAATATCAGTTACATGCCAATAAATAAATAAGGAGAAAAACGCATATTTGTTGCTTGGATTACCATAGAGTTCTGCCATGCTGTTTTGTTTCTGTTGTTCCTCTCTTCCTTTTTTACTTTTTATATTTTCTTGCCCCCCTTATTCGGGCTTAAGATTTCAATAACTTTTCTTGCACTGTCATTCAGCAAGATTCTGAGTTGGAACTTGCCAATTTTAGATGTATTTCCTTGTGCAGAATTAGTATGAAGCCTATGGTAGTGGCTATGCAGTCTGCTGCATAGCTTGGTTGTGTTAGTTAAACTTGCCATTATTCATCTCCTGTCAAGTCAGCTAACAAAGATCTTATTGTCTTTTCAATTGTGGATGCAGAGAACTTTCCTCCTTAAGTTTTTATGTGATGAGTTGCTTAACTCAGCTCTCCTTCGTCAACACCTTGAGCAGTGCACTGAAGTAACAGCTGAGTTGCAGCAGAAATTATGCTCTTTTCTGTAGAATTCAAAACTTGAAGTCCAGGGAAGAAACTGTGGCTGCAAGAGCTGCAAAGGTAGAGGCATGACAAATTCTGTTGCAGAAGTTTGTATGAAGGAAGGGCCAGCTACTGTTATTAGAAACAATGGTAAGTGCATAGAACAGCCACAGAACTCAGGCAATAGAAGTAACTGCTCTGTTATTGCTTTAGAGGAATCTGGGCCTATGTATCCCACGGATGCTGAAGGTCAAATAAAAGAGCCTCATGGTGATAACAGTAAAATGCCTTCTCAAAAGAATGATGAATCAATTAAGCCTAATGAACATCCTTTAGCAAATTCTCTGCCACAAGAAATTGATAACTTGAGTGGAGAAATCCGTTCGCAGCATAACTTACAAGAGTTGGCACGGGATGCTGCCACTCTCTCATCTCCTTTAAATAATCAGGATCCTTCTGTTCCCAACGAACTTCACGTAATTGAGGGTACATGTTCTGTTAGCATGAATGAGCCACAGGCTCACAACCTTGAGTTGAACAACATCAGAAATGACATACTTCTTCTACAGGAGTCCATTACTGCTTTAGAGCAACAGCTTTTGAAGCTATCCGTGCGCAGGGAGTTTTTAGGCTCTGATTCTTGTGGTCGATTATATTGGGTTTTACCCGTGCCTGGTATGCATCCTTGTCTTATTGTTGATTGGAGTCCCGAAATGCAGCAGAAAAGAAAAATATTGGATTTCCGAGGCCGAGTTGACAAAGGCTTAGTGCTAAAGATTTCCAGTTCTTTGGGATCAGATGCTTACTCAAGTTCAAAAGGCTCAAAAGCTTGTTGTCCTTCTCAGTATGATCCCTATGCTGCGACAGCCACAAGTTCGCACTGGATTTTTTATCAAACTGATGCAGAAATTGAAGAACTTGTTAACTGGTTGAGGGATAATGACCCAAAGGAAAGAGAATTGAAAGACTCTGTACTAAGCTGGAAAAAAATAAGGTTCCAGGATTCTCAACATACTAAAAAGCAAAGCTGGGATGAGTACCAAAGTGCCTCATCTGCACCAACAAACAGTGATAAAGTTGATTGCTTTGATTGTCTTGTTACAAAGGCAGCCACGCTGCTGGAGAAGAAGTATGGTCCTTGCTTTGAGTCAGAAGAAGTCTTGAAGAAGGGGGGAAAACGGGCTAGAGTGACTAGTCAAGAGAAAATGTATCGTTGTGAATGTTTAGAGCCTATCTGGCCTTCGAGAAACCATTGTCTATCCTGCCATAGAACATTTTCTACTGCTGTTGAATTTGAGGAGCATAATGATACGTGCAATTCAGCTCCACCAGCTTATGAGAAGAACAAAGAAGCAAGTAATTCTCTGAAAGGAAGGAAATAAGAAATCCGATATCTCTCGGGCAGCATGTGGTACTGATGTGGAACTTGTTGAAACTTCTAAGCCCTCTGGATTGATTAGATTTCAAAACGATGGGTGCCCTTTTGATTTGAATGAAATAAGTTCCAAGTTTATGACACAAGATTCTAACAAAGAATTAGTACAAGAGATTGGTCTTCTTGGTTCGAAGGGGATACCATCATTAATCCCATCTGTATCTCCTTTTCTCAGCGACTCAACACTAATGTTAATGTCTCCTGAGAAAGAGGTAGGTGTTCCAGATGGTCAGTTAATGGCTTCTGAGACACTGTCATCTTCTCAAGGACAGCAGAGCATGAAAATGCTGGCAATGACAACATGGCTGATGATGCTTCTAGAAAATCTGCTTCAAATGGGACACATGAAGTGCTAAAAAGTAAGAAACCAGCCTTTGGATGTTCTGAGCAAAGGGATAGAAAATCCTCTTCACATGTTCGTATCCCAAAAGTGGGAATCAATCAATGTTGTGTAGTTTCTCAGTCTTCATTGAGGCCATTAAGTGGTAGAACATCACAGATAAGAAGGCGACTCAAGGTTAATTTGCTTGATATTGATGCTGCACTCCCTGAAGAAGCTTTGAGACCTACAAAGGCACACTTGGAAAGGAGGTGGGCATGGCGTGCATTTGTTAAATCTGCAGAGACAATATATGAGGTTAGGCTCATTCCCTTGATCTTGGGGTTCTTGGTTGGTTGGTTGTCTCAGAGTGCATTTATATTTTACTTTGAATTCCTTGCGGGTTCAGAATGGAATTTTTTTTCCCTTGAAAAGTTTTTACTTGTATAAAACTCTCTTTTCATTGATGAGGTGTAGAATTTCTTCCATGGAACATCTGAAATTTCTAATTCAAGAAAATAAGCTTCATGGTCTGAACACAATCTAATTGCTGATTTCTTTTTCTTGGAGAGGTGCCACATTGAAACTGGCCGGTTCAACATGTTTGTGGTTTGTGCATGTGCATAGGATTTAGATAAAAGCACTGAATAGAGTGCTTATACCAGGTTAGCCCGGGTAAACAATACTGCCAAATAAGACAATTGGTGTAAATTAAATATGATTACTTGCAGAACATTTCTTAAACATTTTTAAAATTTAATGGATGTTGATCCTCTTTCCTTTTCACTTGCTTTTGGTGCTGTTTGAGCATACTAATTTTTTTTTTTCTCAAAAGATTATTCTAGTAATAAAGATTGGTTTTGTTATTCAGATGGTCCAGGCAACAATTATATTGGAAGACATGATTAAGACTGAGTTCTTGAGAAATGAGTGGTGGTATTGGTCATCACTCTCAGCCGCTGCCAAGACTTCGACCGTGTCTTCTCTTGCCTTGCGTATATACTCCCTTGATGCAGCCATTATTTACGACAAGTCTACAATGAATTTAAATCCAGTTGAAAATCTGAAGCTTGACAGCACACCAGAGCACAAGCCACTGCCCGGTGTGGAACTGCTTGAAAAGTCCAAGGTCAGCCGAAAATCTAACAGGAAAAGGAAAGAGCCAGAGGGTTGATGGCATTTGAAGTTATGGGGAAACTTATTCCAGACCAAGTTGATCCAGTGCCAGCAGAATTTGGCAGCATGTGGTTCTGAAAATGAAAAGCAGTCCAATGATTGGGCCGAATTTTGTAACCTGCCGGTCTATTTGTTCATGAAGAAATTGGACACAGAAGGCAATGCTGCCACTGCAGATACAGCCTCAGGTCTGTATATATATGAAGTTACATTACTAGCTTGGATATGGAAGCACTCCTAAAGGCACCTTCTCTTAATGTTATATGCACCAGGGCCAATCACTGAATGAGAATGCTTCCGGTTTTGGACTGATTGTCGCTTTAGTATGGAGTTTTTTGTTTTTTTAGGAATGGCCGGTGATCCATATGTATACAAATTGAATTACTGTAAAAATGAGCAGTGAAAAAGGGAAAAAAAAAAAAAAAAAGATTTAAAGAAGGGTCAAAGCTAAAGTACGTGTATCAATATTTTATTTTTTCAATTTATCTCTCCTTCCCTCATGTTATAGTTTTGCTAACTCGGTGTTTATTGAACTCTTTAACAAATAGCACAAAATGAAAAATTCATTCGTTTTCTATCTGTCTGGGAAGTGAACAAGTACTAACTTTTCTCTTGTTTCACTTTGTCTGTTATTGCACTCTGTAGGAACCGGTAGACTTTTCTTTTGATTTTCTCATCCTGGGTGCAATTGTAGAGATATTTGTCCGCTAGAAGGAGGCTTGCACGGTGGACTTATGTCATTTTTCTCGTTGGTCCTTAAGCTTTGTTTGATATTGTTGCGAAGCATAAGTGCTCTCCCAAACAAAGCAACAAAAACTAAGCTGATTTTATGTTACAGTTTGATGAAATATCAAATATCCATGTTATTTTACACAGTTTTTATTTGATGGCCAGTGCTTCCGTTTCAACGTGGAGAAAGAGAAAACTTGTCCCACAGCCCCAGCGTACTGCGGTGGTGATCAATGTGCTCTGCCACAATGGATTATAATTAGGAATTTATTAATTTTTTGACATTAAATTTAGTTTAGGACCAAACCAATGGTATTGCTTTAAAATCCTCTACTTCGCGACAGAGCAAAAGCACAATTAGACCAGTTCAATATCTCAATATGTTGATATGCCGGTCGTACACAGTTTTTCTTACAATATCTATTGTTTCGAAGCCGCAACACTTATGAAATTGGACTTGTCATTTTCGAGGGTCAAAACTTGGTGAAATTGGCTCTTGCTAAATTAAGACAATTTCTTGATTTGAATTTACTCGAAGAATTAATTGATAAATGTACGACATCATTCATGTACGGCCAACATCTCATATGAAAATAAAAACAAGTAGAGAATTATGATCCTAAAACTGTAAAATTGGGAGTTGTATGTGTATAAGTGGGTATGTATAATTATAAATATAGAGAATTGATTTGGTGGACTCACATCACTCAACAGATCAAAATCAATCTTATATATATAATTATTTTTTGGTGAGGACATTCTCACTTATTAAAATGACAATACCACTAATAAATAAAAAAAATATAAATTTTAATATGTCAAAATGTGTGTTTTCTCATTTTTAAGGATGTTTTCATATATATATATATGAAAAAAGGGCAAAAAAAAGAAAAAGCAGGTAGACTGGGAAAGAACAATAAAATTTATTGCAAGTTGAAAGTGGCTTGTGACCTGGGCTTGAACTCACTCGCATGCAGGTGGAATTCCTCGCACACAAAAATAATTAGAGAGTAAATAACATTATTATAATATTGAGTCACAACTCACTACCATTTTTATGGATTATTTTGTTCAAGATGATGCAGTATACAACGGCATTGATAGGAGAAAAATATAAAATAAACAAAATTAATTATGTGGGTGTCGTAATATGTTCACTTTTTATCCAATTAATGATATCCTTGCCACGTTAACTAGTGACAAAAATTAAAAAACTAGAGAAAATATGAAAGTCTTTTTGTTGATGATTGGGAACTTGCATCTGCATTTGCACTAGCAGTGTTTATTCTCGTTGTTAATTCACTATACTCCTTCAAAGAAATGAAGGCAGTTACTTCTTGGACATGCCAATACATTAACAGACGCCATTGAATTAAAAGCACATAATTTTATTCATATACTAAATCCCATATACCACATACTCGACCCTAGCCACCAGCTAAAGCCTTTTTATTTTATTTTATTTTACTACATTTTCTTGACATTTTCTTTTCAAACTCACATAATTTTACCTACGGCCTTTGACTTGAGAAACCACCCAATGAAATATGTTATGAAGCATTACCCCCGGGGGTTGTGGTGGTGGTGGTGAAGAAAAGAAACCAAGAGCTTAGATAAAATTATTCTAATTAATAAGCCTCTTACTAATTATAGTTATGTGTTATGACCAAACCCACCAACCCAAAAGGCCTCTTGTTGTTGATTGCTAACATGATCTGGTGCCACCACCAACACATCGGAGAAATAACTCCGGCCATCATCACCGCCGCCGTCCTCCTCCGATTGGGCGGCATCGACGACGGGGTCCATGCATCCAAAATATGAATCACCAGTGTCCACCACCAGCTGGGGGCCATCTTCATCCACCACCGCACTTTCACCACTGCAGCCAGAACTTAACCGATCTTCAGTCTTATTATTGCTCAGCTGGAGCTGGATGCCACAAATATTATTTGCCACTTCTGTTGGCTGGTGATGAGTCTCTGTCTTTTTGTCTGATTTGGCTTCTTTGCTTTCTTCTTCTTTGGCTTCAAATTTCTCATTCAAAGAAACCACCTATGAAAAAATTATTACATCATCAGATAAATGTCACTCACATTAGTTATCAAAATCAACTATGGATATTGTCTCTTTAAGTCGCTCGTTACAAGCACCTATTTTCCTAGATGAAATATTATAATCTTGAGCGTTTTAATTAAGGGCAAAAAAAAAACTGTGACACTCGTGAAATGTTACAAAAGACCCTATATTTTGAAGAATTATCACATAAATTTTCCCACTTGTACATATTCAACTTTATATGACTTTCTAAAAAAACCAAGGTGGGGCCTGCAATATATGCTAAATTTGATGACACATGTCAATTGTCTTTTGCACGCAATAAAGTGGAATCTCATGGGGGATATGTCCCTACAAGAAGCTATCAATCACCCTAGCTGGGTGTCAGCAAAAACATATCATTAGAGAATGAGCATGATGCATGGAGAGATCATAATCACATAATTACTCTACTAATATGTATGAAGATCGTAAGATTACACATGTAATTAAGAAACCTAACAGGAAGTCAAATCATTAATAATAGTCATAATACTCCCTCTTTCATTTTAATTATTACCTCGGATTTGAGCTTCTGGTTCTCCTTGACAAGAGAGTCATAGCTAGAAAGGAGCGCATCATAAGAAGATTTGAGGAGATCATAGTCCCTTTCAAGTTGCTTTGTCTTCCACCGAGCACGGCGGTTCTGGAACCACACTGCTACCTGTCTTGGCTGCAATCCCAGCTTCTTTGCCAACTGGCCTTTCCTCTCAGGCTCCAGCTTGTTCTCTGCCTCAAAGCTTTTCTCCAGCAGATGCACCTTTATACATATCTCAATTAATTAATAAATTAATTATTGTATGCATTTTATTACATATTATTAAGTTTAGGTCAACTATAAACTCATGTGACACAAGAAAAAAGAAAAAATCATTAAAACTCAATCTGGTAAAGTTATAGATTCTGGGTCTAAATGGAAAGAGTAATGATATTGAGGCAAAAAAATTTAACAGAACAACGCTGGCAGAAATCCTGATAAACACAAGGGTGTCGATTTATTAATGTTTCTGTCAGTGCTCTGTTGTTAACCAGCCTTTTTTTTTTTTTTTTTTTTTACTTTTTAGCATTTTTCTGAAGGGAATATTTGAAAAGAAATGAAACGAACTGGATGCTAGTTGATAAGACTTAATCTTCAAGGAATATTTATGAATATATCTATATATGAAGAAAGATTCGTAGGTATATGTCAAACCTGCTCCGCAGTGAGGCGGCGCTTTTTCTCCGGCAACTGTTCGTCGTAATAGCAGTCGTCGAACAAGTCATCCGGTGAGCTGAAGAAAGGTCGCCTCTTTAAGGTTTCCTCCATGCTCATCATCGATCTCCCTCCTTCATACCCACATAAACAAATTTTAATAATTTTTGATAAAAACTAAAACTTCACTTGATAGAGTGCTAACAGAAACAAAGTAAAAACGGCTTCGATTTATTTAATTTTTCAGTTAATTAAATAAACCAGCACTAATTTTATCCTTTTTTGTCAGCGTTTTATCGAATTTTTCTGTCCGATCTATCTGCAACTTCATCTTCTCTCATGAAAAAACAAGAACACAAATAAATAAAGAAGATTAATTACCTCGAAAAAAGGAATCACCGTTTCCAAGAAACAACATATTCCCGGGGCAAGATGAGGGATCGAAGAACAAACGTCCAGACTCCATTACTATGAATTACTTTTTTTTTCTTGTTTTGTGTCAGATCTCCGGCAACTTAAAAAAAACGGGGGGCGGGGGGGGGGGTTGTTTGAGGTGGATGATGATGAAGATGATGGTGATTTCGTAATTAAAATTATGAAAATTATTAGAAAATCATAAGCTTGTGGCGGAAGAAGCTAGTGGTCCACAGTAGCCTCGCCGGTGTCTCTAACGGACAGATACAAAATCCCATAACGCCACGACCACCACCGACTTTACCCAGTGCTTAAATTCTTTATTTTACTAAGTTTGCAAATATTTTTCTAGAGGACACAAACAAGAAATATTTATGCAACTAAACGAAACAAAAATATTTGGTCACCGGAATTTCAAGCTCCGATGAGTTTGTGTCTATTGTTTGCTGTTGTGTTGTGCCGTGTCGCTTCTAGGTGTTTTTTGCAGCTAAAGGTTCAAGAGAGAACTCGCTCGCATTTTATATTCATGTTTACGCTACGAAATGACGAAAATGCCCTTCGGAGTTGCCTCTTCGTTGCCATTGGGTACTGGGGGTGACTTTGGTAATAAGAGTATATAACATGAGCATAAATTTAGAAATATATTATAGATATATATTATCAATACCATGTTGATCATTTAATAAATAAATAATATTATAATATATTTATATATATTTAAAAAAATCAATGGGTAAACGGTGATTACTTGTACAGAAGAGTGGACTTTTGAGTGGAGTTTCCCGGCTGAGTGGGGTTCTCTGACTTGCACGGTTGGTGAGTGTTGATCAAATGGATCTAGGCCGTTGGATCAGTGGAATAACAACATATGTTTGGTCTGTATAGTAGTTTGTGCCAGGGGGTTCATTAAGGTACCATGCTCTGCGGTCGGGTGATTGTCGGATCTTCTTGACCGGTAATTAGCTGAGATGGGTTTTAACGGCTGAGTTTATCTGTTATGTCTTGCTTTTACGGCGCAAAGCATATAATCACTAGGTATTGAGTAAGCTTACATGCTTACCCCAGGACCAGCAGCAGAGAAGTCAAGACTATAGAGGATCACCAACAGCTAACTATGGCACCCATCAACACGCGGCCCCCGTCGTGTCGTGCCTGAAAAAAACCCACCAAATTTTTTATTTTTTTATTTCCTTAAGCCCACATATCCAGCATTCTTAAAAAAACTCACGTGCTTGGCGTGTTTTATTTAAGCCCACGCGCTTGGTGTGCTTTTTTAAGCCCATCAGCCTACTAAAATAATAATAATAATAATAAATTCATAATCATATTATTTTTTATTAAAAGAGCAATTAATATTTTATTACCAGTTTATCACAATTTCACAATTATATATTTAATTTCAAAATAACCAATTATTCATAACAATACAAAACATAAATTTAATTAATTTTAATTCCATAAATCATAAATTCATAATAATGATTAATTAAAAATAAAAATACAATCTTCAAATAACAATTACAATAAGTCATAAGTCATAACTCATAACTACGAGATATCATTTTTAATTTATCATAAATATATTTAGTTCATAATAATTTTTTTTTTGTATAATATGAAAAATATTTCATTCACAAATGAAATATATCTCTATTAAATATTAAATAAGTTATAATTTAATATTAATATGAAAAATATTTCATATGAATAATTTTTATTATTAAAGTTATAAAATTTATGATATTTATAATTTTATTTATTAAAATCATGATATTTACTTATTCATTTAATATATTATAAACATAAAAAATTAATTAAATAAATATCATAAATAAAAATCATAAGTAAAATTAAATATTATAAATAAAATTATTTATTTAATAAATATCATAAATAAAATTATGATTTTATTTATTAAAATCATGATATTTACTTATTCATTTAATATATTATAAACATAAAAAATAGAATATTTATTTAAACTAAGATTTAAATTAATTTTTAAAAGTCTATGTTAAAAAATATATTAAAAATTTAATTTCAAAATATTTTACTTTAATTTCATAACATTTTATATTTCAAGATCCAACGGTATGCGTCTTTTTTCTTTTTTTTTTCGCCGCGCCGTACCATCTCTAATCGTGTCGTGCTTTTAAAGTCGCGTTAAATTGCGCCGACACCACGACGTGTCATGCCGCGTCTCGCCGAAATGTGCTGCCATGCCGTCTTTGTCAGGCGGACACGTGCCACCCGGCCCATTGACCATCTCTACCAACAGCAGTTATAGCCAGTTACATTGATGGCATGGATTGACGGCTGGCGCTTGGTGGTTATGCCATAGGCTGCATGTGTGATGATTGGCTTGTGTTTTTTATAATTAGATGCTAATCAACTGTAATTAGTTGCTTGGTAATTAAGCTAATAGTCTTGTAAATAAAGCTAACCTTGTCCAGATTGTCATTATGCTGAGAGTTAATGAAATGATGAATATTTTCTCTCAATTGGCATCAATTTCTTAGTAACTTTCCCAGCATCCAAATACTTCAGATCTGGAATTTTAAGTATAAGAGAAGTTTTTGATCGGTCTCATTATCATCATCTCTAAATATATTACAATTAGATATTTACTGGGATACTAATGATCTATAATTTTGTTGATTATAAATTTTTAGTTCAATTCAATCCATGGATCATTAAAATTTATTCCAAATCCAAGCATAATTCTATAGATTGAATGCATATTAAAAACTTTTTATTCTGTCCAATCCACCAAATAATTAAATCAAAGAAATCTAACGTAGAAGTAATTTTACTACCAGTCAAAATTGAAATTGAGAAAAGATCTAATTAAATTAATTGTTTAAATATAACTAAAATGATACATTAAAAATTTCAAATTATAACGTTCTAAAAAAATCTATTTTGTTTAGATTAATATATAAAAATTAATAAAAATTATGGAATTAAATCAATAAAAAAGTTGAAACTTGAAACCTTGGATAATCTATCAAAATGTCTACCTACAGTAATCATATATATATATATATATATATATATATAACATACATTTTGCGGATGTGGTGAATGAGTTGACATTCACGTAGTAGGGTTTACAATTTTAGAGATTTTAATTTGTACTGGGAAATCAATAATGGTTTTTTTCCTGTTCCTATATGTATGTAATCTAAAGTTTGATGAGCTGGAAAAACTACATATTGTCCTGCTAATGTGATACAGTCACGCACTAAAGAAGCACGATATTGGATTACGCACTTTCTTTTAATAATCAATGTGTCACCGGACCATATGATGACGGTACAAAAGAAATTGTATTTTCTTCCAACTTAAGGAAAGAAAACATTACTATAGTTAGATTTGATTTAAAGATAATACAAGAATAAACAGTTGTAAGTGTTTTGTGAAGTTCTTATGCACCAAAGAAAAAAAAAGGGCATTATAAGCTTCTGATATGTTCAGCTATCCAAGTATCACTATGACTTTTTATGCAAATGGTAGGGCAAGGGTTTAGTTCATTCATTTATTTATTGTTGTTATTATTATTTTTTATTACTGCAGCAGTGCCCTTTGTATTAAAAAAAAATTCGGTAATGTTATTATAAAATCAATAGACTGATCGATCATGGTCCAAGCACAAGCAACCTTGAATGAAAGCGCATGCTTCCCAGATCCCACATTATCTGCTTTCATTTTGCTTGAATCCTATTATCTGGTTGCTTGTGCATCCACTATCAGATTTACCAATTAAGTATGCAGCAGAACAGTTTGAAATGAAAAGAGATTTTCATCCACACTATGTTATTATATGATCATATTAATTAGATAAAAAGATCTGTCTATATATGATGGGAGATGATAGAACAAAATATTTCCTGTCGGTCAGTTGAGAATAGTTACTAAGTAATGTAAGTAAGTTTGAAATAGTCCTCAATTTTTTAATAAACTTTCGGCAAGAATTAAACTCTTATCTTCTATAACATATGATGCTCCGTATAAATGCTAGGGATACTTTGAAAAATGGGGTTATATATAAATGCAACTTGAGCAAATCAGCAAAAGAACTGAAACAACTTGAGCATCAAATCAGCAAAAGAACTGAAACAAACAAGACAGTTATGAGGAATTAGGGATCCAATATTGCCACTATTTAGTCAATTTGGCAATGGCTAATGGCACTTACAGGAGAACCATTATCTATGGGTCCCGTTCCCTGAGAATAAAAACTTTTCTTTTGTAGTGGAAGATAAAAATGAAGAAAAGAAATCCAGAAAAATAATTTAATTATTAAAAGTAGAAAATTAATTAATTGTCATCTAATAAAAATGTATGTTAAACTTTTGGTCAACTCCAAATTGTGTTTTTATGAAAAAGAGAGTGGTCACCTAATATTTTCTTAGTTAATCATCTATCATAATAATGATGATACAGAGGTTTTGCTGATATGTAATGGAGAAAATTAAATTTATTCTTTCATCAATAGCATTGCTAGTATAAAAATAGTTTCAACTTGTGGCTTAAGAGTTAAGATAAAGAGACAGAAAAAGGATATTTACACCTCTAAAATTTTAAAAAATAGTTACGAAAATTATTAAGTTTATAATTAAAAAACATGAAGACTTTTCTTAGTCATAATACCCTTTGATTCTACTATCTCAAAAAAATTGATCCTAATATTTTATAATAAATAGAGATATAACATTAAATAAATGTAATAATATATATATACATTTAAAAATAATTTTAGCATTTGAAAATATTTTTATATTTACATTCTATTAGATATATTTTATTATATTAAAGTAATTTTTTATGATAAACAGAAATATAGTATTAAAATAAATAAATTTAAATTATTTTGAATGTCATGTAAAAAAAATTAATATTATTAATTGTGAGATACTTTGTTAATTGTAAAATCTATTTAACCCAAAGATTTATTTAAAATTTATTATTAAAATAAATATAATAATTTAAAATATTAATATTATTTTAAACGTAAAAGGTACTTTAATATTACTAGCTACCAGATAGATTATGATATTTAATTATATTATATTAAAAGGTTTAAAGTCAATTTTTTATTTATTATATTTAAAGAGTATTATAATTTTAAAAAAAAGGGCTTCCATAGCCATTTTTTAAAACTAAGAGATTTGCATAATCATTTCCCCAAATCTTAGGTGTAAATGTCCTTTTTTTACTTGTTAAATGTTGGCGATTTTGCTCTCTTGACACTTGCAATAATCTTTTAAAACCCACATTAGCACACTATGAAGTCTATGTAATTAATTTTATAGAAAAAAAAATTTATCTAAATTTTAAACAATATACAAAAACATGCACCTGAAAATTCTTAATATTATTGAGATTGAGAAATTAATAAACGTTAAGAGTAATTATTTATGCATCATTGGCTTTCCAGTACGTCACCTCAAATTTAATATTTTCAATTATTTGCTAAAAATTTTTTTTTGGTGGTGTCACTAGGTATAGGACAAAATTATGAATTATATTTGTGTGTGCGTCTCTGTTGCGCTCGACCATTGGATTAAATCTACCGATTGTCATAATTTGGGTGCAAGCGTAAATGCGATCAGCAGTTCTTGGCCATTTGAACTCTAATGTAATCCAATTTCAAATGAAACAAAATTTGTGAAATTCAACCTTTAACTCTTATCTGTACGATAACAAGCTAATCAATTAAACTATTTTTTGAAAATAAATTATAGCTAGAAGTAGAAATTTTCAAAATAAAATTTAAGTTCTAAAGTCTCATTGAATTAAAAGAACTTTGAATCTCGGTTGCAGGAGGTAAAAAATATGCATATGGCCACTTTCCATGTGTAGGCCAGCTTGCAATGTATGGAACATCTATAAACCTAGCTAAAAATGTGGACTTGGATCTTGAGAAGCACTGCATTTCACTTCTCCCCAAAAGATAACAAGCCCTAGGAATCTTTTTTAGGCATGATGATAGCTATCTCTCCAAAATGTTTAGTCAATCTTTTTATATTCTCATCTTCGATTAATTATCATTTCTCACGCAATTAATGGAATCAAGGAAACAACCTTTCATTAATTACTTTTCATGTTCCCTTGCACTTAACTCCAACCAATTAGCTTTATACATATTGTTTTAAAATCTCTCTTCTTTTGATATTTGAAGAATGTTAAGTGCCAAAATCCCATTTGAAAAACAAACATATTATATTCCTTTTCAAAAACTCCATTCCAATACTACAGTTTAATGGATTTTTTTTTTTCAATTTCCTTATAGTCCCACTCATTGCTTTAATTTTGGTTATTATTAGAAGCTATTTTTACCTCCTGCTTCTATGATAAATATTGTTAAGTACTCCAATTCATTTCTACTGTTAAAAAGATGTAATAACAAAAACTATTTTTTTAAAGGATAAATGTGATTTTTTAACAAATAAATTTCTTAGTTTTAATTTACTGAGACATTGAATAATTAATTTGTATGTGAAAGGTCATAAGAATTAAAAAAAAAAGAGGAAAAAATTAATTATTAAAAGAGTGGTTGTTTTAATTTTTACCAATCAGTTGAAAATTGAATATGAATCAGTATTAAAATCAATTGAATTAATTTTCGTAAATTAATCAAATTTCTAATTATCATAATTGAAATATTTCCTTTTCAATATTTTTAGTCTTTGTATAAATCTAACTTTTATACACATCAATCAATAAGAACCTCATGTTTGTATGAAAGAGCATTTAGACGCCTTCCATGATGATTTTTTCCTCCTTATATCTAATTCCACTTGTATATTCAAAATTCATTCAAAATTCATTCAAAATTCAAGGGAGTGGTAACGTGATCAATGAGAACCCCTACGCCTCAGTAATGGTTTACAAAACCTGATCTGAAAGGACTTTAGATCTATCACAAATAAATGTAGGTAATTAAAAATAAAAAATTAATAATTTTATTAATTTTTAGAAATATTGTTCACAGTTACTGTTTACTGTTGTTCACCGTTACTATTCATGATTATTGTTCACCCGCATAAAAATATTAATTTTCTAAAAACACAACAAATTTTAGAAAATAAATGACACGGATATTTTTACGTGGTTAGGATTAATCAATCCTGCATCTACGAGGTCATGCCCAAATGAAAAGCAATTCACTAAGTTGAGATGATATAACCCATGGATTTACCAAACTTAAGACTCTCACTTATAGGTTATCACCATATAATTTACTCAACCTTACACTAAATTTGCTTCTCTTGAATAATTGTGACCCCTCTTGATTCACGCTTCTCAAGGCACTTCGCAAAGTGATCAATAGCAATTCTTCAATTCTTCAACGTTTAGTGATCGAGATCCATATAAACTATCCACAGAAATGAAAAGAAGATAAATAAATAAATCAACATAACATTATGCGCCAAATCTGAATTCTCTAGGGAGGAGGACAAACTTTACTTCTCTGCTTTATGCTCTATGTCGTGCATACCTTCAATTGTGAAATACCTCTTTTTATATAGATACTAGGGTTTCATCAAAATAGCAAGTCTTAAAATACTTGAATTCTTTCTAAATAAGAGTTTCTTTCCTCTTATAATATGAATCTGAATAGGAATAAATCTGGTCTTCTTGCTTTATTTATCTTCCAAGAAATATCTAGAGTATTTAATGAACTTCTTGTTTGAACTAACTTCTCGCTCTAAATAGATTTCATGCTCGAATGATAGAATCCTATGATTAATAGACTTTCTAAATTAGACATCTAATTAAATTAGGAAATAAATATTTCTAATAAATTAGAATCTCACTAAATTAGGAAATTAATAAATTAATTCCGATGACAAGATATGCAATAAATAAAATTTTAATTTAACTAGACTTGCCATAAGATGTCAACTCTATAAATAATGGATTTAACGATCAATTTAATAATGGACTTAACATTATAGGCCTTACTATATAAAAAAATTGCCGAGAATATATTTTGTTTGCATGTTGTCTTTCACACACAAAGAAAAGTTGCTTTTAATTTGTTATTTTAATTCCTCCACAACTAAGGTAAGCTGGTAAGGAACAAGATAAATGGTGTGCTATCTTTGGACTAGAAATTGATTGAAGATGTTTTCTTTCTCCTTTTCCAACTCTACTACTCTTCTACTATATCTTTCTTTAGCGTCAGGAAAAAAAAATAATAAAAGAAAAGTCGTCCACGAGAAGGAATGGTAAGTAAACATGCATGGAGAGTAATGGGAAAGAAAGAATGAAAAGTTGTTAAAAAAGAAAAGAAAAGAAAAGAAAAGAAAGAGGCAGCTGAGGAGGAGGAACAATGCTTTAGAGATATGTTTTTAGAGTCGTGTGTGTGAATGTGTATGGATTGGTTGATAAAAGTTATTGATATGATAAAGTAGGAGCATAACCTAGTGCCGTGCTGTACTGTGTTGCTTTTTAATTTCTTTATCAAATGGAACCAATATACTGTGACTGTCTGTCACATTTTGTACATTAACTTTGCTATTCCATTGTGTCCCTTTCGCAACGATTAGTTTTTTTAATATTGGCATCTACGAGAACTTTAAATACACACGTTTATAGTATATTTTAGAGATCTACCGTCATTAGCTTAGAAATCTATTTTCACTAATACAGAAAAATTTGCCTTATTTCATATTTTTTATGAAATAAAGAAAGAATTTTTATTAAAACTCAAAACATATGCTCTCAACACTGTGACACCACCGCACCAAGCCCACCATCAGCTAGGCTGTAAGAACAATGGCGGCAAAAATTAGTCGAGTCATTATCTATTTATTTTTTTCCCTTTTTTTCTTATTTCTTTGTCATGGGGTCCATCCTCACCACTACCACTACTACATTATAATCAACTACATTTGGCTCCTCTACAGTTACCCCAGTAACCTGAAATCAGCTTGGAAAAAACATCTACTACATAAAGTTGTGGTATAAATCTCTTCAAAGAAAAACACCCGAAATCACTTGCAAAAGGGCACTAGCTAGGGAACCAAAATGATAGCTTGGGTTGAGCACTTGTAGGTAAATCTTTTTTTTTTTAATAATTTTTGTGAAGTATATTCAGTCTATTTTAAGCTTGTGTATTCAATCAACTACAAACATAGCTGATATAAGTAGTGCTCCAAGCAAATTAATCCCTAACTACTTGTAAATATCGGTGTTCAGTACTAAAAGACAAATATTTAAAAAAAATTGTATGTACACTAGCTAGGCATGTAGCTATCTAGAAAGTAAACACTTTCGTGTTTAATGATTTTTTTGTTCTTTCATTTGCGATTATTTATTGTAAAGTTTGTATTTAAACTTTTAACTCACTTTAGTCACATTTTTGTATACCAAAATTTTACGGTTCTCCAGGGTGTAATGCACCCTTCCGCCAATATCTTGTTGTACGGACGTCTTAACTAATGGTGAAAAAAAGTAATGCACATAGAAAACTTGAGGCTCTTTTGTTTAAATAAACAAAAAAGGGTAGTGTACTTTTAGAATTCAGTCACTTTTAGAATTCAATCTAACTTGCTCAATTTGTCTAATTCGATAAACTCAATATGTATTTTTTTATCCGATTCGACGTATTGGTGGACTCGATAAGAAATTTGAAATCCACCATGATTGGTCGATTGGATGTGAATCTTTATGCAAATCTATAAAATTCCATCGTTCCACAAAAAATAACATAATTATACTCGATGAATTAACAAAAACTCAGTTTAAACTACTTGATTTTTCCCTTTTTTAAAAAAAATTAATGTATTTAAGTTTGAATGTTGTGTCATAATTTTATTTGGAAATGGTAAATTCTTAGAACAAATTCTGTATGTTTATGATAGTGTTCGGTCACCTTAGATTCTTATCTAACTTGAGTTTAATAGACATTAAAATTATTATTTTTTATATATGGTGTGAAATTGATTGATTCAATTGGATTTTATTTTGGCACATATATATATCAAAGAGATTTCATCACCATGTGGATTGATTCATATTGAAAAGTTTATGTGCATCCAATCCACAAACAAATGGATTTTTATTTGATTAGATTTCATTACTTCATGAATTAGATTAGAATGGAAAATTTTGATTTAACTAATGGAAGTGAAAGCATTGAAATGTTTTTGAAAGGAATTTAGATCTATTACAAATATATATAGGCAATTAAAATCCTATAATTAACAATTTAATTAAATTTAAAAATACTGTTCACCATTACTATTCATGGTCATCGTTTACGATACTGTTCATGGTTACTGCTCATCCACATAAAAAATATTAATTTTTTAAAAACACAATAAATAGTAGAAATTAAATGACATGGAGATTTTTATATGGTTCGGATTAATCAATCTTATATCCACAAGGCCACATCCAGATGAAAAGTAATTCATTAAGTTAAGATATTATAACTTATGGATTTATCAAACTTAAAACTCTCACCTATAATTTATCACCATGCAACTTATTTAATCTTAGACTGAATCTGCTTCTCTTGAATAATTGCTACCCCTCTTGATTCACGATCATCAGGGCACTTCGCAAAGTGATCAATGACATTTCTTCAATTCTTCAATATTTAGTGATCCAAGATCCATATAAACTTTCCACAGATATAAAAATAATATAAGAAAACAAATCAACACAACACTATGAATCAAATCCAGATTCTCTAGGGAGGAGGCCAAATTTTGCTTCTCTACTTTATGCTCTGTGTTGCAACCTTTCAATTGTGAAATACCTCTCTTTATATAGGCACTGGGGTTTCACAAAAATTGCAAGTCTTAAAAAACTTAGATTCTTTCCAAATAAGAGTTTCTTTCCTCTTATAATTTCTGTGAATCTGAATAGCAATAAATATGACCTTCTTGCCTTACTTATCTCCCAAGAAATATCTAGAGTATTTAATAAACTTCCTGATTGAACCAACTTCTCTTGCTCTATATATATTTTATGGGCCAATTATAGAATCTCATCATTAATTGACTAAATTAGACATCTAATTAAATTAGAAAATAAATATTACTCATAAATTAAAATCTCGCTAAATTAGGAAATTAATAAATTAATCCCTAATACAAAATATGCAATAAATAAATTTTCAACTTAATTAAACTTGTCATAAGATACTAACTCTATAAATAATGGACTTAATAATTTTGACATCTATAACAATCAATAGCTAATGTCTATGTTTCACTATATGAATGAAAATTGCAAACGATACAAGAGCATGGTGTGTAATTCAATTTAGGGTTAAATTTAAAAATACAAATAAAAGGTGTTTGGAGGGGTAGCAATAGCTCCGCCTAGAAACTTATAATTTGCAAAATAATGAACAAGATATTTGTACCTAATCCTCGGAATCCGATGCCCTAACATCTTTCTACCTAATCCATTGAATCCGATGCATTAACACATTTCTAACAAAGGCATAAATAGAAGAAATATTTAAGGAATAAACTGATTGTGTTATTTCAAGGGATTTTCCACTCATGTTGTTTAGATTAGACTGTGTTTGGTTTGGTAAACAGAGGCTGTACAATTACACTTTAACTCGTAAAACATTTCGATAGATGATGTTAGTGAGGTAGGCGTTGGCAATACAATCTTTGATAAGATAAGATTCTTTATATTCCTAGTTTTATATGTCTAGAAAAATTAAAGTTGATTTTGATATTAGATTTTGTTACGCGAAATGCACACGCTATGTAGATTAGTTCAATGATAAGAAATGCTCTCTTGCTTTCCAGTACAAGCATTATTTTTATAGACGATTTTACTGAAAAATGATAACGCCCAGAAGATTTCTTAACTATTTACTCGCTGTTGGGCCAGAAAGATAATAATATAAGGCTCATACTGATTGTATCTATGTTAAATCAAATTCAGTTAAAGTGTACTTAAATATGCCATAAATCAATCAACTTATCGTCCATTCAAATTTTCGGAACTAATAAAGTAATGGACTTCATTGCTCAATTCAAAACAAAATAAAATAAAAAACATTAAAGAATCTGAATCACTAGAAATAGGAATCGTTAGATTAATTAATACAGCAAGTTTAATTCTATATATATATATATATATATAAAGCTGAGACTACAAGAGGTGATGTGGCATCACCATTGCTCTTCTTTTTGTATTCTCTATTATCTAAAATATCTGAAATATTGGTGGATATTCTTTATATATATCTCTTCCTCTTTCGATTTAAATCTAACAATATGTAACCATTAATAATAGTTAATTATAAGTCTTTTGAAATATTCATTTATTTTATTATGCCAGCAATTAAACTTTAGTGGCTTAAAATACATTAATTAATTAACATATGAAGAGAGATTCTTTCATCTTCCCTCAACAATGCCACTAGGGTCTAATTTTAATGTCATAATCTCATATTTAATTATGCAACCTTTTATTTAGTACCTTTTGACATGATCATTCATCTTCTTTTTATATTCTCTATTATCTAAAATATCTAAAATATTGGTGGATATTCTTTATACATGTCTCTTCTTCTTTCTATTTAAGTCCAACAATATGTAACCATTAATAATAATTAATTATAAGTCTTTTGAAACATTCATTTATTTTATTATGCTAGCAATTAAACTTTAGTGGCTTAAAATACACCAATTAATTAACGTAGGAAGAGAGGTTTTTTATCTTCCCTCAACAATGCCACTAGGACTTAATTTTAATGTTATAATCTCATATTTAATTATGCAACCTTTTGTTTAGTGCCTTTGGGCCTCTTCAAATTCTCTAAACATTAAATATTTAAGATTTGTTATGTTTGGGTTTTTTTGTAATTTTTTAACCAACATCCTCATTAGAAAAATTCTTGTATAAAAATAAAATAAATTTCTTCTTAAGGCAATGGAAAAATTCTTTGAAGAGCATAATCTATTTGACTCAATTTGGTTTGCAATATAAGAAATTAAAAATTAAGTTTTAAAATATAGAATACACTAGAAAATATTGAATTTTTTTAAGGTGTAAGAAGTGAAAATAATTTAATAATCATTAAAATAGATTTATTGAAAACTCAAAAATCTAATTAAACTAGCAACAAGGCATTCATAGCTCAAAATTTATGCCATCAAATTACCACCAGTGCAAATTCTTGGTAGCTTATATTTATCACCAGTGCAAACTTTAGTGGCTTTAAATACATCAATTAATTAATATATGAAGAAAGGTTCCTTTGCCTTCTCTCAAAGGCCTAATTTTAATGTCATAATCTCATATTTAATTATGTCACCTTTTGTTTAGTGCCTTTTACCTTCTTCAAACTCTATAAACATTAAGTATTTAAGATTTGTGGCATCATTATTTCTCATCTTTTTATATTCTCTATTATCCGATATATTGGTTGAGATGAAAAAATAATTACTTTACAAACTATTAAAAATCTTATCTGTATATATATATATATATATATTTTTTTTTTTTAAGCTTCTCCAAATCTAAAGAACTCTCTCTTCTTAGCTCTAGGACTTAGAAATCTAAAGACATCAAGGAAACCTTTCCTGTCTTAAGATTATATTCCGTTTCTTTTGTAATAGTTTCGTTTAAAGAGAATTTGGATTCAAGATCACATTTAAGTTTTCAATTGTAATTCGTTATAAAGCATTGTAATAATTTTAAATTTTAATGAATGTTTAAATTCTTGTAATTTCTTCTTGATCATGTCGCCATAAAAACTGATACGTTCCTCAGAAACAAAGAGACCAGATCTCTGTCTTCTGTTATATTTCTCCTCTCCCCCCTCAATCAGAATACTAGTTCTGGGATCCAGATCTAGTATTATCTGAGCCTTTGTGTTGCTTAAGGTTGCCTAAATAATTAAAAGGTATATCGGCTGGAAACCAGGCGTGCCTCTTGGTCCAGGCAGATTTATTTCTGCATCGATCTGGTATAACAACGCCACGTACCAATTAAAATTGGTTATTAAAATCAACAATAAAGAATTAATTTGATCACTCACACACTTTTCGATCCGGTCGCTATTGGTATCGAGCATTTGGATCATATATATATATATATATATATATATATATATATATATATATATATATATTATATAAAGTCTGGAACTACAAGAGGTGATATGGCATCACTATTTCTCATCTTCTTATATTCTTTATTATCTAATATATTGGTTGAGATTAAAAAATAATTACATTACAAAATATTAAGAATAGAAAATAATTATTAGATTACAAAAGATTATGTCTCTTCCTCTTTCTATTTAAACTCAACAATATGTAACAATTAATAATAATTAATTATAAGCTTGAAACATTCATTTATTTTATTATGCTAACAATTAAACTTTAGTGGCTTTAAATTATGCCAATAATTAAACTTTAGTAACTTTAAATATATCAATTAATTTATATAGGAAGGAAAATTCATTCACCTTCCCTCAACAATGCCATTAGTGCTTAATTTTAATGTCATAATCCCATATTTAATTATACAACCTTTTGTTTATTGCCTTTTGACTTCTTCAAACTCTATAAACATTAAGTATTTAAGATTTGTGACATCATTATTTCTCATCTTTTTACATTCTTTGTTATCTAATATATTGGTTGAAATTAAAAAATAATTACATTACAAAATATTGAAAATCTATATGTATATCAATGGATTAAAAAAGTTGATGTGATATCACTATTCTTCATCATATTCTCTGTTATTTAAAATATTGGCTGAGATTAAAAAATAATTACATTACAAAATATTAAAAATATAAAATAATTATTAGATTACAAAAGATTACATATCTCTTCCTCTTTTTATTTAAATTTAACAATATATAACCATTAATAATAATTAATTATAAGTCTTGAAACATTCATTTATTTTATTATGCCAACAATTAAACTTTAATGGCTTAAAATACATCAATTAATATTTGAAGGAAGGTTCCTTCATCTTCCCTCAACAATGCCATAATCCCATATTTAATTATGTAATCTTTTGTTTAGTATCTTTTGACTTCTTCAAACTCTATAAATATTAACTATTTAAGATTTGTGGCATCATTATTTCTTATCTTTTTATATTCTCTATTATCTAATATATTGGTTGAGATTAAAAAATAATTATATTACAAAATATTAAAAATAGAAAATAATTATTAAATTATAAAAGATTATATATCTCTTCCTCTTTCAATTTAAATTCAACAATATGTAACCATTAATAATAATTAATTATAAGTCTTGAAACATTCATTTATTTTATTAAGCTAACAACTAAACTTTAGTGGCTTAAAATACATCAACTAATTAATATAGGAAGAAAGATTCCTATATTTTAATCTTCCCTCACCAATGCTACTAGAGCCTAATTTTAATGTTATAATCCTATATTTAATTATGCAACATTTTGTTTAGTGTCTTTTGGCTTCTTCAAACTCTATAAATATTAAGTATTTAAGATTTGCTGTGTTTGAGTTTTTTTAAAAATTATTTAAATAACATCCTCTTTAAAAATATTCTTGTGTTTTTATTTTTTAACTTATTTAAATTTTTAGTATTATGTACTTCATGAAGTACTTTTTTTTCATGAGTTGAACAATGATAAAAATAGTTAGATGATAAGGGTTAGACTTTGTGGGATGTAGGAGTCTGTTAATACCAAGACGAATAGAGAATTGATTAGTATGAATCTGATTTTTATTGATGAAAAGGTTGTATAACTAATTTTTTCTCCCATTGTTTTCTCTAATTTTTACCTAATTGTTTTACACTTAATGTATGATAGGTTATAAATAGTCATGCTATATTTTGTTTAATTCCCTCATATTTTGATTGATTTTGTGCTAATTTGTGGAAATTGTGTTTGATTTGATCTAGGAGATGAAACATGGATGTTATGATGGAATTTGGACAAAAAGGCATGTGTTTTGGCTTCCTTGGTGAAATTCAATGCTTGTTGGAGCAAATGGTGAAAGCTGACTTAGGAGACGAATCTTGAAGCAAAAAAATTCATGTGGAACTCATCTTTATTTTAGGAAAATAGGATAAAAGAATAAATATTTCCTATCCTATTTAGGATTTTATTTGTTTGGATTTCTCCTTATTTGAGGTTTTCTTATTAGATTAGAATTAATATTAGAGGTTTCCTTTTATTTGCAAAATATTGCAACTAACATTATAAAAAGAAGCAAAAGGGCGTGAGAAGAGGCAGCAAAAAGGAAACAAAAAGGAGAGCAAAGAAAAGCAAAAAGGGCGTGAGGGAATTTAGGCGGCTGCAACTTCTTCAAAAACAACTTTTGATTTCCTTTGACCACCATGTGTGGCTAAGGTTTTAATTCCGGTCCAAGGGTTAATCAATTCCGATTGTAATTTTGTGAGGCTTTGGACTTAACAAGAATTTCTTCAATCCAAGTAATTTTTATTTTCTTGTTCTTATTTTCTATGAATTATTTATATTGATTAAATTGACGCCTTAATTCAATATTTATTTTTCTATCGCTAGTCATGAGTTTGTGATCCGTAATTGTCACGAATGATTGAATTGAGTAGCAAAGAGTTGGCTCATGTGTGTGTATATTGATGGCCACAATTACATAGCTTGCATGATAGGCTCTAGGGAAATAAAAATACGAAGTTGATTAAATTGGAATAATCTAAATTAATGGATTTTGTTTTAGTAATTCTCATTATTCTTAATGCTATCACTTAATTTGATATGGAACGATGATGCCCAGTTAAATTAATGGTAAGATTTGATTTGAGCGATTGTTTGAGTCTAATATATTAGGAGAATAATTGCTTTCTACGGCTTTTCCGATTAAGTAGACTAAGTTCTTGGATTGAGTAATTTATATTTTTGCCTATGATCAAAATTACAATTAGATGGAATTAACACCCTTGGATTGGAAGTTTGGTAAGATTGATTTCTTTGTTTAATTTTAAAGTCTTGTTATTTTTATTTATTTTTGTCAATTCCTTGTTAAAGAAAACAATTAAAACCCAGAAAACGGATAACCGGTAATCACTAACGGCTAACCGTTAGTGGACAGAACCGAGAGGACCAAAATTCGGTTTGCCGGTTTCCTTAACCGGTTGTCCGATTGGTGTCCAAAAAAGTTACAAACAAAATTCGGTTTACCGGTTGAGCTAACTGGTTGTCCGATTATTTCCAGAACCAAGCCAAACAAAATTCGGTCTTCCGGTTTCCTTAACCGGTTAGCCGAATAAAGTCAGAAAGGTTACAATCTGCAACCGGTATTCCGGTTTCCTTATCCGGTTAGCCGGATAATTCCCAGAAATTTCCAAACAATAAACGGTTTTCCGGTTACAAAATCCGGTTATCCGGTTTAAGGCAGAGAGCTTTTTCTCTTGGGAAATTAATTTTTGTTTTAAACTTTGAGAAATTAATTGCATAGTTCTCTTGGGATTCGACCTGGTTCCACTATTTCTACAAGTTAGTTTAGGTGAATCAGTATTTATTTTGAAGGGCTTCGACAACTCTGTCAATGTAGTATATTGTTTTTCGTAGGAAAATCTAATGCATGCAACAATTAGGAAAAATTTAGTGATAAGGTTTAGACACATATTGAGTGAGGGTTCTTTGTGCAGTGTCAAGAATTTAAAAGTTGTTTCAACTACAGGCAAGTACAGACCACTTTTAAATCAGTATAAAATTATTTTTTAGTTACAACTTCGCTTAAGAGGTTAGAAAAAGGAACTATTAAGATTCTAACCAATGGATTCCAATTCACATCTCCGAATTTGATTGATATACATGTGAATGATAACACAATCCTCTTAGGTATTTTTTTTAATTATTAATGTTTGTTAATCTTTAAGTGTATATTAGAAATTATTAATCCTTATGTTTTAACATGTTTATGTTATTTTTCCATAATATTATAGATGTTATCGGAAGTTTATGTGGTGTGGGTGATATTGAGATCATTGGAGCTGGTTGGAAAAAAAGAAATATATATATATATAAGTTCTAATAGATTAGCAAGATGAATATAATTTGAAACTTATCAACAACTACAAAAGGTATAAGGTCTGTACACTTACACTATACACATTAATGTATATTTTTTAAAGTTAACAAAAAAATAATTAACTTTCATAAATAACATTAGTTTTATAAGGCTGCCTCATCTTAAAAAAAAATCAATTTATATTTTTTTATTAGTTTTCTCAAGTGCAAAGTAAAAAAAAGGATACTACTAAATTCATTTTTCAAAGCCGCGCAAAGCGCGGTTGTATTTCCTAGTTTTCAGATAATGCAAATTACTTCTTAAATTGATGTCTTATCTATGTCATCGATGTCATCATATTTTACATGCGTTATGGAGTTCAATGGATTTTAATTACGTGATTTTGTCCGACATAGTGTCAAATTGAGTTTAATTAAAGAAAGAAAAAGATATGCCTGGACAATTTAATTAAGCTTAGAGTGATATAGGCAAATTTAGAATGTCAACAAGTGTTATTTAATTTAATTTTTATTTCTTGTTTTATTAGAAGTTTTTTCTATTTAGTTTTCATGTTTGAATAATTTTGGTTTTTTTTTATAAATATTATGGATACAATGCAATCAAACTTTAATACAACTCGAGCCCAATAAAATCTACAATCAACCCAACATATCATAGTCTAATATAATTGAAGTTCAACAAAACCTAGCATCCCACAGCGACTATGGAGAACACTTCGTAGTTAAGAGAAAGAGGTGCTGACTAATAAAACTAAATAGTTGTTGGCGTCATCTTTGTATTTTAGTTTAATTGGGTTGGAGTTTATTGGCCTAGTGTTAGAAATAACCTAATTATAGTATGGTAAAATAATAAATGCATTAATATTATGTTTACTAAACTGAAATAAGAATAGGAAAGAATGAGAATAAGTTGGAATTAGAATAGAGAATGAGAATAAAAATAAGTTGTTTACTTTAATTGTAGGAGTCGGAATCGAAATGAGTTAAATTACTGTTAATGTGCTTACTTTGTCTTGGAATCAGAATCGGAATAAATTAGATTGTTACAAATTACTAAAAAGTCATCAATAATAATGACAGTAATATTCATTAAAACAATACATTTAATAAATTTAATAATAATAATAATAATAAAATTAATAACGATAATATTAATAAAAATAATAATAAAAATAAATAATAAAAATAATAAATTTAATATAATAAAATAATAATGTCATTATTATTATTTTAATATTATTTTATTAAAATTTATTTATTTTATTATTTTATTATTATTATTGTTAAAATTTATTAAAATTTATTATTATTTAAATGACGTTATTATTAAATTATATTAAATTAATTATTTTGTTTATTATTAATTATTGTTATTATTATTATTATTAATTACATTTAAATAATAATAACTAATAATTACTTAATAAAATTATTAAATTTTAATAAAATAATATTAAAATAATAATAAAATGACATTATTATTATATTATTAATAATATTTTATAATAATTATTATAATATTTTAATAATAACAACAACAACAACAACATTATAGACAATACAAATAAAAATTAATAAATTTTAAATAATATTAATCTTAATATTAATGTCATTAATGACAGTAATAATAATAATTAAAATAATAAAATTAATAATAATTAATAATAATTAATTCATTATTATTATTTAATTTCATTATTATGATATTAATGTTATTTAAAATATATTATTTTAATTATTATCATCATCGTCATTATTAAATAATAAAAGACCTACTCGCAAATAATACAAACTTTTGGATATTTTCATAAATTTTGTAGGGACCAAATGCAAAAATAACAAAAATTGATCGAGGGTAATTTGGGAATAATAAAAGTTTAATTGGGATAACATAAAAAATCTAGAGAATGAGAGATATTCCCCATTCCCAAATTTAAGTGGGGCTCACGATGCCAATTTCAATTCCCACCTTTATTTTATGGAATAAATTCTATTAATGATTTCGATTCCGAATTTCAATTCCTTAATCCGTGAAGTAAACACCGCCTAAAAGTGTTAAAAATTTTCCTTAGAATGACATGCATGTTTTGAGTTGTTTAGTCTAGAAGACTAGGACCATATCTGGCTTGTTCGTAGAAGAATAATAGCCACTCATATTCATTATTTCAAATTATATAATAGGTTAGAACTTTTGCTAGATTACCCACAATGTCATATACGGTCATTGTATCCAGCTAAAATGGACCTACTATTGACTTGATGTAATATTTTTTTTTTTTTGATTATACACAGACTTTGCATTACAATTTACTTATTAAAGTTATATAATTATACGATATTTACAACGTATATATATTAACGGACTTATATTATTACATTCAATTCTACAAGACACGTGGAGACAAACGACCACAGAGGAGGGACACTATACTCCACTCACATCTTGTGAGGAGAAATTATAAACATTTACCCATAACGCCATGAGTTGAATCACAGACTCACGTCATGAGGCGGCGTGCCAACCATCCACAGCGCCTTTGGCGACTTGATGTAATATTGAGTATGCTGTATGCACCTCTTTATATGGACCTATTTTTATCGGAAATTGACCTATTTTATCGGAAGTCTATGCCATTGGAACTATAACCTCGTAAAGCCCATACTCACCTTTTACTGGCTTCAACATTGGCATGCCCATCAATACTCGTATAGCAATATTTTTAATTAAATCCAATTTGTCAGTGTTAATAATTCAAACTACAAATTACAAAGGACAGCGTCAAAAATCTTGTTAAAAAAGATGCACATCTAAGCGCTGAATCATATCAAAATAATAAAGTACTTATTATAACTCAATTAATGATTTTTAGCAACAAGTCTCTAACATTTGTTGAAAAATAAAATAAGTATGTGTGTGTATATAAAATAGTTTTTCAATCGATCCATGACTTTAATAAAGTCAGGGTGAAAAATAAAATAAACACATTCTTTAATACATTGTATTTTATTTTATAGTGTATTAAAATTAAAATTTATTTATCTTTTAACTAATTCCTAACTTTGTTAAAATCAGGAATTCCTGATTAGAAAACTACCATTAGAAATTTAGAACAACGTCCGTGAGGGAGGCTGGCCACATGTGGCTGCACACGATGGGGAAAAAAAAAAGATGAAGGAATTTAGGGCCGATGGACTTCAATCCAACGGCCACAAGTTCCTCTCCAGATGTTGTTCCAATCCGGCAGCACTCTCTATATATATATACACGGATTTCTCTACCTTACAATCAATGTAAAATACATGCACTCACAAATTAATTGTGGGTCTCACTTGATCCAAGGTAATTTGTGAGTACATGTGCCTTACATTGATGGTAAGGTAGCAGCTCCCTATATATATATATATATAACTAAAACACATGGAATTCATTTGGTTGATAACGGCAGAATGGAGTTAACAGGCTCACGCAAATACAGATGCTGATATGAGCTTATTGTATATACTTTCTATTTCGCATGTATATATCAGTAGCATCTTACATGAGGCCTCACAATATAGTTTGGTCACTTCTCATAGTTTGACTGTTTGAGTCACTTCATCTCTGTTTTTATTTTTATTTTTTCCAGTTTATAAGTTCTGTCTCACACACACGCACGCGCACACACACACAAATTCTTTTGAGGCTGGAGTGCCTATAGAAGTTTACGGTTTAACTTATATGCAAAAGTTAGATATTATTGTCACACGCAAGCTTATTTTTTTATCTAGTTGGTATAGATTCGCTCACACATAAATTTTCTGGTACCATATAAAATTTTATGTTTTAATTCATACTCAAAGTTGAATTTGGAATTACTTTAAACTTATTTTCTTAATTCAAGAACTGTTCCCAATTAATATAGATTTTTCCTCCACTGAGCTCACATTAAAAACAAATAAATTAATTAATAAATAGAGACGTCCCAAATTTAACCCAATTTATACCTTTTTTTTGTTAGACCCCTATCAACGATAAATTTAGCATCTCCATATTGTGGACCCAAAATGCTTATCATGGCTCTGCCTGTCACCCACTAATATGTTTCTTCTTTACCTTTCATTCTATATTTTTCGCACTCCTCTTTGTGTGGTCAAGAAGCCCGAACCGAGTTCAAATAGCAATTGGAAACTTACCAACTCAAAAGAAAATGGACGTTCACGTCAGTACATATCACCGGACTTTCAACCAAATGGTCATAAAAGTTAGCTAATTATAGCCTTTCATTTGCAATTCCATTAAGATTCAACTTGAAAAAGCTCTCATTATTATTATCTATAGTTTTATCAATACCAAAACATCAAATATCCAAAAGGATATGGCAAAGGCTCGTTGGGAAATAGAGAAGTCAATCTCTTCATTAATCACGCAAACTCTTCATACGTAAAAGGCTTGTTTGGGACTGCTAAAAGCAGCTGGACAGTCCGGACTGTCATAGTGGCATAGTGCAACTGTTGGGGCGTTTGATAACTGCAATAATTGAGGCTGTGACAGTTGCGTTTTTTTATTTTTAATTTCACCTAAAAAAAAAAACTTAATATATTAAGTTTATATATATAAAATATACAAATATGAGAAATGATAATGTTACATGACCTCTTGTAGTCTTAATTTTATATAAATATATAAATAAATACTCATAATTTTTGCTAGTGATGATAATTTTTGTATCACAACAGTTATAACTTAAAAGTTAATATATTTTATTATTTTATTTTAAATTTTTATGATTTTTTTGATGGAGTAACTCTCACCATTTATTTATCTTTTATTTTTTAATTCAATGAATCTCCTTATTGAATTGAGATAAAATAAAAATAAAAGTTAGGACACTTTACTATCAAACAAACCCTAAGCAGGTTTAACGTGGTAAATCAACTATACCTTGTTGGGGCAAAGAAAATTGGTCAAGAGTGCTTACAAAAATATAATCATAATCTTTGAATTGTAAAATTTGTAATGACAGTAACTAGTTGATCGATACTAGCCCCTCAATCGACGGGCGTGCTTCGAAGGGACGGCAATGGCATGTGCTTAATTTAATGGAAGGGGTCAATCCATCAAGTATGTCCCTTGTTGACACGTGCATCCGGAACTTTTGCTCTATTTATGGGAAAAATGTAGACAAAAGACTGTGCAACAACAACTAAACCAAGAACTTTCCCCGCTAAAGATTTACTTTCCTGAAAAAATGTGAAAGTTGAAGCCAGAGAGACACTATGACCACTTAGAAATTCGCATCATAATACATTGAGACTCTAATCCACTTAAAAGACGAACTTTTTTTCCTTTTTAATTGTTTTTTTTTTTCCCGATTTTTGTCATTGACTTCGATGCCAGACCACTGTCGTCATTAGTGGCCAACAAGCAGTAGATTCACTCATGAGCTTTCAAGTGCCCTTTAATGGAATCAAACCCACCTCTCTCTCTCTCTCTCTCTCTCTCTATCCCGTTTCGCGAGGGGGTTGCACGATAATTAAAATTAATGGAAATTCAAAGAATTAATAGGACATATCTTAACCAATCATTTATAAGAAATTCCTTCAATGTAAGCAGGTAATATACTGTCATGTAGAATGTGGATATATTCTATGAATGATAATCAATGACGAAAGTGGATGTATTCCATGAAAAATAATCAATGAATTGGGATAAGGATATTAAGATGTATAATCTAATATAGAAAAGTCAAAATCTTAGTCTTAAAAATAATCACAAAGAATTTTTTTTTTTTATAACTATTATGCCTTTGCTTATATTCAAAACCTTCTATAACAAATACAAATATGATACTGTAGTTTTATAATTATAAAGTCCGATAAGATAAAAATAAAATAAATATATTCTCCAATATATTATATTTTGTCTTAACTTTATTAAACCACTATATATGTGTGTGTACTAATTAACTTTGTACAATTGATGTATCATAATTTAATCGAATGAATTAGATAACTTTTGACCTATATGACTATTTTTTCATTATCTTATATTTTCATCCAATGAATTTATACATCAATTTGTACACTATTAATTAAGGTTTGGCAATATTATTATTTGAAGTTATTTAACTAAATGGATTTATGGATTGTTTGTTTTAAAGGTTTGAATATTAAATATGATTACTAAAGTCATTTAGTTATTTTAAATAATTTTGTTTCTTAACAGAACAGTAAAAACATGATACTATAATAAAATCAAAATACTTTTTTTTTTTTTTAATATTTTGGATGGATAACTTTTTTTTTGGTCCAAAAGTTTGGATGGAATTAGAAAACCCCATCTAGGGACCGCTAATCCTTATCCTTTATTTTTATTTGAACTAATCACTAATCCTTATCCTTTATTATTTTTTGAACTCAAGATAGATAGATTTATTTCAATGTAACAAAGAAACTTAATAATTAGATTGATTTTTTTTTTTGGGGCTTCCTCCCACATTAAACCATAATTTATGCTGAAATAAATAAAACCTTTGTCTTTACCTACTAATAATAATTATTAAAGTAGTAAAATTAATAATAAAAAAATAAAAAAATTCACAATATTTGAGTTTCAACTGATATAACAATTTATATATAATTATCGAACCATTAATAATTAACCTACTACATTAGTTAAAACTTAAGTTATTGGATCTTTAAGTGCTGGGATCTTTGTATAAATTACTCCTTATCATCATCATCATAATAATACTAATACTAATAATAATAATAATAATAATAATAATAATAATAGATAAGAATTTCATGATTAAAGTTTTCTTTAAAAGGAGGCTATAACACACGACAAAAGGAAAAGAGATTCAATATGGATGTGGAGAAACTCTTTCACATGGCCGGAGGTAGTGGCCCGACTAGCTATGCCAGAAATTCCTCGCTACAGGTTTGGCTTTTTAATTTCTTTTTATCATTTGATGCTTTTTTCGTTTCTTACTATAACATGAGACAGTTTCTAATTTTGTTATTATGAATTGTTATGAACAGAAGAAGGCATCAGATACAGTGAAGCACATGACCCTAGAAGCATTACAACAACTTTGTCTTGAAATAAATCCAAAGACAATAAACATAGCTGATTTGGGTTGTTCTTCTGGACCCAATACACTAGCAATCATCAAAGATTTTGTTCAAACAGTTGAAATGACTAGTCGTGAAATCTTGCAGAATCCAGCACCAGAGTTCCATTTTTACCTTAATGATCTTCCAACAAATGATTTCAACTCGGTGTTTAAGGCCTTGCCCGATTTTCATAGGCAGCTCAGAAATGAAAGAGGTGGTGGGTCTTCTCCCTCTGTTTATATTGCTGGTTACCCTGGTTCATTTTATGGAAGATTGTTTCCCAACAATTCCTTGCACTTTATCCATTCATCTAACAGCTTGGCTATCAAAGGTACTTTGGATCCTCTATCTTGTTGTTCTCTTAATCCCTTCCGTTCGAGCCAATTATCCAATTAGTTACGACAGTTAGCATTATTAAAGTGTAGTGACTTTTAATTCATCGATATGCTATCACATATCATATAACCACTACTTGTGGCAAATATTAGCCAATTATCCAATTAGGTTGTGGCCTGCAAGCCCCGACCTCTCAGATCAAAAAGTATTTCACAAAAGAAAAGATTCTTCACTAAAATTTACTCTATTTAATGTAAAATTTATGTTTATATATTCTCTTTAAATTTGTCGTTTCTTCATTTTCCCCATCAAACCAAAATAGGAGTCTGTCATTTCTTCATTTTCGGCCCATCGAACCCCGATTCTGCTGTTGGTAAACATTATTATAGTTGTCGAAAGAAAGTAAGTACTGCGCTACTTCAACGGTGAGTAGGAGCTTTTAGTCCTAAACACATCGTTAGTTTAATAAGAATAATTTTTTTTTTAACATTTGCAGGTTCCACCAACACTTTACAACGAGATGGGAGAGTCAATAAACAAAAGCAACATTTACATTGCAGAATCTAGCCCTCCCCCAGTGTCCAAGGCATATTTTAAGCAATTTCAAGAGGACTTCACCTTATTTCTTCGATCACGATTGGAAGAGCTAGTCATCGGAGGCCGAATGGTGCTGATCTTGTTGGGAAGAATAGGTCCAGACCATGTTGACAGAGGCAACTCATTCTTATGGGAACTCCTCTCACGATCACTAGCCATCTTGGCTTCACAGGTATTCAACTTTTCGAATTTCCATACCTGAAATCATGCATGCATGAGACTTTGTACAGGAATTCTAGAGATACATAAGAAATAATACAATTAATTAATACATGTATTACATGTATAGTTAAATTTTATATAGCTACTACTTAATGATAATTTTTTAAAATAGATGTACTTCATATTATCACATCATTTACATATTATGTAGCCGATATAGTATCTTAAACATATTTTAGAATTTCTCTGTGAGTCGTGCACAGTTCACAATTTGTATTTTTATCAAAATAACGAGAAAGTCGTAAATAAATTGTGCCATTTCAAATCAACTGCCCCATTTATTTTAAATCAAAAGAATGGCACTTTAATCTTTCTTAAAATTTATTTTTATTATTTGATAGCATCACATTTCTTTTTCTTTTTCATGGTTAGATTTACCAAAAATAAAATTGTTTAAGGGAAAAAATGATTTGTTCACACATAAATTGGTTATCCAATCATTTTACAGATTAATACTAACCAACTTATTTGTTATTTTCAATGTACATTTCTATTACTGATTTAATATTAAGGGCGGATGAAATAGTGAATAAAATTTATTAAGGATCCAGGTGATAAACATAATTCTCAAATTGGGTGTGAACCAAAGTGTCATTCTCCATTTTGGATTTTCACTCTTAATTAATATATTTATCCTAGTCACTGCCATGAATAATTAAATAATTTTGAAATAAATGTCTGTGAAGAAATTTTGTTAACGCAATTCCTGTTTGATGACTTACAGGGAGAAATAGAGAAAGAAAAGCTCGATGCTTACAATGCTCATTTCTATGCACCATCAAAAGAAGAAATAGAAGGCGAAGTGGGGAGAGAAGGTTCTTTTAAACTAGAGCGGCTCGATATGTTTCAGGTAGAGAGACAAGGTTATGATCATGGTGAGAGCTATGGCTCTGCCGTTGCTAGAACAGTTAGGGCTATTCAAGAGTCAACAATTATTCATCATTTTGGCATTGAAGAAGGAGTTTTAGACAATTTGTTTGAGATCTATGGTCGACTTGTGGATGAAGAAATGGCTAAAGAAGAAATTAAGCCGCTCACGTTTGTTCTTCTTCTTAGGAAATTATGAGTATTTAAAGAAAAAGTTATTGTTCATCGTTGTGTTGACGGTATTCTTTTCGAACCTATGTATAATTAATATGGATAAAATAAACATGTATGAAAACAATGAAGAGAGCAGAAGTTACATAGGCATCACAGGAAGCTAAACTAGACGCTAGATAAACAAAATTATGTCACAAATCTAGGGGATTCCAGAATCATAATTTTGGGGATTTCTGAAGATGGATTGATTCTTTCACTCGATCAAATTGTTTTAGAAACAGTTTCATTGACTTGACTCTTTCCTTTAATGAGAAAAAATATATTCAAAGTACATGTATATGTACCACAAATAATAATTTAAAAGTATAAGTTATAGAAAGAAAATCATATCTTGAGCTTAAGGAAGCGTGTATATGACATTATCCTGAAGACAAAAGTAGCCATCCTCAACGTGCAGTATTATCACCCTCTGTAAAATAAATTAGAAGAAGAACAATTCATGAAATAAATGATTTATATATATATTTTACTATTTATAGGTACATATTTATAGTGCAGAATTGATGATTAAAAAAAGAAAGTACAAGAGTTACGCATTTGTTACAGTAATTTCGTCAAACACGTGATGTGTCAAATTTAGGTGCAGAAGTTATACTTCTAACGGGTAAAAGACAGCCTACAATTTTGCCAATGATCTTAGCTGAACCAATTCCAATACTCCCCCCTTAGTTGGAGCATGGATGTTGTGAATGCCCAACTTGCCACTAAGACGATGGAATTGTTCCTTTCCAAGGGCTTTCGTAAAAATATCAGCAATTTGATTAGCAGAGGCAACATGTGCTGTTTTGATCAATCTTGCCTGGATTTTCTCTCGAACAAAGTGACAGTCCAACTCGATATGCTTGGTTCCTTCATGGAACACTAGATTGGCAGCAATATGGAGAGCAGCTTTATTGTCACAATAGAGTTGCACAGGTTGTGGATGTGAAACTCTAATATCATTTAAAAGCGATTTCAACCAAATTAATTCACAAGTAGCGGAAGCCATGGCCCTATATTCTGCTTCTGCTGTAGATCAAGCTGCAGTTGATTGCTTTTTGCTTTTCCACGAAATAGGACTTTTTCCAAGGAAGACACAATAGCCAGTGATAGATCTTCGAGTGGTTAGACAGCCTCCCCAATCTGAATCACAATAAGCTTCAATTTGAAAAGAACTATTAGAAGATAAGAAGATGCCTTTACCATGAGAAGATTTTTAAAAAGATAAAAATTGTGGATCTAAACGAGGTTTACGCGGATTAAAGACAAATTGACTAAGTTTTTTAAATGAATGCACCAAATCTGGTCTAGTAATGGTGAGATAAAGGAGGCGTCCCACTAGTCTTCTGAATAAGCTTGGATCTTCTAAGATATCACCATCGTCTGGAGCAAGTTTTAAATTTTGCACCATTGGAAAATCAATTGGTTTAGCACCAAGAAGCCCTACATCATTCAAGATCTCTAAGGCATATTTTCGTTGAGATAAAAAATTTCCTTTACTAGATCTAGCAATTTCAATTCCCAAAAAATATTTCAAAATTCCAAGATCTTTCATGTGAAAACGATTATGCAAAAAATCCTTAAGAGCTTTTATGGCAAGTTCATTGTTACTAGTGATGACGATATCGTCAACATATACCAATACCACAATAATGGAAGACCCTATTGTAGATGTAAATAATGTATAATCAGAATAAGATTGTGTAAATCCAGCAAGATGAAGGGCAGAAGAAAATTTTTCAAACCAATTACGAGAAGCTTGTTTAAGACCATATAAAGACTTTTGAAGCCGACAAACTAAGTGCTTCCCTTGTTGACAAAATCCTGGAGGGGGTTTCATGTAGACTTCTTCATGAAAATCTCCATGAAGAAAAGCATTGTGAACATCAAGTTGATATAAGGGCCAATTTTTTATAGCTGCAATAGCAAGAACACATCGAACAGTTGTTAGTTTAGTTACAGGGGAAAATGTTTCATGATAGTCCAAACCTTCTTTTTTAGTAAAGCCTTTAGCTACAAGGTGAGCCTTATATCGCTCAATAGACCCATCTGACCGAAACTTAATTTTATACACCTATTTACAGTTAATAAAAACCTTTCCAGGAGGAAGCTGTAAAGAGTCCAAGTCTTGTTCTTATTAAGAGCTTGAATTTCAGCAACCATAGCTTCTCGCCATTTTGGGTGCCTAATTGCTTGAGCATAAGATGTTGGCTCAATTTCTGCGGAAATAGCAATTGTAAAGGCAAAATGTTTAGAAGATAATGAATTGTAAGATATAAAATTATGAATAGGATAAGAGATAGTTTTAGACTTAGAAATTGTTGGGAAAAGACGATGAGGTAATAAATTAGAGTGAGTGACTAGCTAACAATGATAATCTTGAAGATACGAAGGTGGTCGATGAGTCCGAGTAGAGCTACGAAGCGTATCAATGTCCAAGCCAGATGGAGGTGGATTATTTTTTTGATCAAGTGTATATAGTAGCAGATTTTCTTGATAACTTGGTGGTGGTTTATCATTAGCCTTGTTTGATGTTTCATTGATAACTTCATTTATCGGTATAGGCAAAACAATTGAGGTTGAGTTTGAAGTTGTTTCTCCTGAAAAGGGAATATCCTTTCTTGAAAAGTGACATCGCGGCTAGTGAATATGATATGTTTTTCAAGATCATATATGCGATAACCTCATTGAGCAAAAGGGTACCCGATAAAAATACCTTTAATTGCTCGAGGAGCAAATTTATGCTTCTTAAGAGATAAATTTTGAGCATAACATAAGCATCCAAAAACACGTAGATGGTCATAAGATTGCTTAGATTTAAGAAGAACTTCATGAGGAGTCTTACCAGAAAGCAAGGGTGTAGGCAAACGATTTATAAGATATGTTGCTGTTAGAACACATTCACCCCAAAACTTGAGAGGTAAGTATGCTTGAAAACGAAGAGCACGTGCAACTTCTAAGATGTGACGATGCTTGCGTTCAGCAACACCATTTTGTTGGGGTATGGCTACACAAGTATGTTGATTCAAAATGCCATGTTCATTAAAAAAAATGAGACATAAATATAAATTCAAGTCCATTCTCACTACGAATTTTCTTAATGGAACGTTGAAATTGAGTTTTAATCATGGCAAAGAAATTTTTTAAATGACTTTGAGTTTCAGATTTATGTCTTATCAAATAAAGCCAAGTATAACGTGAGTGATCATCAACAATAGTTAAGAAATAATGAGCTCCAGATAAAAAAGGAACTGAAAAATCACCACAAATGTCAACATGAATTAAATCAAAAGGTTTATTACACCGATTATTTTTATTAGGAAAAGGTAAGCGAGTGTGCTTAGATAAAGGGCATGCATGGCAAAATAAATCATGACTAGAAGAAAAGTTATTAATACTCTTAGCCAAATAAGGAAGTCGAGATCCAGATGGATGACCCAAGCGCCAGTGCCATAAATCAAATGCAGAAAGCTGTTGAGTGAGCAAAACAGTAGGAAAAAAAGTAGGATAATAGTAGTAAAGTCCATTGTGTTCTTTACCTGCACCAATCATCTGTTTCAACACAAGGTCCTAAAAAACACAGAAGTCAAGAAAGAAAATGTTAACATATATGTTTACATATTGTTGATTTTGATGATAAAAAAATATGATTAAGAATGATTAGGTTTTTAAAAGCTTAAATTATTTTTTATACGTTTTAAATAAATCATTATTTTCACAGTATAAAAGTTTTATATTTAATGAAAAAATGATTTTATGGAATTAAGTTGTTTTTCAAGTTGTGAACTAAAATGAAAGAATTTTACAATCTTTGATTTTAATAAATATTGTTTGGAATTTCGGATTTGGGTTAATTTGAAAATATTTATTTAATATACTATAATTTCTATAAGTTTCGCTTTATCCTAATTTTAAAAGTTTTGGAATTTACAAAGTATTATTTAGAAATTCAAATTAGACCTATTTGCAAAGTTTCATAACGTTTTTAGGCCATATACGCTTATATAAAGTTTTGGGGCAAAACGATAATTTTAGAAAACAATTCACTGTAGAAGTTACTGTAGCAATAGGCTAACCTGATATGACAAGCGGCTAGCCGGTTAGTGGGCAGAATCTCTCATGATAGTAAACTACTATTCGGATTTAGTGTTATTTATTACGGATTAGAAAGCTTCTGGAGCATAAACGGCTATCCGGTTATCGCATGCCGAATATTGTGAAATTCAAATTCTTGCCTTAACGGTAACATTTAAGCGGCTAACCGGATTCCATAAATGGTAAGCCGGTTATGAATAAGAAGTGAATAACGGCTAGTTTTTTTTTTGCTCTAATTATAAAAACTCAATTCCAATTCATTTTAAAGCTCTCCAGCAAGCACAAATAAAAGGCATACAACATATCTTGAGCTCTCAATTCGTGAATAATATTTGTTCTTCATTTTGTATATCTATTCTTTGAGAGAGTTTTTGTTGTAATTTTCAATTCCTCATCGAATTTGTGAGTGTTTAAGTGTGTGAGACACTTGAGTGAAGAGATTGAGAGATAATCTCTTTGTTGTAAAGGTTCATTGACACCTTGGAAGTCAATTGTAAGCTTTTGAAGTCTTGGAAGGCTTGGATAGTGAAATCTTCAAGCTTGGATCACTTGGAGGCGTGGACGTAGGCGGGTATTGCCGAGAGCAAGCATAAAATTATTATGCTTGCTCTCTCTTCTCTAACTCATTTATTATTATGCTTTTATTGAACTTATTACTTTCAATTTTATTAAGGGATTAGATTGGATTGTTGTGTGGTTTTGTTAGGATAATTTTTAAAACACCAATTCATCCCCCTCTTGGGTTGCACACTTGTATTTCATTTAGTATCAGAGCTTGGTGTTCTTGTGTAGACTTAACCGTCTAGAGTAAAATATCAATAGCAACCCAAATTAGTTCAATCTTCATGGAAGGGCAATTCATCACTAGGCCACCATTATTTGATGGTAATGACTACTCATATTGAAAAATTAGGATGAGAATTTATTTACAATCTTTAGATTATGAAATATGAGAAATAGTTTGTGATAATTCCTTCATTCCTAGGAATAATGCTTTAAGTGAGTCAAATAGGAAAATAATGTCTTTAAATTCCAAAGTTATGAATGCTTTATTTTATGTCTTAGATAAAATGAAATTTCATAAAGTTTCAAGTTGTTCTAATGCTGATGAAATATAGAGAAAACTTGAACTTGTGTATGAGGAGACGACAAATGAGGAGAAATCTCATGAATTGTCAAATTTGGCTCTTATGGCAATTGGAGATGAATCAGATGATGAACTTGATGAGGTAAGTGATCTTCCTACTTATGATGAATTACATGACGCTTTTAAAGAATTGCATGATGAGTTAATGAAAATTGGTAAAAAGAATGCATGTCTTAAAAGGAAAATTATCGAGCTCACAAATAAAAATGAATCTCTAAGTGCAAAGATAACATGCCTAGAATTAGAGAATAAAACATTGCATGACAAAGTTGCATTATCAAATGAGAAACTTAGCACTTCACACAAGCATCTAGAATCACATGTAGATGACTTGAAAAATGAAAAAGATACCCTGCAAAAATGCAATGTTTAATTAAATAAAAAGATCAAAGAATTGAAATTAGATAGTGAAATGTTACATAATAGGATTGCAGCATTTAAATGCAAACAAAGTACTTCATATGAGCATGAGAAATCACATGTTGATGTATTAATGAAAGAAAATGAAGTGCTAAAGAAGAAGAGCAATGACCTAAATCAAATTGTGTTAAAATTTACAAATGGACAAAAGATGTTGGATAACTTGCTTAATACACAAAAATGTGTGTTTGACAAAGGAGGTATTGGTTATAAGCCAAATTTGAAATAAAAATATTATAAGAATTATTTTGTTAAGGCTACCTCCACAAGTGATCATAAAATTGTTTGTCATTATTGTAATCAAGATGGTCATATGAAAAATAAGTGTCTAGTGAAAAGAAATGCATATTTCGGTATGAAATGTATTTGGGTTCCAAAAGGAATCATTGCTAACACTCAAGGACCCAATAGTATTTAGGTACCAAAGGGCACAACGTGAATGATTTCTTTGTAGGTACTATAGTCAAGGAATGGTGGAGAGTTCCTTGATGAAAGCTTATGAGGATAATCACTTGATTACGATTTAGGAGAAAAAGATGAGGCAAGGTGATTTAATTGTTTTGATAACAATTCTTGCAATATTGAATTTGTTGAATGAATCATGATAAATGAATAATAGCTTGAATTTGCGAAAGTATGCTTGTATATTTACATAATTGAATTATCATTGTGTAAAACATTAAGTGCTTTATCATGATGCATGGTTGTATATATATGATGATAGCTTGTCAACTCATCATAGATTTGTTTGATTTTAATGATTATGTAATGCCTAAGCATGATAAATAAGTAATATGCTTTAATTTTCGATCTTTGAATGCTTACATATTTCTTGATTGTGTGATGTGTATGTATGATAGATAAGTTATATGTTATTTCTTGTATTAGAAGTGATCATTGTGGAGAATTTGAAAATCATGCATTTGAGAATTTTTGTAATGATTTTGGTATTAAGCATCAATTTTCATCACCTAAGACTCCACAATAAAATGGAGTTGTAGAGAGAAAGAATATGTCTATTCAATAAAAGGCTTGGACCATGTTGAATGAAAATTGTTTGCTTAAGTCTTTTTGGGCCGAAGCTGTTAACACCGCTTGTTATGTTTTAAATCATGTGTTAATCTTAATAAAACCTCATATCAGCTTTAGAAAGATAGAAAACACAACATTGGTTATTTCAAAGTTTTTCGATACAAATGTTTTGTCTTGAACATAAAAGATAATCTTGGTAAATTTGATCCAAAATCTGATGTTTATATTTTTCTTGGTTATTCAAACACAAGCAAAGCATATAGAGTGTATAATAAAAGAACCTTGGTTGTGGAAGAATTTATGTATGTTACATTTGATGAGTCTAACCCTTCCTCTACGGAGAAAGTTGTTGTTGATGATGATATAGTTGAAAAGCTACAAGACGATTCATCAAATGATAGCCAAAAGAATGCACCACTTGAAAATCAAGAAGGGCAACATGAAGAAACAAATGCGAAGTAAAATGAAGGTACTTCTCAAACATTCCCCAAGGAGTGGAGGTATGTTTCTTCTCACCCTAAGGATGCTATTTTAAGAGATCCATCAAGAGATGTTACAACTAGATCATCACTTAGGAATACATGTGAGCATGCTATGTTTATTTCTCAAATTGAACCAAAATTCTTCGCGGATGCGAAAAATGATTTTGATAATTGTATGATCTTTGAATTCATCTTTTTAATTGTCTATCATTATGTTTCATGTCATTTATTCATCTTCCTTATTTGTTTATCACTTATGTATGTGTGAATTCTTGTGCTATTTATTGTATTATATCATCATTCATTAAATTGGCCTATGTGAGCATTTGTAATAATGGATTTGATCACTTGCTCTTTAGTTCATAATGATGGCTTATCTTAATAGCTAATGTTGATTTTGATGATCTATATATTACCATTATGTACTTATGCTTTGCTTAAATTTTGATGATAAAGAATGTGCTTTGATGATTACATTGTATTTGATGAAATTTGATCATATGCAATCTATGATTGATGAATGTATGCATTTATGTTTCATGCACTAATTGGCTTATTAAAAAGTTTTGAATCACAAATTTTTTTTTTTTTAATTGATCCATTTTTATGATAAATTAGTGTGTGCAATACAAGCTTATGGGTTAAGCAAATTTCAATAAAAGGCAAAAATATTTCCAAGTCTAAACCGGTATACCACTTCCTCTCGTCTGAAAATTCATTTTCTTAGTAATTGTTCTTAAGTCAAATTCCGGATAACCGGCTTCATCAAACCGGTAAGCCAGATAAGCTTTGGTTGCTCTCGAGACAACTTTCGGATAACCGGAGTTCTCAAATCGGTAAGCGAAATTTGTTTTGAAAAGTTTCTGAAAGAAAACCGGTCAACCGGTTATCAAAACCGGAAACCCGGATTTGCAAAGCTTACATTCTGTTTTCAAACCGGAAAGCCTATTTCCTTCACATGTAAACCGAATTCATTTTGTAATTCTTTACTGGACACAACCGGATAACCGGTTGTGTCATCCGGGCAGCCAGATTCTCAAAGGAGTTGTTCTATTTTGAAATTGGATAACGGGTTTATTCATCCGGTCAACCGGATTCTCACAAGACCAATTCTGTTTTACAACCGGATAACCGGTTCTTCAAACCGGCCAGCTCTTTACGTTTGAAAGCATGCTGGAAACAATCCGGATAACCGATTATAGGAACCGGTAAGCCGGATAGCTTGTTGAGCTTACCGTTCGCTAACCGGCTAACCGGTTAGTAAAATCCGGAAATCCGGATTCGTGAGTGATGCACTATTTCTTCTTCTTCCTTTTTTCGGCAATCCAGATATCATTCTTTCTCTAAAGTCGTTTCTTCCGCTCTCCAAAATCCATCATCTTCATCCTTTTTCACATTAAATCGATTCACAAAAATTATTCCCCACGATTTCTTGTATTCAAAGTCATCTTCAAAATCCATTTTCATCATCAAATTCACAAGTAGTCTCTTATGCTTATATTTGGACACACCAACATTTACTACTTTATGATTTTTCATTTTATATTTTGATTATGTGGATATTTATGCATGTTTGTTATGATTTTAGACTAAGTGTCTATTTTGGATAACATGGATTTGATATGATTGTTGGTTATGTTCTTTACTTATATTTTGGATAATTTTGAACTAATATGCCTATCTTTATATTTTAATAATTGATAGGGGGAGTTTTTTACTCTCTTTGATGATAAAGAGGGAGATATTATTTGTAAGGGAGAAATACATTTGCTTTGAGATTCTTAAACATATGAGATTTTTTAAATTTATTGAAATGTCACATTAAATCTTTGATGATTTTAGTTGTCTTGTTATTATTTATAGAGCTTGGATTGTTGACATTATGCTCTTATGACTCTTGCATTCCCTTGTTTAGCTTATTACTTGTTCTATTTTGGATAATATACATTTTGAATATTTTTGTTATCCAAAGGGGGAGACAGTAATATGCCATTTTGATGATGTCAAAATGGGGAGAATAATATGCGCTTTGAGAATTCTTTTGGTTGATATGTGATTATGGTAATGATTTTGATGATTTTGAGATATTTTGATGATTTGATTACATGGGTGTTTTATATGATGATTTTATATTTTGAGTTGTTGATTTGATAATTGATGGAATGATGATTCATAATCATTTTATGGTTGATGGATTATGTGATGATTTATGTAAAGAGTTGGTTTGTATCATGACTTATAATAGTTTGAAAGTAATATTACCAAACTTGTATTTGAGGTGATGCTTGTTGTTAGGGGGAGATTCTCTCGAAATTTTTACTCGGACAACATGGGTAACAAATTTGCTACTCTTATTATTTTCCTTTAAGTTTTTTTTTTAATGATGAAAGGGGAGAAAAATACATGTTTTTAAATTTATAAAAACTTGCTACTCTTATTCTTTTATTTTAAGTTTTCTTTTTTATAATGACGGGGAAGAAAAATATATGTTTTTAAATTTATACAAAATTTACTATTTTTTTCTTTCCACTAAGCTTTCTTTTATGATGAATGGAAGAAGAATACATGTATTTATATTTGTTAATTTACCTAAATTGTAAAAGAAGCTTGCATTTAGGAGGAGCAATTTATGGAATCATTCTTTAAATACATGAATTATTTGTCATCATAAAAGGGGAGAATGTTAATATATGTTTCTATAATGATTTTGATGATAACAAACAAGTTTAAGAGTGATTAATCTTTTAAACTCAAATTATAAGGGGAGCTTACATTTAGGGGGAGTAATTTATGAATCATTCTTTAAAAATATGAAAGATTGGTCATCATCAAAAAGGGGGAGATTGTTAACATATATGTTTACATATTGTTGATTTTGATGATAAAAAATAAGATTAAGAAGGATTAAGTTTTTAAAAACTTAAATTATTTTTTATACGTTTTAAATAAATCATTATTTTCACAGTATAAAGGTTTTATATTTAATGAAAAAATGATTTTATGGAATTAAGTTGTTTTTCAAGTTGTGAACTAAAATGAAAGAATTTTACAATTTTTTATTTTAATAAATATTGTTTGGAATTTCGAATTTAGGTTAATTTGAAAATATATAAATCGATTTGGGCCATACTATAATTTTTATAAGTTTCAGCTTTATCCTAATTTCAAAAAATTTTGGAATTCACAAAGTATTATTTAGAAATTCTGAAATTGGACATATTTGTAAAGTTTTATAACGTTTTGGGTTATAGTACAGTTATATAAAGTTTTGAGGAAAAACTATAATTTTAGAAAATAATTCATCAGAAAGATCAGAGCGCCAACCGGATATGATAAGAGGCTAGCCGGTTAGTAGGCAGAATCTCTCCAGATGAAAACTATTATCCGATTTGGTAGCGCTATCCGGTTACGGATCAGAAAGCTTCTGGAGCATAAACGGCTATCCGGTTATCGTAAGCGGCATGTCGAATGTTGTGAAATTCAAATTTTTGCCTTAACGGTAACATTTAAGCGGCTAACCAGATTCCATAAAAGTAAGTTATGAACAAAAATGAATAACTTTTTTTTTTTTTGCTCCAACTATAAAACTCAAATCCAATTCATTTTCAAACTCTCTAGCAAGCATAAACAAAAGGCATACAACATATCTTGAGCTCTCAATTCGTGAATCATAAATCTTTGAATCATATATGTTCTTAATTTTGTATATCTGCTCTTTGAAAAAGTTTTTGTTATAATTTTCAATTCCTCATCAAATTTGTGAGTGTTTAAGTGTGTGAGACACTTGAGTGAAGAGATTAGGAGATAATCTTTTTGTGTAAAGGTTCATTGGCACCTTGGAAGTCAATTGTAAGGAAGTCAATTGTAAGCTTTTGAAGCTTTGGAAGGCTTGGATAGTGAAATCCTCAAGTTTGGATCGCTTGGAGGCGTGGACGTAGGCGGAGATTGCCGAACCACGTAAAAATCATTGTGTTTGCTCTCTCTTCTCTAACTCATTTATTATTATGTTTTTATTGAACTTATTACTTTCAATTTTATTAAGGCATTAGATTGGATTGTTGTGTGGTTTTATTAGGATAATTTTTAAAACACCAATTCATCCTCTCTCTTAGGTTGTACACTTGTATTGCTCTGCTATGAGGTGAGGAATTTCAACCTTATTTGTAGAAGCAGGAGTTGCAGCGTTGTTTGTTGAAGGGACATCGGTTGTGGTGGAAGCTGCATGAGCCTGTTTCTGTGGATAACTATGAAGTTTGTAGCATTTTGCTTTAACATGCCCAAGCTCACTGCAATGTTCGCACTTTGGTCGCTGCTTGCCTTTAGAATCACTATTTTGTGGATCAAATTTGTCTTGATCTTACCATTAGCTAGTGCCAGCAGATTCGAAGGGATTGGCATTAATATGAAGCTCTCTTTGTTTTTCTTCTTAGATGAATGTGGAGTAAACTTTTCCTAAGGTTGGTAGTGAACCCATAGCAAGAGTTTGACTTTGAGGCAAAGATAAGAGTCATTTAACCCCATCAAGAATTGATAAACACATTCTTGTTATTGATATTCTTGAAATTGTTTGAGAGATCCGCAAGAACAATTTGGAATGGAAGTATAAGATGCAAGTTCATCCCAAAGGGTCTTTAATTTTGTGTAGTAGGCAGTTGTGGATGATTGTTCTTGGAGAAGAGTACATATAGCACGCTTGATTTGAAATATTCTAGCAAGATTTCCTTGAGAAAAACGATTGTAGAGATCATCATAAACTTCTTTAGCTGTATCAGCATAAATAACACTGTTAGCAATATCAGAAGATATAGAATTCAATAGCCAAGATAATACCATATCATTACAACGCTCCCATTCTGTATCAACATAAACTTCTTTAGGATGGTTCCCTTGACAAATCCCATTTTATTTTTGGCTGACAAAGCCATTCAATTGCTCGACGCCAGTGGGATAGTTATCACCGGTTAGAAGTTGAGACACTAGTACAGTGCATAGATTATCAGAGGGATGAAGATAATATGGAGAAGTATGATTTTGAGTGACCAAACCAGTGGATGTACTCGGATCAATTCCAAGGTTGGATTCAATACTTATGATGAGGAGTGTAATGAGTGATCAGTGCTCTGATATCATGTAAAATAAATTAGAAGAAGAACAATTCATGAAATAAATAATTTTTGTATATATTTCACTATTTACAGGTATATATTTATAGTGCAGAATTGATGATTAAAAAAAAAAGAGTACAAGAGTTACGCATTTGTTACAGTAATTTCGTCAAACACGTGATGTGCCTATAATTTTGCCAATAATCTTGGCTGATTGCCAATGATCATGGCTGAACCAATTCCAATACCCTCGGCCAATCTTCTCAATGAACAAGACCACCAGAAGATCAAATTAACATCAAGTCTTCATTAACGTGATTGCTCAAAACAGTTTTATACTAGGTAAGTGGAACTTGACTTTATTAAACGTTTATTTATACTATAAATATAGCAGTGTTAACGAAGAAATACTAAATACATTTTTAAAAGTTCTAACAGTTTATTGATACTCTTTGAAAATGTTAAGAGTATAAGCTGAAACTGTTGAGCTGGCTAGTGACGTGCTGAAGCTACTGAGATGAATTGGGCCTTTATTTGTACTAAATAAATCATAACTAATTGTCCAGCTGGCTTATTATGATTGGAAGGCTGATTAGTTTGTTAATATTGCAGCTTGGTGCTATGTTTCTGTTATCAGTTTGAGTGTAACTATAAATAGAGACTAGTACGTTCATAATGGATGATTTTCAGTTTATGATTAATAAGAATCTATGATTGTTTTAGAATCTTCATAGTTAAATTTTCTTTCTTAATTTTCTTTCACTTTCTCTCGTGCCAAACACCGTATGAATTCAAATATGGTATCAGAGCATTCATCTATGTTAGGATCTAATAATCTAGCTTCTTTCTCACTCTCATTCAACTTTGTTCAGCCTATGAAACTCGACAGATCTAACTACCTGTTGTAGAAAGCTCAAGCTAGAACATCAATCATTGCTAACGGGCTTGAAGGCTTCATCAATGGTGAGAATATGTGTCCAGAACGTTATCTTACTGAACCTACTTAAGATCTTAGAAGATTTGAAGCTGAAGCATCATAGAAACAAGAAAATCCAGAATATGTGTTATGGATGAAAACTGATAAACTTCTGCAGAGCGGGATGCTTTCTTCAATGGTGGATAACGTATTAATCATGGTGATCAACTGTGATCAACTGTGAAACATCACTTGAGCTTTGGGAGATGCTTGCTGAAATCTTCATGTCACAATCTAAAGCGAGGTATGTACCCTTAAAGATGCAAATTCAATCAATAAAGAAAGGATCACTCTCAGTAAGTAATTATTTCAACAAGATGAAGAAAATTACTGATAGTCTGGCCATTAGAGGTAATCCAGTTACTTCAAATGAATTGATTATGCACTTGCTCACTGGATTGGATGATAACTATGAATCTTTAGTCACAAATATACTTACTAGATTGGAAAAAGAGAAACTCACTGTTGAGGAGGTATACTTTATGACGCTTAGTCATGAAACTAGGTTGGAAATGAGTAAAGGAAAATCTCAGAATGAACCTCTGCATGATATGACAGTCAATTTTGCTAAGAAAGTTCATGGTTATAATAGATTTGGATATAATCAGAAAAATGCAGGTGCTGGAAACTCTGGTGTTTATGATAGTAATCAGAACAACAGTAATGTTATGGTAGGTCCTGGAAAAGATGTTGTTTGTCAAATCTATTTTATTCCAGGCCATGGAGCATATAAGTGTAAACACAGATTCAATCAGGGTTTTATTCCCAGAAATAAAGGTTTTGGTGCATTTAGGCCAAGAGGTGGAGGTCAGAACTATAGAGGATTTACTGGAAATAATCAGAATTATTTTGGTAGAGGTTCTAGATACAATGGTGCTGGTTTTGGACCAAGATTCAGACCTAATTTTCCCAGACAACCTGGACCTTTCTTTGGTTATGTTGCTTATCAGAATCCAGGAGTCATAAATCCTCAAGGTGTTTTTTATTTTCAAGGTGCAAGTGGTACCTATAGTGGTGTTCCAACAACAAATATGTATACTGGAAATTTTGGTATTCCTCATAATGTTCCTCCCTCTGCACAATTGGCAAATTACAGCAGTGTAGCTGATCCAGCCTGGTATCTTGACTCTGGAACAACTAATCATATTGCTTAAGATGCAGGTATACTTTCTAAATACTCAGCTTACCATAGCATTGAAAAACTGCATATAGGAAATGGTATGGGGTTACCTATTCATAATGTTGGTTCTGTTGCTATTAAAACCTTATCTACAACACCTATTTACCTAAATTATGTTTTGCATGTCCCTACAATCACTAAAAACCTTATTAGTGTTTCCAAATTGCTTGCTGATAACAATGTTTTAATTGAATTTTACAACTATGCTTGTTTTGTTAAGGACAAGAACTCAAGGATCACATTGTTCAAGGGGATTGCTAGAGGAGGTCTTTATCAAGTTCTAAGCTTAAGTGCAGTCTGTGACAACTCAAGTTCTGTTATTCCAGTGTGTAACTCATATGAGTCTGTTTTCAATTCAATATATACATTGTCAGCAACTCCAGTGTCAATGTTCACTCAATTGAACTCTTTTGATACTATGTCTCATCCTTATATGCTTGTAAATAATCATCAAATCAATAAGAATGTCTCAGAGCTCATGATATGCTTCATATAATAAGACTATTGATTATAGTTTACTACACAAATGAATGGGTCATCCAACCACTCATGCTTTGAAACAAATGAAATGCCTGGGTTCAACTTTTGTCCTTCCTAAAACTCAAATTCACAATTTTGTGATGCTTGCTAGCTAGGCAAGTGCTATATGCAGCATTTTCCTTCAATAGAAACCTCAACCACTCAACCCCTTGAATTGCTACATGCTGACCTTTGGGGACCAGCTCCCATCACCTCCTCTCAAGGATATTCCTACTATCTATCCATCCTAGATGACTACACACGATACACTTGGATTTTTCCTCTCACTGCAAAATCCAAAACCTTATCAGTCTTTATTGATTTCAAAAACATGATTGAAAACTGTCTGAACATAAGAATTAAGTGTTTACAAACTGATTGGGGTAGTGAATTCAGAACTTTTGTGTCATATCTCTCTGAGCAAGGTATACAATTCCAACATCTATGCCCTTATATCCATCACCAAAATGGTAGAATAGAGAGAAAGCATAGACATATTGTCAGTCTTGCTCAAGCTCACTTGCCACTCAAATTCTGGTGGAATGCATTTCATACAGCCACATATCTTATAAACAGACTTCTCACACCTATTCTCAACAATAAATCACTATTTGAGAAACTCTTTCATAAACTACCAGACTATACACTAATGAAGGTCTTTAGCTGCTCCTGTTACCCCTATCTCAGGCCTTATAATCATCATAAACTCCAGTTCATGAGTGAAAAATGTGTCCTTCTTGGTTATAACTCACTTCACAAGGGTTATCAGTGCCTTCATCCCTCTGGAAGAGTTTATATAAGTAATCATGTTATTTTTTATGATTCATCTTTTCCTTTTCAGTCAGGCAACAATTTTTCTAAAATAACAAGTTCTGATTCTTTACAAGAGTCCCCTTCTTCAAATTCTTTTATCTCATTCACATTATCACAGACTGCTGCACAACTTGATAGATCATTCTATCAATCTTCACCTTCAGCAACTGATTTGCCCTCTAATTCAACCTCTTCCAATTTAAACTTATCCACCTCAAAAAATCATTTCATATCTCATGCTCATATCCTATAAATCAGCAATCACCTCCTCAATCTATTCACCAACTATCTCCACCTCCTCAACCTGTTGTTGGACATCCTATGATCACTCGGTCTAAAATGGGGATATTTAAACCAAAAAAGGCCTATTTGGTTGAATGTGATTCTAAACCAATAGAACCACTTGCTCTAAATGATCCAAAGTGGATTTAGGCAATAAGAGAAGAATATCAAGCCTTAGTTAATAATCAAACCTGGACACTTGTTCAGCCTACATATCCTGTCAAAGTTGTAGGTAACAAGTGGGTATTTAGAATTAAATACAATACCGATGGTAATGTTTTAAGGTACAAAGCCAGACTTGTAACAAAGAGTTTCCATCAAACTCAAGGCATTGATTACAATGAAACTTTTAGTCCAGTGGTGAAGACTTCTACAGTTAAACTTATTCTAAGCTTGGTTGTTCTTAATCACTGGTCATTAAGACAAGTTAACATCAACAATATTTTTCTTAATGGTTACCTAACTAAAGAAGTGTATATGCAACAACCCAAGGGATTTGTGCATCAGTCAAAACCTACATACATCTGTAAACTTCAAAAGGCACTGTATGGTCTCAAACAAGCTCCTAGAGCTTGGTTTGAAAGATTAAAAACAGTGTTAACACAACAATGGGGCTTCAAGAATTCCAAGTCTGACATTTCTCTGTTTTTTTAGAGGATTCAAGGTCATATCTTGCTGGTATTAGTCTATGTGGATGATATTATTGTAACAGGTTCAGATTCTACTCAGATTCAGCAAGTTATTAACAATCTGCAGACTACATTTGCTCTTATAGACCTTGGAGAATTGCATTACTTTCTTGGTATTCAAGTCACAAAAACTGAAACAGGCTTGCATATCTTTAAGTCAAAGTACACAGCTGATCTACTCAACAAAGTCAAGATGCAAGATTTTACTACTTGCTCAACTCCAATGGCTGCAAATGTTCCTCTTACCAAAACTGACAGTGAACTATTTGTTGATGCAACTTTGTATAGAAGCATAATTAGAGCTCTTCAGTATGCTACCTTGACCAGACCTGAGATAGCATTTCCAGTTAACAAACTTAGCCAGTTTTTAGCTGCTCCAACTATTAATCACTGGCAAGCATGCAAAAGGATTCTCATATATCTTTAGGGTACAATGCATATGGGGTTACAGTACTCTAATCAAGGCCCCTTGCACATAGATTATTTCAGTGATGTAGATTGGGCAGCTGACAAGGATGATAGAAAATCAATTGCTGGATACTGTGTTTACTTTGGTCCTAATCTGATCTCTTGGTGTTCAAAGAAACAAGAAGTGGTGTCTCGGTCTAGTACTGAATCCAAATATCGAGCCTTAGTAATGGCTGCATCTAAAGTTTTATGGCTCAAGTCCTTAACTAAACACATAGAACTTGATGTCCATTTCTTGCGAGAAAATGTTGCTAATAAAAGCTTCCAAGTCAGCTATGTTCCCAGTTCTCATAACTCAGCTGATATCCTTACCAAAGCTTTAGCTTATCATCCTTTCATTATTCGAGAGACAAGCTCACCCTATGAGCGGGGAAGTTAAAGTATAGGCTGGCCGAAATGGTAAATTTGGTAGTGGTGAAGTGCTAAAGCTACTGAGCTGAATTGGGCCATTATTTGCACTGAATAAATTGTAACTAACTGTCCAGCTGGCTTATTATGATTGGAAGGCTGATTAGTTTGTTAATACTGCAGCTTGGTGCTCTGTTTATGTTATCAGTTTGAGTGTAACTATAAATAGAGACTAGTGTTTTCATAATGGATGATTTTCAGTTTATGATTAATAAGAATCTATGATTGTTTTAGAATCTTCATAGTTAAATTTTCTTTCTTAATTTTCTTTCACTTTCTCTCGTGCCAAACACCATATGAATTCAAATAGAAAAAGAAAAAATTATTGTAGAATTTGTTGTATTTCTTTCTCGTATATTTTACATTAACATAAATCATTCTAATTATTTTCTTTTTTGTTAGACCAATATGTAATTAATGTCAAATATTAAAAAATAATTTTGATAAACTTATTTATTATGTGATTAAGTAATATATTACTAAGTCTAATTTGTTACACCTTATACAACAATATATTATGGATAAGTATAATTTTAAATTGTATTATTTTAACTCATAATTGATTGGACAATTTTGTGACTAATATATGAGAGTGCCCTCCACTTAACCAAAGTATTTAAGTAACCATGGCTTATTGTACATGTGCAGTCATTTGTGCTTTGGCCAAAAGCGTGGTCACTCTAATCTCTGTCTTTTTCATTTGCTTTAATCATAAATCAAGGTATGATCTTGTCTCTTTCTTAAACATGTGTTTGAATGAAAGCGTAAAATCATGGGTTTATTTCTAAAATAATTTAGCATAATTGCCCGGTAATAAAACACACAATAACTTGATGGTTGATAATTAACTTTGTTATATGACTGGAAATCTCTTTAGTACTTGACTTTTCAACCTATATCAGATGGTGTTAATTAAAATCAGTCTCAATTGATCAAACAAGGTAACAACATCTTAATTATTTGGAACAAATCTAAATTTTTCAGTTGGATATATAAAAGTCCATTTTTTTCCTTTTAAATCAATGTATGATCTTCTCTCTCTCTCACACATATTTCAATATATTTCCTGTTGGGTTTAGGAAAATTTTTTTATTTTTTGACAATTAGTTTCCAACACTAGTAATAGCTTCTTGATATTGCAAACTAGGGAACTGGTCTTGGTCTTAGGAAAATTTTTGTATTTCTTGGCAATTAGTTTCAAACACTGATAATAGCTTCCTGATATTGAAAATTAGGAGTGTTGTTTAAGTTGGATTTTTTTTATGGCAATAAGGGAATATTGCCAACCCAAGCGCACTAGGAACCTACCGTCATACGGTAGACTATAAGTATAACCTAAAGCCTATTGTGGCGACTCAGTCTTTAAATATAATCTAAAGCCTATGTTGTCAACCTAATCTATAAGTACGACCTCAAGCCTAAGTTAACAACTTGGTTTATAAGTACAATTTGACGTAGTTTGAATTGAAAACATGTTTGATAAACATGGCCTATATTTTAGGGAAGCTATATGCCACTACCTTTTCAACCATCCTCAAGTGATAGATATATGTTAGTTATTGCTGAAAAATGTACTCAAATTGAGGAGGTAACCAGGCCATGACCAATGGCCTATTTAAGCTAAAGACAGTATCAAATGGAGCAGAGGTTAGCAAAATTCAACAAAGAACTTGTAAGTGCTCAACCATTCAACTATTTTCACCTTCCATATGATCTTTAATTACAACACCAAAAATCCATTGAATTCTAACATTTTTTTTTAGTTTTCTTAGTCTATTTTCCCTTCTTATATACTAAATAATTGATTTAGGTATCGGAGGATCTATACTGAAACCCCCTTCACCATGTCTTAACCGTGTTTTGTGATTGGTAAATATGGAAAGTTACAGTCAGATCAACATTTGATTTTGAGTTCGTGTTGTTATTCCCAATAAACAGATTCAGTTGTTTGGATAATTTTTCGACATCAACATTTCCAATTGAAGAAACTATATTGTTAAAGTGATAGCACCTTAATTGTTTGAATTTAATATTAATTTTTTCTCTTTTTATTTTAAAAAATTTGAGATCACTAAGTTTACAATGACCATAATTGTGTATGTGTTAATATAATTAAATTGGTGGAACTTACATGATTTGAAAAAGTAGACAAAGAGTAGATTTCGAAAATCAGTTTTATTTTTATTCTGAAAGTGATGTGATCCCAAATAAATGTTGTGAAAGTGGTGGCCGCACGAAGAGAACCAAATCTAGTGCATGACCTGTTTGGATCGCATGAGTAATATGGAAAATGTTGAAGTGTCCCAAACCCTGACCAGAGGGTGATAACTGATAAAGGAAGATTCGTCGAATCAGGTTTGATGGCTCAAATGTGATAAGATGTGATACTCCACAAACTGAATTTTGAGGGTTCATTTTCTTTGAAATAATATCATCCAACCCCTCCTCTTTTTTAGTTAGCAGACCTCCTAAATCACTTTAGTTTTCTCTAGAATTCATCCCCAAATTCATAACAATGTATAACTTATTTGAAATAAACACTTACATTTGAGCACCGTCAAAATACCACTAAAATAAAATAGAATACTGTTAGTGCTAAAGTATTACTGTAATACATAAAATGATAATATTGTTTATAGGATAAAATTACGATACTACAGTAGTACCGTACAACAGTTAGATTCAATCATTAAATTCAATCCACAATTATCACAATAA